>JARKIB010000264.1:0-183832 GCA_029378385.1 Mycena metata | reverse complement strand
CAGAACACTGCTCAAACAGAGCTCAAACGAGCCCCCGGGGACACAAAAACTGTGCAGCTCTGAGGTTCGAACTCACAGCCTTAAAGTTTCATCTCAAAAGCACAGACACCAACCACAACCACTACACCAAAGAACCATTGAAGACAAGTCCTGTGATTCCCCTGTGTCTGGCAAGACCCCCCCCCTACCTGTTTATGTGTCGAGTTCTTCACTCATTAAATCATTTTTCTATGCAACCTTTGCAAGGGGCCAGTAGTGCCACCAGGGGTGGAGTTTAGTGGTGATCCCTCAAATGACCGGACTACGTATGTGCTCCTAACTGGTCTTCACTTGTGAACGTCAAGTTGAGTTTACAGTAAAACTCAACATCATGGAGATTACGGAAGCCTGAGTAATGTTGCCGCAACTCCGAAGATCAAGTCACCACTCAGGGAATCAACTCCAAATGCCGGTTGACTGGACTGGACTTGACCGCCAGTCAAAGAGTCACTCCAAGTCCAAGTTGATTCAAGTTGGTGAAGTCAGAATTTTTTGAACATTTCTGCCAGAAGGTTCAATGCCTGTCAATGTTGCACATTGCTGTGAGCCACTCACGTAATTCCCCTAAAGCCTTCCCAGTCATAGCTGAGGTATCTTTACCATTACAGGTGCGCTCGTAGGCATCAAGCGGTGAGTCTTACAATACTCTATACCTTTTCCCAAGCCCGCTCAAATAGAGCGGGTTTATAGGAATTACAAGAGAAATGAATGTGCAATGTGACTTTCGGGTATTATCCGAATTCTCTCGACTCTTATGAGCAGTATCAGATGAAACCTAGCTAAGTGAATTTTCGAGCCTGATTTTGAGTCACTCAAAGTCAGGGCAATTCAACTTGGTTCAACTCGTGAGTTACCAAAAATCACATCTGTAACTCAACCTTGGACTGGACCTAACTGACTTGAGTCGACTTGCAGAGTTTCATTCAGAGCCTCGGGGTCACAAGTCAGGATAATATTAGCCTGAAGGATAGTTAACAGTGATTGAATCCCTGTGGAGTGGATTAAACATATGTGCTTCAGCTCTCCATCAACTTAACTAGAGGGTTGGGCTGGTTTTTGTCAAATCCAAATCAGATACACTAATGCACAACAGATCTTAATCTCTTAAAATGTTCAGAGAGACCACCTTGGCTGCCACTATTTTATACATGGAGACGGTGAGCCGGTGTGCAACAAAATGCCCCCCATTGGTCAGTGTAGCTCAGACTAACATCTGAATTGCCAATTGGCTGCTCAATAGAAAATTTGAAAGCCATGCCACCGTGTCAGAATCTAAAATGCTTGAGCATGGAAGGAACAAACCAGACCAAACTCCCAGCAATGAACCCCAGATTGTTATTTCAATGTGCAGAAGAGTTCAGTCCAGCGACTGATGATTCCCGTAATTCCTCAGAGCTGAACGGTAAATTTCTTTAGGGGAGTGGAAGTAATTTGTTACAAGGCACAGGTCCATGGTGCTTGAGCTTGAGTGAACGCCGGTGGTACATTCAATTGTGAGCCAAATAAATTGCAGATTTATACAGATATATAATGTATAGAAGCGCCCACTGAACAAAAGTTGAACAATGTCAAGTTAACACTTGAAGTGCGATAATTCTATTTAGCAGCCCCCCGAAAAGGTGGGGGGCTGCCAAATAAGTTCTGGCAGCCCCCCCAATGTTTGTCTGATGGCGCTTGATGGCGGCAAGGGTGGGATGCGGCGGGAAGTGTTTGTTGGCCTCTTAAGGGTGTATAAGGCACCACAAAAAATTGAGAAGAAACATTGGGGGCAAGGACAACATCTGAAATGACCCTGAAATTTTCTCTGGAAGCCAATTTGTACACACTATCCAGGAAATCCAATGCTTCAAGTTGTGAGTCAATCAAATAGTTACAGCTGTCCGAAAACTGACGAGAAATGCGGGAAAAAATCGGTGCATGTGTCCAGTGCCCATCCTAACGAGATGTACCTTTCATCGACAACCTTAAGCATTTTTCTGACTGTCCATTGACCTTCAGAACACCCCGAACGGTGTTTATCTTATCTCTATCTCGGTTAGATCAGCTCATGTGGGGGCTGCTAAATAGAACTTTTCTATTTCGCAGCCCAGGGCTGCCGGGCAGGGGGGGGGCTGCCAAATAGAATTATCCCTTGAAGTGGACCGTACCAATATGGAAATAAGTTGAAGAACAAACAACACTCGCCTTTGGTTGCTTAATCTGGTGACTTACATGGTGCCCCCCCAGTTCAGTTGATTGCAAAGATTGCAATTGTTTGCAAGGGTGTCAGTGATTGCCACTGTTTTATTTTGTGAGAAAGCTGCCGGAGTCACTGCGTTTTGAGCAAAAAATCCCCAGGCGAGCTAAACTTGAGGGAGATGTTGCCGCTCAAGTGTAGCCTACCGGCGAGATTAAACGCCGGGGTGGCCACGCTTGCGCACACACAATCCCTATCTTCACCCGAAATGGGCAATCATCTCAAGCTTCCGGGAATGGCCTGCCTGTCGTTTCACTGGCTACATGTTTCCCCTGATTTTAGCCCACCTTGGGATATTGCACAAGCACGAGCTTGGCGCTTCTAGTCCGGTCTGTTGGCGTTAGTCGGGCTAATCAAGTGGCTGAACTGGGGTAACTTGCCAAAATACATCGCCGGAGTGTCGCAACTGGGCCAAACCAATGGCCCAACTCAGCCATTTTGCAAGTGATTTGATCGACTGGTTTAAATATCAAGCTTCATTGTCGGCAACTGGACTCTCACTCTCTTCCTGCCATCTTCTCTCCTAGTCCCTTCTTTCAAGTTCACACCTACCTGCATGTTCCACCAAGGGCTTTTCGTGTTACACTCTCTAGTTGAAGAATCAACACTATCGCTTCACGTCTCCTCTTGCGCTTCGACTTTGGTGTCACAGAAGTCAAACCAGAAGTTTGCACCCTCAATTCATTCAATGTCCGCCTTTAAGCCGCAAATTGGTGGATATTTCCTTCGAGCTCAAACTCTTCAATACTCTGTACAAGTCAGGTCAAGTCGATTGAAACACCGTAGGTAAGTAGCTCTTGAAACTTCAAAATCCAAGTGGAGCCGAGTCTAGGTTATTCTACGGTTTTGATAAATATCCAGTTGTTTAGTACCTACATATCTTGAATTCATGGTTACTTTCTCCCCATTCTATATTATTTTGAGCCACAGGTTAAAAACCGAGGAATGGCGCCGGCAAACTGAACACCGCATCCTTTTCGCCCAGAACCGATTCAATTAGCCCGAGCATGGCCGCCGTTTCCTGGCCATTTGCTCGAGAATGGCCCTTGGGCTGATCAAAGTATCTTGAGTTTGGCACCCAAGGGAAACCAAAGTCCAGACTTACTCCATCTAAGCGATTTTTGATAGCCCAAAAGGGCTTAAGTCGGAATTACCGAGGGGCCCAACATGGGCTAATGTTGCTTGATATGACACCCTGCAAGTGTAGACCGAGGCCTGGCCATCTACTAATCCTGACTTGAGTCTTCTAAGTGATCACTTAGTCTCAAGTTTTGCTACACTGGATTTTTTGCTACAAACGCAGTGAGTCAGACCAATGGGGGAGCGGGACGTGTGAGTGTAGAAGAATCTCCTATCACATCTTTCTCGGAACACTAGCCCCCAAGGAGAGACTAAACTCTCCAGGAACCTAGCACCTTTCTAAATCTGCTACTTGCAAGAGCTGAAGTACTCAATCAATGTCAAGTTTCCTGCAGGCTTTCATGGTCTACAACGTACATGATGTTGAGTCTTAAACTCAACTTGAGGCATCACCACTGAGCTCCACCCCTGGTGGCACTACTGGTCCCTTGCAAACGTTGCATAGAAAAAATGATTTAATGAGTGAAGAGCTCAACACGTAAACAGGTAGGGGGGGGTCAGGACTTGCCAGACACAGGGGAATCACAGGACCTGTCTTCAATGGTTCTTTGGCTTAGTGGTTGTGGTTGGTGTCTGTGCTTTCGAGATGAAACTTTAAGGCTGCGAGTTCGAACCTCAGAGCTGCACAGTTTTTGTGTCCCCGGGGGCTCGTTTGAGCTCTGTTTGAGCAGTGTTCTGTTCAATCAAACCCCAGTTTGATCCAGGTTCAGTCAGTGTTCACTCCTTATGGACACCTCCTAACCTGCTCCGCTTCCCTTGCAGGGACCACCTTTCTGATTAATCAGAACATTGCTTAAGTTTGATTGTCTGTCTAGACAGCCATTGCTTAATCAAACTTCATATGGTTACAGCACAAACCTCCGCCGCCGCCATTCCTGGCGCACCCTCTCGGCTGCGGACGAACGGGTGACACTCGACATCCGGTGGACGGTCCTCTCCGACCTCTTCCTCATCTTCATTGCCGATAGCGTGTACGACGCGCGCTCTCGCGTTCTCCTTGAACTGGCTGCGCTCAAGCTCGGTCTCGGCTGGCTTGACGTCGTCCAGTTCGAGAGTCGTGTGACCGAGGCGCTCGAGATCCAGGAGGACGTCGAGAAGATAGAGCAGCATGAGCTCATCCACGGACGACAGAAAGCTGTGCGGAAGAAACGATACATGATACTCGGGCTCGCGGTGGCGGCCTGGTCATCGGTCTGTCCCGGCCTCTTCGCACCCGTCATTGGCGTGGGTCTTGGCGCGCTGTTCAGCACCATCTGCATCGCGGGCACTATAGGGTTTCTCGCGGGTGCCGGCGGGCGGCCGTGATCACGACGGGCGGGGTGTTAATGGACTCTAGTAATAGTATGTCTGTCCGCGGGATGATCAACCGCACACGCAGCGCCGCAAATAGGCCAAACCGTCCTCCAGGCCACCGTCATGAGCGCCCTCATGAGCGCTCTCCAATGGCCCATCAGTACGCTTTCTCTCTTTCGTTTTTGCGAAGAAAATAATCTAACGGAGGCCGTAGTCCTCACTAAACTCGGATACCTCATCGACAACCCCTGGAACAACACGCTCGACCGCGCCAAGGCCGCGGGCAGCGTCCTCATGCAGCGACACGTTGGTGTTCGCCCCATCACGCTCATCGGGTTCTCCCTCGGCGCGCGCGTCATCATCTACGCGCTCATTGAGCTCGCGAAGCACAAGGCGTACGGAATCGTGCAGGACGTACTCATCCTCGGCACGACTGTTTCCGTCTCCACGCGCATGTGGTGCGTGTCGGGGCACTATGTCAACGCGTTTGCGCGGAAGGACTGGGTGCTGAATTCCCCTTTACGCGCGACGAATGGCGGGGTGTGACTGGCGGGACTTGGACCGGTGGACAATGCGGAGAATGTGGATGTTACGGATAAGATTGTGGGGCATATGGGCTATCGGACGTTCATCCCTCTCATTCTGGATCCGCTTGGGTTCCCGCTGTTTTCAGATTATTTTGATCATTCGGTGGTAAATTCTTGTAGACGAGTTCGATGTAATTATTCATGCCGTTCGATTCACAGGAACCCGACTTCGAAGGCGACCGGATGGTAGAAAGGGAGGAGGACAAGAACAAGAAGAAGGGCTGGTTCTCGTCGAAGAAGGAGCTGACGCGCCGCAGTCCGTCTCCCGACCTCCCACTACGAGCAGTTTGTCGAAGCACAGCCGTGCATCGATCTCCCACCACGAGTTAGTTCCCGCTCGGTGTTGGTGTATCCACACCTACCCCTTCCTTGCCCGGTGACCGCCAAAGACCCCTCCGACGCGGCCAGCAAGATCCCAGTACACGCTAGGTTCGACTTAAACGCCATCGAAGACGTTCTGGGCAGGGCGGAGCTCAATCCCGACGAGCTCAAATCTCCCATCGGAGAATCAGTTCGAGGCGCCCGCTATCCCACCACCCACGAACCGCTCCGAGTCCGCACCACCGCAACAAACTCCCCCAGCAGCGGAGACGACCGACCTGCCCCGCTCACCCCGCGCGCGCACACCACGACCGACTCGGACGCCTTGACATCACTCGCGCATGGTCGCGAATGCCGATACGGATGATACTGGCGATTGATTTGGGCGGGAGGAGGGTGTGCGGGTACGCGTGGTGGAGGGTGTGCGAATACACGTGGTGGAGAGGACTGCGCTGTACGCGCATGCGTGCGCTATACGGAGCTTGAAGTGTCTTGCCCGCTCCAGCGCTTCGCCGAGAGCATTACTTATCCCGATCCCCCAAGCGGCTTCCCTCCCGTACTCGACCACTCATGTTGTACCGCATGTTTGGTGGGAGTACAGGATGAGATGAGCTGTGCGGGAAGCGGGAAGCGGGAAGCGGGAAGCGGCCGGGGAAACGGGTCCCTAGATCGAATTCGGAGGACGTAGACGAGGGAGGGCCAAAGGGAATGCGCGCTTGGGAGGGATCGTGGGCTTGGAGATCAAGATCGAGATTACAGCCAAATTCGGACCAGGGCGAAATGGGATCGTGTGCCGGGGATATAGTCGGAAGACTGAGAGGTTCTAGGGCCTTCGTCGAGTCAACTGCACTCCGAAGGATATTGGCGCCGGGGACACCGACATCGACGCGCGTTCTGCAGTCGCCGTGCCAATCGAGTCCCAAGAAGCGGGGTACGTCCGAGATGGAGTCAAGCGAGAGCGATGATAGCGGGAAGCGGATGCAGGTTCGTGTCGAAGAGAAGCCCGCGCGCTCACGGCGCAAAACCAGGGCACCGTGATGGTAGATCTTGTGCTCTCCTTGCATTTCGAATGTCCTAATGCGTTGCTGCAGTTACCTATCTTTTGCCGTCGTATTTATCCTGTATATTATTCTGGCCTCGTCCAAATCCTTACCGACGCGGGGCTGCTCCCGCATGCGGTCCACGGCCTTTCGTCTGGGCTCCGCGATTTTGTTCCACCATAACGAGAACATATTGAAAGCTGAGGCGATATTGAGCAAGAGAACTCTTCAATTCCGATATACCGCGTAAACTACCACAAAACAATTCGTGCCTTTGGTCAGCTCGCGTCCGAAAACGCTCGCCTTAGCCCGGAGACCGTGTCAAGGTAAGCACTGGATGCCAGAAGACACCCCCTCCGAGATCCTCTTCGACCATAGGAGAAGCGAGCGACAAAAGTTCCTCTGCACCACCCATCCTTCCCGACCCTCTACATCCCTTCCGCCCACCTTACTGGCGTCCCCTAGGTTGCGTGGTACCCTTACTGTTCCAAGCGGGAGCTGTAAGAACTTGCCCTTGAGGCAAGCCCATGCCTCGCACGTCAGCCAGGTGGCGACATAGTGCACGAGGATCTGGTTTATCGCCTGCAGCAGGCGATCCGTCTCGAGCTGCTGCCCTGGCCCACGAAGAGTTCACCCCGAAGAGGAATCCCGCGGGTGCCCCGGTCGAGAGACATGGACAGGTCAATGAAGACGAGCCCTGTTTCGTCTGCAACAGACGGTCTGCACGGCGGCGGCCCCAGAACACACGATCTCCCCGGTAATCCGAAGATAGCAGCGAGAGCCGTGTGCGCACCAGTCGTCGGATAATCTCAAGGCATGATACCAGCGGAGCCAGCACCTAGGGCGACGTTTTCCGATGGCGGGTCAAACGTGAGTCGAACTGGAGGAATGGGAAAACCTGGTAAGCGTGTAGCCGTTATGAGGGAGAATACTGCGCCTACCATTGACAGAGATCAGAAAACTTGAGGAGGGACTTGAAGACTCGAAAGGTGTCGATGTCTAGGAGAGCGGTGAGCAACGGGAGGCGGAAACTGAGCACGCACCTTGTCAGCGAGTCCCTGGAAAGGAATGCGGTTAGGACATTCAACAAACTGGACTGGATATCTGCTCACCGCAACGGGGAAGCGAGTCGAGGGACGGGATGATGGTGGTACTGAAGAGAGAGAGAGGTGGGGGTGGCTGACATGTAGTCTATCTAAGATATGTTTGTCCGGACTCCAGACCAAGCAGCACCACACTGAGCTCGTGCTAAATAAGGGTCCGCTCAAGTACCTTCTCACTGGCTGAGTGGATTTCTGACCGCGTCGACGCGCGAGCTGAAGAGAACTCACGTGGTCGCGTAACAGTAGCGCTTTTTGATAATTCCAAAATTTCCGCCCCTGGGGCCGTCGACAGCGTGAGCTTCCGAGTCAAGCATACTCGTTCAAATACCTTGTTTAATCGGGCGCTGAAAGAGCAATATTCAAGCTCTAAATTCGAGGTGTGCGATTAGATTAGATTGAGCGCCGTTGACACGTGAATTGCCGAATTTGGACTTCTCGGTTTTTGACCTCAGACCACGTCTCACACGTTGTTCATCCTCGCGTTCCCAAAGCACGCCAGCGATCTCGATAAAATCTCGCCAGCACACTCTCCGCTCCCCTTCGACCCTTTCAATCTCAACTTGTCGTTTGAATATTCCCCGTCGAATCTTTATCGCACCGCCAGAGCACGCGCCGCCTCCAATAACACAGATAAACCCCCCGCGAAATATTCATTTGTACCCAAGCCCTCCATGCAACGCTCCCACACAAACACCACGGGCCTCTTCGCCGGTCTCACAAGACGCCACAATACTACTAGTACTACCCATATCCCCACTATCTGTTCGACAAAATCAACCACCGTGGATATACTCAAGTCGGCTCAGGCACTCGAAATTATTCTCCGTGACTACCTGGAAATTGTCCGCGCTCGGCGCGATGAAGCCCTGAAGGAGAAGACCGCGAAGGCTGAACATCGCCGGATCAGCGAAGCGGAGGAGGAGGCTGCAGAGGAGACGGTCCGCCAGAATGATGAAGCTATCGCGATTCTCCACGCACAGCTGCAGGCGCAGCTCGGAACCGACGCGTACCTGAAGCTCATGGAAAGCAGGCCATCGGCGTCGAAGCAGAAGCCACAGCTCCCACAAAACTTACGCGCCGTCTCCGGATCCACCCTGCGTGAATATATCACCCATGGCCCAGGGCCCGAAGAAGCGGAGGGGTCTGGCGCCGCAGCGACACGTTCTACACGCCAAAAGAAACGCATCGCAGGCCACGGGGGACGGATGGACGTTGTGCCACACCCGAGCGAGATCGGCACGAGCTAGGCAGATACATACGGACTACAGCTCTTTGCTACTTGTATGAACAAACTTGTATTCCCTAAAGGCGTAATTGGACCCATTCGAAATGTCCACCAAAATGTTCGCAGGTGGCGGCGTTTGAGGCCCTTTGTGAAAACGGATTACTGTGGGCGGCTCAACGTTGATGATACTTTCCCCACTCCAGTTTCCTTTCTTCGCCTCATTTTCGCCAATCGGCCGCATTCTTGTCAAGGCATCCTTCGCCGACGGCCTGATTGATTAGGGTCAATGCAGTTGATTTCCGTGCAAGGTGGGTGCTGCTTTTGCCTGCGAGGGCTCGAGTCTCGCCGTTTTCGCCGCCTTAAAGTTATACATATCGTACTTATCTCGGCGTCTCGAATTGGGATATCCGATATGTGCTCGAAACATCGAAGCCTCCGACTCTGCGCGCTGGCAGTGTGTCCATCTGCTTCCTCGCCAGCGGTGCGTCTCCTCTCCCTTTATATATCGCACAACGAGATAATCAATATCAGGTGCTATATTATTTCGGTTGTGGTACTCCATCTGTAGACGTCTACAAATCCGAAACGAGCTCCTTCTGACTTTCCTCGTATGAATTTCTATTACCTACTTGTCGCCCCGTATCCTAGACATGACATACACTGCATTCAAGGGTGGGATAGCCACCGGGACGCCTCGCCGCTGACGTCGGCTAGCTGAGGCTATGTTCGGCTAGTCGGCCGGCTAGCCGCAGCTGCCCACGGCTACCGAGGGTCAGCTAGCCTAGAGCTAGACGAAGCGGGCCATTGATGCGGCTAGCTGGCCGGCTAGCCGAACATAGCCGAAGCTAGCCGAAGCTAAGAATAGCTAGCCGGGGCGCCGGCTATCCGGCGGCTGAATGCAGTGATATAGCCCGCACAATGACAAGAGAATTGTTGTAATATGATATTGAGTCGCGCTGCTCGTCCAAGTTTATACTTGTCGGTACCCCAGCCATGGACCACCTCACCCAATGGTGAAGATCTTCCTGCATGCCCAGATAGAAAATCTCGGCCAATTTGAACCAACGACCACACTGACTATCACATCAGACGCTGAGAGCTCCGAATTGAATGAAAAATTCGTTTTGAGCTTCGATAGTTCGGAGATACCATTGACTTTCCAGACCGCGCTACTAGGAGGTCTTCTACATGTTTTGCAGTCTACCCAAGGAAATATCCCCCTACTGATTTGCTCCTCGTCTGATTTCCTACAACGAGTTCTCGTCAAATACAGGATTGTCCATGAGAACAACCTGCTGGATCCCAACTTTAAACTGATGAAAGCAGTCTTTGCTGGCTTGAACGAAAGGACGGCGCGAGTCCAATTTACAAAAATCTCAACCAATTTGGCAAAGAGTGCCGCCATCGAGACAATAGGCTCAGTAGAGATTGATACCCAACTCGATCTCATGTTTGAATGCCCAGGCGTGTTGATATCGAAGGGCTCGCAAAGGTTTTTCACTCAAACCATCCGCGGAATGAGGTCAAAACCACACCGTAAATCTACATTTATCAATCTTGACCGCACCCGATGTGCGATCCAAGAGATTTCGGGTTACACTCCGACTGATGCGACAATTTGGAGATCTGTTCGCTCCAATAATCTACAACGACTTACACGAGAATTTCTATGGAAATGTATTCACAACACGTTCAGAGTAGGTAACTTCTGGTCACATATTGACCACCTAGAGATCATCGGACGCTGCCATGGTTGTCAAGTTCCAGAGTCACTGGAGCATATTGCCCTAGAGTGTGACGTCCACGGTCAGAGTACCGTGTGGCAGTTAACGAGACATTTGTGGAACATGAAATTTGCAGTCTGGCCCACGATGAAGTGGGGACTTATCCTGGGATGCAACCTAGTCAAATTTAAATCAACAAAAGGGCTTCTGGTACGAGAACAGGGGAGATTATTTGCGATACTTGTTTCCATCGCGTGGCGCCTCATATGGAATCTTCGAGTCGCGCGAGTGATTAGAAACCCTGACATGCCTCTAAACGAAGACGCCATCCATAATCAATGGCTGAAAATGGTCAATGCCGCTTTGCAACGTGACCGAATACTGACCAACAAAGCACGCTTCGGTACACTGGCCCTAAATAAACAGACAGTGTTAAATACCTGGAGCGGATTGCTAATGGACGAAGACTCTTTGCCGGATGACTGGATCTTTACAAAGGGGGTTTTAGTGGGTATACGACCTAAGGCTGCAACAGCAAATGGAATTGGGTAAAATGGATAAATTCGGGTCGGAGCCCCACACTTGGATAAATACAGTGCGTAACGGCATTTCCTCCTGGACAAATTTCACCGGCATGACTGGCAAACACCAGCAACAAGCGGATGACTCGGAATGCTTCTGCAGACAGAGTTTAAATCATTATACCAAACGCCCAGAAAAAAAAAAAAAAAAAAAAAAAGTAATATGATATTGAGTCGCGCTGCTCGTCCAAGTTTATACTTGTCAATTTCACCGAAGAACGGAAACACAGACAATTTGTGATTGTGGTCCAATTAATCACGACGGTACAATCTCCTCAACAATCCTCGCGGGAGTTGCATTAGAAGTCGGAAAGAGGTATGGACAATGACTTGGGGTTAAAAAAGTTACAAATATTACTACGCCTTAGAAGCCTTAACCAGATGGCGCCAGAGTGGAGGCGGTTTGTACATGCCGACCTCTTTATACACATCCAGCAGTGCTTGTTTCCCTCCGGGAACCGGCTCAATAAATGTAACTGGAGTGCGTCTTGTCAATGCGTGAAACTCGGCCACACTGAGAAAACTGGGACTGCGGTACAACCACATGTCCTCAATGCAGTTGCTATAACTCAGCACGTAAAACACCCTTCTGCCCTCCTCGTCGACTGGGCCGGCGAGTGTGAACGCAAATGTGTGCTGCTCCCCCTGGGGTTGGAATCCGACGGGGATAATACAGCCTTTGATGCCGTAGTAGTGTTGGACGATTAGCGGGGAGCGTGGTGGGCCCAAGAGCACCGAGGGGAGGAGGAGATAGAGGCCGCGGAACGACTCCCACTCGACGGAGAAGTGCGCGCGAGTCGTCAAGTAGGCGGGGGGGCCGTCCTTATTCCAGTGGACGCGCTCGATGACGCTCTTGTCGCAGTCGGTGAGCCATTTCTTCGGGAAATGCTGGAAGCGCGTCAGGAGAGCCCAGAAGGCGATGATCGTAACGTACCATCTTCACGATGTGGGCGTATGTCATCTTGCGAGGAGCAGAGGCCGACTGTGGGTGGCAATGAGCGCCTGGGAAAGCAGCACAGATGAGTACCGACACTAGCTGCTGGATTGACTACCGCCTGCTTGCCAGTCGACGATGGGGGAAATGCCTGAGGAGATAAAGGAGCAATTAGCAAGGGAGTGAGCTGCTTGCGAACAACAGTATCGTACTTGAGACATCGCAGAGGGCTTTTGGAGGACAGAGTGTGCCACTGAGCATTGCTTGAGCAGATTAGTCGGACGAATGCTCGTCAGTAGCCGTTGGGCTTTATTCCGCCAAAGATTCCGCAGGAAGTTTTGTGACTTGTTCAGGCCGTCAGATTTGAATTGGCTGTGCGTGCAGTTTGACGCAGATGTTGCAGGGACCAATGCTGGAAGTAATCAATTCGCCTCTTCGTCTCGGCGAGCCAACTTGACTTGCACGATAGAGATTGAGGTAGAGATTGAGGCAAGGGTGAAGACCGGCTGCCGGGACCGCGCAAATCCCGGTGACATCTGATGTCAACACACGCCAACAACCGCGGCTTCGGTCACCTCTTGCTTCTCTCGCTCTCCGGCAAATCTCCAGGTTCTTGCTCTCGTGGAGCGTCTACCAGCCGCCTCACTGCTTAGTGGATCTCTTTGCCGGACCCCTGCTATCTTCAATATGGGTGCGACCGGTCCTGCCAGTGGACAATGGTGGATCCATCGGCTGCTTAGCTGCGAGCGCGCGTCGCGTTGAACCATCTCGTCGAGAGCCTACTTTTTTGCCTTCTGCTTGACTCGGATTTGGTCGTTGGGATAATATGTCACCGCTGCAACGCATTATCGGCAGGTAAGTACCGTGTTTTCTACCTAGACAGTACGCCCTCCAGGCTCCCGTTGCCCGTTTCTTGCCGACATCCTTAAACTGAATGCTTTGCGACAGGCAACAGCCTCTGGATCCTTTCGCCCTGGAATTTAAGGCCGTTTCTGCCAGTGCGCTCTCTATACATGGATCACGTAAACTGCGCAGCGTCGACTTGTCGCTCTCAACCTTTACATCCTTTTGAGTGAGTTTAACTCGTCCCTTGCTTGACCATCACTCAATATATCATAGAGTGTATTCGCACCCTCATCTCCTTCGGACGCTTGAATACCGATACTCGACCCCAAGCAGATTCGACGCCGTTGGACGACCACATCCTTTATCTACGTGGGTTGTCGGGCTCCATGCGCGCTCAATTTGAAGCAAACAAAATGATAATAACCTGCCAGTGGATTCATGTGAGTCGCCGTTCCTTCTTTCTTCCTAGCTTCCGAAGCATCACCGAGTTTAATATTTCATTCGCCCTTTTCAAGCACAAGCTGCTCAAGCGCGGCGCGTTAACGAATCGCTGCTCAATCGCGTTGTCGCTCGACTCCAAACCACGCCAGACGCAACCGCACACGCAGCCCCGGCCGTTTCTAGATGCCAAACCCACGACGCCGCAGAAAGGAGAATAGTCAGTGCAGACGGAACGCTCCGCGGCGTGGTGGATCGTGGCACTTCAAACACCCCAAGACGACTCGGTACCCGGCGCTGTCGGTTCCAGCTGAGACTACTTGCGGTACGTTCCCAATATTCATTGGCTAATCGATGAATTAATTTGATTCCCTATAGGACCTAGGTACTCGATGTATACTTGTCGATGAGCCGATGGCAAGGGAGCGCGGAGGCGGTGGCCGTCCCCATCGTTGCGCCTACTGGCGCCGTTTTGAGTCTGATAATCCTTCGACGGCAACGCCCTTCACACGCGACAACGTTTCTCCTGTATCCCCCCTCCGACTCCAAGTTCGGCGACAGCTATACCCATTACCACGTTCGACTCGCTCCCCATTGCCTATCATCCTCGACCCGGATACTCGCGAGATCTGCGTACTGCGTACGGTACGCGTGTGCTTACCACGACCCACTCGGACGGCCTTGGTATTACCCGCGCAGTGGATGCAGATACGGATACGAATGTCAATGGCGAATGATTCGGGCGGGAGGAGGGCGTGCGGATGCCATGGGGCCGTACGCATCTCATACAGAGCTTGGAGCGTCATGCGCAGGCCAGCGTTCTGCATCCTGCGTCTGCGCTACATGACTACCTCTCCTCTCGAGCACACCGCACCTCCTCGATGCCCCCAAGCGGCTTACTGCATGCCCCGGACGGAGGTTGACGCCGGCACTGACGCGCCTTCTGCAGCTGCCGCGCTCGGGCATGTTTTCCAGCCGGTGAATTCGCAGCGTTGACACAACCTGCGCAATCTTCGCGCGAGGTGGTTACCGCCTGCGTTTGTGTCTTTGGGCTGCTGCGAGGGGTCGTGTGTGCGGCGGAATTTTCTTCGGATTTCCTGGACATGAATGCGCTTGCGGACGGGGATGAGGAAGTCGGGAATGAAGCCAGAGGCGCAGGCGAAGAAGCCTTCGTCGGTGGCGTCAATTACAGCGTCGAGTGGAAGAAATGCTAGTCCCTCCGCTTCCCGGTGTCCTACACTAGCCACTACCGCCCTTCCCTTCCTTCCACGCTTTCGCGGGACCATTCGTCTTCACGCCACCCTTCCCCCCATTCGCGCACTCTTTCTCCCTCGACGGCCGTACTGACAACTGCAATTTCCGCCGAATTGACTGGAGAATGTGCTCGCGGATGGTGCTGGAGAACGCGACAACGGGAGAGCGCGAGGAGCTCGTGATTGGGATAGCAAGGACCAAAAGGCCTTCATCGTGCCGCCCGAGGCTCTATATTAGCTTGACGGGACACTCCTCCCTCCACGTCCGCTTCCCGCCTCCCTCCCTCGCGAGTCATGGATCTACCATCTCGATGACGGCGGGGACGGTGGATGGTGGTGAAAATAGATGATGTATCGCGATATGCTTCCCTCCCGTACTCGACCCTCCCTCCCCGCTCTCTGCAACTGGCAACACTCAATCCATGCAAGTACATGGCCGACCCCACCCTCTCATATTTGCACACGCATGCATACACTCCGGTTTCTCGCTCCCGGCACTCTCCCCAAGCGACCAATCATGCGACCAATCTCCGCGTTATGCGTGTGGAGGCCAGAGGGGAGGATGGGATGTAAGAACACGTCGACGGAACGGCTGATCCAGCACAATGGGATACAGGCAGGTGCACACAGTGCGTGGCGTATCGAGGAAGAGAGTGCACGTCGACGGTGGAACGAGTACGTGTTCTCGGCGTCGATGGGAGAGCCGCGGGTCGATTGCAAAAAGGGCTGCTCGCTTTGTGTTTCCCTCGGCACATACATACGCCCGCCCGCCCTTCGCCCATCTTGACACCTCTACCGCGATCCCCTCGTGGGTGCGTGGCGCTGTAGTAACAAACACTCATTCTCGTCCACCGCACTTCACGCATTCTCCATCTCGAAACCCGTTGGGGACGCTCGCGCTCCAGCGCTGCGAGAATATACATCTCCACCTCTGACTCCGCCTCGCTCGCTGGATCTGGATGCAGAGATGACCGGTGGGCGGACGTATATATTCGGGCTACGATCCAGCGCGGGGAAGGCGGGGAGGGGTAAAGAAGGCGGGGAGACTCGATCCATCGGAGGATGAAAGAAAGAGCGGATGAGGAACACGGGTTTTTTTGGTTTCCTACTTGACGGACTCTGTTACTTGGCCCCCGTTCCGAAGAATTGTATCAGGGCCTTCGTTTTCGTTCCCTGCATTTTTAGAAGCCCGCCGATCTCTTGTACTTGCTAGCCTGAGTTTTACTCTGTATACTTCTTGACAGCGTACCAGTTTTTCACACAGTCAGGAAAGTGGAAGGAAGTTCGGAGCTACTGTATTCGGCTGAGATCAAGACCGGTACAGAGCCTGCTTGTTCCTTATTGGGACCTCTGCAGTTATACCACTTCCTTCCTTCCTTCCTTCCTTCCGAATCCTTTCAGTAAGGATTCAGAAAGCAGACAATATAGGAGTTGCGGACGACAGAAGGAATGTGTCACATGCGTTGCAAACTGGATTCAAGCTCGATAGACTTCCTCAAAAGTATACCAGTGGATTCTGTCGAGATGGCACTCGAAAAATATAAGGTGAGATACCAATTGCAAATCAATTAATATTTCATTTCGCTCTTTCCATTGAAGTTGTAGTCAGAATGTATCTTGGTAGCCGGAAGAAACTCCATGAGAAATAAGGGGAGAAGGAGAGTCGAGAGCGGGTTGCTTGTTGACTCGGTTCCACAGTGCACAATGGGCTACGGTGGACTACGGACGGTTGAGCATTCATATGAACTTTGAGATACGCCCCTTCGCCATTCGAGGCCAAGCGAGTTTTGCGTAATGGGTGCCTCGAGCGAGGAGGTGTTTAAAGTTTGAAGGATGGAACCCGCGGGTCGGGGTCCGGAGATTGACCGAGTGCGTATTCGAGTGGACAAGAAAATATCAGGGAGGACGCTCCAAAGAGAGTTCCAGGATAATGCGGAAGACGATGGCTTCCTACGAGGCCGTGGGTAGGCCGAGGGTTTTATCCTCGAAGAAGGGCCAGAAGGACGTGAAAGCTCTTCAATATGGAGAGAAGCGCCTTGTTCCCTAGCAAATGGGAGTTGTTCCCCGTCGCTCCCAATCGCACTCTCCCGTCACGGTACTGAATAACTAGGAGACCGTGAACCCTGTCGACGCAAAGTGGCGTCTCGGACATATTGGAGAAAATATGGCCGTCCGTTGCAGCTCAAGACGCCGGGGAAACTCTTGGTAGACGAAAATAGCGACGCCCTCTATCCAAGCAAACCTCTTGCCCCGTGTTGATGAAGGGCGAGGAGATTGCGAAGACCGGAATCCCTCCTGTGTGCACCATGCGACTCGCTTTTAGTTGCGGCCGGACCACATCGTCTTTTCCCTTCCCCGGTGCGTTTTCTTCTTGCTTACCCTTGAATATATTCGCTGAGCCCTTCTTCTTCGCGTCCTGTCTGACTCTCCACTGCCGAGCGTTCGTGCACAGCGTGTCAGCGTCTTCTGCTCTGTGGCTCGTGACTCGGTTGGCTTCTCTTGTGCCCTGTCTGGCTGGCGATACATCGACACATCGGCATCGGCGTCTGTTCTGGCTGGGAGTCTTGCGTCAAGATATTTCTCTTCGCCGCCCGGGGCCCCCAATGGTGCCCCACTGCAGTGTGGGTCAGGTCACGCAGATTCAAACGGTGGAGCGTGTTTGCGCCGGTTATCCGTCGTGAGAGACCCAGACGTGCTGGCTCTGCTTGTGCGTGCTCGGTGCCTCCTCCAGCTCACGGCGGAAACGGGGCCTCACCTCATGTCTGTGCGGGTAGCGGTGATTGCGGTCATTGCTTACTGTCATCCCTTCCCCGGTGCGTTTCTTTGTTTTACCTTTTACCGGCACCTGCTGATTCCATCTTCATCGCGCCGTATATGGACCTCGGCTGCCGCCCCCTCCTCGGCTGGGCGCCTTCGACTCGATCTCCGCCAACTCCTTCGGCTCTTAGGTCGTCGTCCTCAATTTCCTGGTCTCTGCCTTGTCTGAATCCTTTCTGGCAGCTGGCGACGCGTCGGCTTGATCTTCTGGACTGGGAGCTGGAAGGGGGGATCGTCTCGTCTCGTCTAATCTGGGCCAGCTTCTCTCTGAACTTCGAGTCGACTGTGGCGGTAACACTGTCTCTGCTTCATCGTTTGGTATGCCTTTCCTTCCAAATCAATTATCGGAACCCTCATCTCTCCTCAGCGTGTCAGGAATGGCCTTTACCTACATACATTTCCCCAAACCCTTTTGATCTTCGTAGGTAGTTTGCCTGGGAATGGGCCAGCATGCCCTCGCATTTCCTTGCCGTGGACCCAGGGCTTAAGACTCCGCGTTGACCAAATGTGCGACAAAACTGCCAATATGTAGACCGTGTACTGCAATAGGAACAAAATAATATTTACCGCGTCGTCGCAGCACTTTATAACATCCACATACTTTCTTCCCGATGCCTGTTTTCAACTCAGAAAAACGCATTCAGTTTAATGATTCATTATCCTGTCCTTGTCTGCCCGAACTACGTGCTTGGTCAATATCCATGCCTACACCTGTCCATCCGTCGAACTCCAAACATGGGGTATATTTTGTTATACACACCGCAAGGTTCAAGATTGGAAACTCGCCTCGTTACATACCACAGAGATCAAGTTGATAGAAATTGAAGATGTACACAGCGGATGACTTACCCCCGAGGTATGTGCCACTTATAAGCAAATCTTGGAGCTGAGTGGCAACGCAAACGGCACTCGTGACTCCCTGGGGTAATGCTTGAATTGGAGTCGGCGTAGAAACTGGTCAATGAATGAGATGAGGTCAATCTGCGATGGAACGACAAGAGGTTGCTTTACTGTCGGAGAGTTTAAAGTTGAACTATCGCCGGCGCAATTGAACCGTGGGAAGGTCTGGTGATGCGCTGATAACGCAGTGCCCAGTGACCAATACAAGAATGATTTCGTGGCGCATTCGCCCTATGCATCTCACTTGTTTCGGGCCAGAAGGGCGGATTGTACACGTATAGTGTGAAACGGGCCAATCACTCGCAATCACTGAATCACCACGGTATTATGCCAGTTTTATCAGCTCGGCTTGGGTCGAAACTTCGGGCGGAAAGCCAGAAATTCTTGGAAGGAGAAACTTTCATGGTGAACTACGCCCACCTAAGGTCTCGTTGGTTTTGGTCAGCGCGTGCTCGACCCAGAGACATGTTGTTACGGGCAGGAAATACAACACCATCAAAGGCCCTTCGGAATATCCAGGAACGCTGTGGCCGCCATGACCCCAAAGTTCTCCTTCGTGTACGGCGGGTAGCGTACAGTTAGGAATGGCTCTGCCCTACACGAGTCGAGGTCATTCATTGCCAGAGAGTAGACGGAAAAAAATTGAAACGTGCTGTTTCGGCATATCAATGCTCGCGCGTTCGTACGAGAATTCATCGAACGTGTACTTGAGGATTTGACGACCGTCTTTAAGTCATAAAAGGTCAGATGGAAGGCAGGAGATTGGTTTTTTTCTCACATCCGGACTCCCCGACGCCGCCGAGAGGAAGTTCGTTGACTAGATAGATATCGTAGTTGGCTGTCCAGTGCGAAATTTTAAAAGGCCAAAGCTACACACCCGCCAATTGCTGAAATGTATCGTTGAACACTACGTTGCCGCTTAAAGTTCCTTTCACAACTAAAATAAATTAGGGAAAAGAATGCATGAGACCTAATTTTGAAACCCACTTTCACTCTTCAATGTGTCGCTTTCTGTAAACGCGTAGAGTACCAAGGGATATTTGCTGAAAGAGATGAGTTAGATTAGCGGAAAATGAGGCCGTATCTTTCGCACCTGTCTCTGACCAATTCAATGGCCTGTTGGACGGTATCAACAGGAACGACGGCCAAGATGGGCCCAAAAATCTCGCTAGAAGGGAACAGCATGGTGTCAAGCCTCGTTCCATAGATATACACTTCTGCTTACCCCTCCATGAGAGAATCAGTGGGCGACACATCTCGGACCACAGTCAACTCGATCCTCAGGTCCTGGAAGCTTGAAGCACCCCCAAACACGACCTGTCCCTGTGTCCGTTCAAGCAAATCCATTATGCGAGCATGGTGCTCCGGGGACACGATGCGTGAGGTGGATTCCGACGACAGGGACCCGGCCGGGAAGAACTCTGCATACGCTTCTTTTAGGGCAGAGATAAACGCATCCTGGGATTGGCGCGGGATAAGGACATAGTCGGGCGCTACGCAGACCTACAGTAAAAAAAAAACTTAATAAAGAGTTAATTGGAGGAACGAGAGGCACAAGTACATACCTGCCCGCAATTCTGGGCCTTCCCCCAAAGCGTGCGTCGGGCCGCGATCTTGAGGTCGTACGCCGGGTCAATAATGACGGGGCACTTACCCCCGAGCTCGAGCGTTAGCGGGGTGAGGTGCTGTGCTGCCGCCCTGGCGATTATCCGCGCCACGCGCGAGTTTCCTGTGTAAAATACTTTCGTGTGTTTAGCACGCAAAGTACGCGGAACAGGTTGAGAAATTAGAACACACTATGGTCCCCTGTGTAGATGGATTCAGTCCTAAGTCGTATTCGGATTAGAGGTCGAAATACGTACATTGGAGTTCAAGCAATTTAGTGGTTTCAGGTACACCACCCAAGACAACCCTGAACGCGCTGGATTCCAGATATTTCGGCGCTAGTTCAGACAGGAGGGTAGAGTAATGCGGGGCGATTTCCGAGGGCTTGATTACTGCACAACAACCAGCGGCAATGGCGCCGACGAGAGGCTGGAGACTGAGAATCATGGGATAATTCCACGGTCTGATCATGCGTGAGTGATTAGAATTTGGAATAGGGAAAGTAACGCACGCGATGATGAGAACGGTTCCTTTCCCGCCCTTGTATATGGTCGGAGACCATGGCTTCTGCCAGTCACTGGTGAAGTGAGATTGAGTAAACTCTGGCGAGGACGATTCACTGTAACGTACGGCACCACAAGATTGACCGGGCTAGTCCACTCTTCCAACTTCTCTGCGTTGAGCAAGCAGCGCTGAACGATGGGTCCCTTCAAGCGAAAAGTTAGCCTACAACCGTACGAAAGTATAGAAACTGACTATCTCGGCAAAGTAGGTTTCGACTTTGGGTTTCCCGACATCCTGTGCGATCGCCTGCACGAAAAGCTCGGCGTTTTCCTGCACCATTCGAGCCAGCTGGTGCAGCTGATGTCGGCGCCACTCAATTGGTTGGGGAGTCCCTGCTTTGAAGGTCGCGCGCAATGTTTCCCTGATCTACGCGTCGTTTTATTCCGTCAATTCGCGTCGAAGTTGAGGTGGGAGATGACCTACGCCAGGGAGCTCTGAGGTGGGGGTGGTGGTAAACTGCATTGGGAGATGGGAGAAGAGACGGAGGAAACGTCGGACCTTTATCAGCCGCCATCCAGTACATGGGAAAGCCTGGACGCACCCGTGGTGCTAAACACCCCCATGCGGAACTTCAAGTTGAACATCATGATCGCCGTAACAGGTATATCTCTTTCAGCTTCCCAAATCCGTGCCAACCAACCCAACCTCGAGGAGTCTTTGTTCTGGGACACGTCAGAACCTGATTCTAATTGCTAGGTTCTCGGCGGTGAGGGTTTGAGCTGATTTATGAAATACGTCGAATTGAACGGCATTTATTATACGTTGCTTCATAATCTTACAAGGCTCCTTCCAATATCGCCTCGGAGACTGGGAACGCCGTGGTATGTGGGTTAATCACTGTCACTTTGTTCTGAAACTCGAGCTGAGATCGCTTCAGCCTCCTCATGGAACGAATAAAGTGTGGGTCCGTCTATTGGTCCGTCTGATAGCAATGGTTCTATCCCTTCTGTACCCCACACAAGGCCGCGTCAGCTGTTCAACAGAGAATCATGCCCGATCGCCATTTCGACATGCAGCGTGGCGCGGAAGGTGAGTCAATTTGCCTGTTTTAAATTTGCTCCCATGCTTCTTCTTCTTGGCGGCATTGTAACGGTGTCGGTTCAAAAGATCGCGTGCACTATTGCTGCTGGCTGTGAGGCATTTGGAAAGCATGGGACTTTGAGGACACTTTGGCACCGGAGAAACCATAATGGGCAGTGCGGTGAAGGAATATCTTCAAAACACGGCGAACAAATAAAATTGCGCAGCGGCGAACGGTTGACGGAGCAGATGTCTGGCAAGTCGGAGGAAACGGCTTTCCGTTATTCAGTTCAACCGAACTTAGACCACTTCCCATTGGACAACGATAAGAATGTGGGTCCAATGTAGGTCCCTCTGTCGTCCACTGGCGGATTTAGGGCGACCGCCGGGAGCTGAACAACAGGGACATCTTTGATCCCCGATGTTCATTAATATATTATGTTCGTTGCACTTCACCCACCCAAGAACTCGAAGCATATCCCCCCGGGTACTCATGGGTAGCCCTCTCGACCGCACTTACGGCGTGGCACTTGTTACTCTTTTCCTCTCCGCGATGTACGCCACGCCTCCCGTTGAACCAGACCTCTCTTACACCAACCACAGTCTCTACGGAACGGGCTTGATTCAAGCGTACTTGTATTTCCGGTGGTATGCCAAAGACCACTTGATCCTTAAGACAATTGTATGTCTTTTTATCTGGGTCCGAGTTTAACCTGCTGCTGAGTGATAATCCACTTCAACAGGTTGTTTCTCTCATGTGTGTTTCAAGCCTACTTACCAGCAGATATTCTTTAAACAGTCATCGGCTAGTATTTTGGAGACCCTACAGATAGTTTTTCTCTTCGATGGGATGTATCTGAACCTCATCGACAATTTCGGAAACTTTGGTGCACTCGATGTTATATTCTGGTGTGTGCATACAGTTGGTGATAAAGCCCTATTAATCTGTTTTCTTAGGCAGGACTCAGTACGACTCATTCTCTGGACCCTGGTTTTGGCTGAACATGAACCCCAAAGACTCAGCTGCTTTGCGGGGTCGGCATAATCTGCTCCCAGTCTGCTTCATGACTGACCGTGTTGTGTAGTACTTATCCGCATTTTTGGTGCAGATGTACGTGAGGCCTACCTCGGATTGCGAAGTTCGCTGACTTTAATAGGTACTTTGGCTACTGCGTGTATGGCTGTAAGTCGTGACATATGCGTTCTCCCCAGTCATTCACATGCTCGCTGCGTAGTAAACCCCCAAAACAAGGTCGTACCGGGAATCATTGTATGTGCCTTTCCCAGTCCAGAACCTTCCATATTCACACCATGTCAGATGTTCCTTGGACTTGCCTCCCTTGGTATGTTACTCCTGTTTCAGTAAATCATCGGTTGACACATTTGTCGTTGCACGTATTGAATTCAGTTTTTCAAATACTCATATGCACCTATTGACTATCGCACAGCCCAAACCATCCGCACGTAAGTCAATGAACCTCTCCTTGGATCCACTGACCCCAATTCCAGACATCAACTTGGCCTTTTTTCTCACCTCGATGTGACAAAGGTGAAGCTCTGTTCATCCATGTCTTCCAGCGATTATCCTGAGGTTCTGGCAGCCAGTCATTACAACACAATCGGCATCTACTCTCGCATGTGATATTGTGATCACTTCATCCCTCATATACGCCTTGCGAGGGAAGAAAGGAGCCATTGAATCGTACGGAAATTCAGCCAACCTTCAATTGCCCGCTGACAGTGTGAGAACCAGGACAAACTCGATGATCACCGCACTTATCATAACAGCGGTCAATCGTGGGGTTTTGACGGGCGATTTGTGCCACTCTTAATATGGTGCTAGTGCGTGATCGACTGCTTAAACGTTTCAATTTGCTCACCCAAAGGTATTTGAAGTTCCTTGTGAAGCCCAACACATTTTACTTCTTTCTCGGTTTAATCCCGAGCGGAAAATGTACGTGCAGAATACTTGATCAATGAATGTTCCACTAAAACTTCATCAGTGTATATGAACTCGATGCTTGCCACCCTGAATACCCGTGAATATGTACGAAACAAGGGTCACAATCCCCGCGGATGGCACTCGTTCCCCCTTGCTGTCATGGGCTCCGATCAACGAGAGGCGGAAGCCGTGGCTTTCGCGAGTAGTGGAGTGGGTATCTCCTTGCGATTCGACCAGAATTCCTCTGTATGTGCCATCCCCGTGTGAAAGCCTGACTGTTATCTGATGGTGTCTTGAGCCGGAAGAGGCTAAAGGTCGGATGGCTTGAATAATCCCGCGGTATATGCGACAGGCAACACAAAACATGCAACACACTAGGTTCGATAAATCATGGATTGGATCGCCCATAATTAACGAAGATGGGCTGAATGATAAGAGATACGAGGCGGCGATATATATGTTAAAAGATTGAATGTACTAAGACCCTCTGAGTGTGGCGGTCAGATTGTATGAGTCTGTCTTCATGCAAGCTTCATGCGTAGGAAGTTGAACGGTACGAAATCGAACCGTGGGAATATATATTTGATGTGAGATGGCGAAGATCTGAAAAACACCTGAAGTTTCTCTTCCTTTTTGCCGGCAGCCAGAGCTGAGCGCTGAACCGTTGAAGACGATGTCCCATGTTGATGGGTCAGCATTGCTAACGTTGCCGGGAGGGCTCAAGAAGATGTTGGTCAGTTAAGCGGCCACCTGACCTTTGAAGTTCATGCAAATGGTAGCGAGTGCCTTCTGGGAAAGGGAAATAAGTGCCGAGGACTGCATTGTTGGTCCAAAGCTCAAAACACCGTGATTCACCGTGATTCCGAAATTCAACGGTTTATCCCAATACACAATCAACCTCTCTTTTTAGAACCAACGTCTCTTTTTAGGCGTTGCGAACAGCGCTTTTATGCCTTTTGAATGTCCTTCTTCCATAACAGACGCTAGATCAAGAAAGAGTAGAAGTTCTGCTGCATGCAAGTACTGTGCCACTGATTCTGTTCATGTCAGTGTTACAACAACTATGTCATTTGCATTCACACCATACTCAAACTTCCCCGCCAAGTATCGGAAACGACAATTGGCCATGAGTTGAACTTACGGCCGCGGAATTGAACCGTGGGAAAATATGGTGATGCGTTGATAGCGCAGCTTCGCCGCAGGCGGGCCGCAACGGGCGCTAAAGAGCAACCCACGGTGGACAATCTGCCTTTGTTCTCAAAGTACACCATGTCCAATCGCGAGTCGGTTGCTCCTCCGGGGGTGTTCATATCTCGACGGGCTTGCGGCCACGAATCAACGTGCGTTCTTGTCGAGTCCTCCTCAGCTAAGACTTACTTCTCCGGGGCCAATGCGGTGGGTCCCCGTCTTTCATTAGTGACCCAAATAAATTCCAGATATACTCATAGCGTGGCAGCCTTTGACCACGGATAGTAAGGATGAAAAAAAGAGGAATAATCAAACACAATTTCTCAAGTTCCTCATTCGCCGGTCTTGGAGCCTGGGCGCCCGAATCACCGTCGTGGTTATTCCTGGGGGTAAAAACGGTACAGAGAGAATCGTCGGAGCTACGATATGGCGGCCACCGATCACCGGAGACAATAAATCCCCATCCATGCTGAGCGCTCTTCGGATGGGTTTGGTCTCCGTTTTGGTGAACTGGGGCATGAGCGCTATGACGGTGCCTTCATGTTTTGTTTGCGCTGCGCTGTTCCCGTGCTCATTCCTCTTTGTAGCGCATATCGGACCTCGTTGATTCCAGCAAACATGTTCTCAGGGACGCATACGCCGACCGAAAACTACCCGGCACTCCTGATGACTCTTGGTACCTGCAGCTTGCCGGTGTGAATCCGGACTTCCAAGGCAAAGATATATGGTATTCAACTTCATTTCCCAATCCCTGCGTAATTTAAAGCCAGGCTACATGTCGATGCTTCTCCAAGAAGCGTTCCGGCATGCCCCCAATGCCACATTCACGCTCGAGGCAACGACCCCGCGTTCTCAGGACATGTACAAGCATTATGGGTTTGAGGTTAGTGCATGGATCTTCTTTAGTACTCGTTGATGTGATTGGCGCATGGCAGGCTGTGAAGGAAGTCGTGGTGGGCAAAGGAAAGGTTGACGCGTTGGGCGATGCGGCGACTCGTTTCCAGATCTACCCCATGATTAAGGTGGCATGATTCGCTGCGGTGCTTCGTTGGGCATCATTTGCGGCGTACCAGACATTGGGCCAAGTTCCCACTGTAGGAATAATTTTCCGCTCATCCGCTGGTGCACACAGTTCGACCGATCAAAATAGCGGAACTCAGGCCCCGGCTGGTTGAACGAACAGCACTAAACAGGATAAAGCAAGGGAAAGAACCCAAGGGCAGATATAATGAATGTATTGACCCATCTTCAGCGTCGAAAGTTCAACGACGAGCACGCTCTAAGATATGCAATGAACAAATATGGGTCGTCAATGATAATGTAGGCGTGGTGAGCACGCACATGTTTTCTTACGTCCAAAAGTCCGCAGGTTTATCCGTTCCGCCATACGCTGTCGTCGAGCGGGGAATGCCGCAACGACCGCATTCTTCGCCTCCCCGGCGATTTCGCTGGGTAAAGAGAATTTCCTCGTGCGGCGCTTCGTGCTGCTTGTCACCTTCACGCGGAAGAGGGTACCAATCGCTAGAAAGAGGGTCGCAGGGTACACAGCTCGCCCGCCGTTCACCTCCGTCCAGAGCTCCGCAAGCGCCAAAACGTCTTCGATCTTGGCGTCACAGCACAAGCCACAGTTCATGGTATGGCAGACATCGTACGGCCGCGTTCCCACCAGCTCACGTACGCCCTGCCCATAGCCCCTGACGGTGAACGTGGAGTGGGCTTTCGGGATGTAATGAGGTCCCAAGTCCCCGTCCCAGTCCGGCGGCACAAACGGCGGCCCATCACGCCCCTGAAGTAGGAGCACAATGGGGTGGGAGCGAAGCGACGTGTGGGTCAGAGAGACGACGAGGAAAGGGTAGCCCGACGGTCCACGGGTGTGGCAGTAGAGGATCGAGGAGACCCGCACGTCGGTGATGGTAGGTGCTCTGTAGATTGAGCGGAGGAAATGTCCGATATAATGGGCAGCGTTGTAGTGAGTTTCATTGCGGGGGAATATGACGGATAAATCGTGGTTGTACTCCCAACAGCGGTGGCTGAATAGCCCGAAGCACATTGCGGGAGTGGATGAGGAGAGGCCCCTAATCTTGTACTGTAATAATCTTGTACTGTAATAGATTGATGTTCTTGCCCGATCTTTCCCCTGACTGATGATGAGCGCAACAACGTCACAGCGGCGATTGCAATCTTTCGGGTGAGCTAGAAATGTAGGCCGTAGTGGCTGGAAAATTTCCCCAATTCTTTTTGCACAGGCTGGTGTGGCATTTCCCGCAGCAAACGGAAAATTTAGATGACTAGCCCCCTTTGCTTGGAATTTTGGTGCCTGGTCTTTTTCTTTTCTACCCCATCAGATGTCAAAACGCGCAAAATTTCCTTTTCGAGCCACAAACGGTTGTTTGTTCCGATTTACATTGGAGGCCGATGGCTTGACGACCACCGCTCTCATTTTTATTTCGACCCTCTCTCTCTCAGCCCTGTCGGTCTGCGTCGAATGGAATAGACTCGAGAATCTGTACATGTTCCTCTGGCTACAGCCGGCAGTAACTCAGGACGAGGCCTGAGACGCAAGGAGATGCCAATATCGCAGCATCCAACCAATCCAGTCGCCCAGCTGCTTCCACTCCGTGTCCCAAGCATCGATTTTCGCCATTCATCGCATGTTCAAACCAAATCTCGTCTCGGAAACGATGCCTTGAGAAAATTACCCGCTCGCTGATTCACGCATCTTGGCTGCCCTTGCCGCGCACAGCGGATGCTCGTTCTGGGTCTGAGTGATCTCAACAGTAATGTTACACATCCTACGTCCACACCTTTGCTAACACCTTCTATAACTTCTCAGCTCGTCGATGCCACCAGTTCTGCGAGGACGCCGTTCCACAGGGACGCGCCGGCGCTTGACGCGTATGCCACCCGCTCGCGCGGCGGCGGCTACGCGCGCCACCAACGTATCGCGTTCGAGCGCGGACGGTCAACGACGATTTCATTGGATCCGACACGGCGATGCGGCGGAGATGGATTTCAGTACGAATGAGACTTCGTGTCCCTGGGAGCGGTTTGCGGAGGAAGTAGTGAGTGGGACGGGACGGCATGGATACGGCGACGGTGGGCGCAGAGGAGGCGTCCGCTTCCCCGCGCGACACGGACACCCTCACCTCGCATCGCATGAGTGCGTTTCCTGTGTCTGCTTTCTTCAGCTAGTAACTGACTAACTGACTAAATTATGGCAGGATTATATCGCAATATAAGTCGAGCGCGATGTCGGCCCCGCGATTCCCAACGCCACACCCTGCGTGTGTACCAGATTTATTCATCTATGGCGGCCGACTCCACCACTCCATGCTGCTAGTGGTGCGTCCTCTTCCTCCCCTCCTTTCTCTTGAATTGCGAGCAAAAACTGATAGTTATAGGTCGCGGTATTTGAATGGTATCGAGCATCGACTGTGTACGGGTGTCGTCCGTGGAAGGAAGAATCTCACTCGCTTTATCGGTGGCCGCCCTTACAAGCTTTGCAGATGATTTTGCACAACGCTAGTGGGTCCTCTCTTCTATTTTATGCCAAATATCCCTATCTCGGTACTTAATATGATTTAGACATTATGATTATTCGTAGTCGGCGGCGATGTCGATTCCCAACGCCCTGCCCTGCGTGTATACAATATTTATTATCTATGGCGCCCGACTCCACCACTCTATGCTGCTGGTGGTGCGTCCTCCTCCTTTCTCTTGAATTGCAAAAAGTAACATTTTCCTGTTACTTTATAGGTCGCGGTGCTTGAATGGTAACGAGCATCGAAGGTGTACGGGCGTCGTACATGGAAGGAAGAATTTCACTCGCTTTATCGGTGGCCGCCCTTACAGGCCTTGCAGCAGATGATTTCGCGCAGCGCTGGTGGGTCCTCTCTTCTATTTTATTCCAAATATTTCTATCTCGGTACCTAATATGATTTAGACATTATGATTACTCCGTCCGCGTTCGTGGTCGGCGGCGGTCGACGGTCGACGGTCGGGGTATATGGATATAACCCCAGACCGCACGCAAGTACCGGCGCCTTCAATTGGCTTGCACCCCGCGCCTCCCACACCAATCTCCACCTCCACTCCCGCCAAGCATGCCCTCGAGCCGCCCATCGCGTTCCATTGCCTCCCCTTCAGCGTCGGCGATGGTGTACGCTAGCCTCCCACTGATCGCCATAATCGTCGGCAATTCCACCGATACCCACGCCGCGCCGAATCCCATCCCATCCCAGCTCGGAACGTATCTCAATCACCGCGTCGTCCGCGGGTCCCTGCGAATACCACAGTGTTTCGAGGTGCCTCGATTCAAGCCCGAGCCGCATCACCCATCCCGGCGGTAGCGTTGCATAGCCGGAAACTCGGACAGAGCAGCAGCGGCGCTTCCGTCTCGTGGACAGAGCAACATCAGCGCCTCCGTCTCGTGGACAGAGCAGTAACAGCGCTGAAACCCCCTCCCGACCTCCCCTCCTCGCAATTATCGAGAGCGAGTCGAGGGTGAATGAAGGAAGCACCCGCTGGACGCATGATACCCGACACTGAGGTCTAGCTAGAGCCACGGGCGACAAGGGAGAGGGAGAGGGGGAGAATGGTCCCTCGCAGGGAGGTTATGCGCATCGCACGGCGGTGGTGGAATGCAGGGAGCGCGCAGCCGGGAAGGAGGCCACGGGGAGCGCCGGTGAGGAGAGGGAGGACATTATACCGTCTGGACTGCTCCGGGAGCCAGCGCGGAAGGGTGGGGAACGAGGGTGTAGCTGCGGCGTCTTCCTGTCCTCCGCTGGCGTTCACACTCGACCGCCGACCACGTATATGCGATACATTCTCCTCCTCCGTCATACACCATGCGAGATCGCGTCCTTCAGAGCAGGCTCCAACAAATATGAAATCACGGGTGCGGGGCAAGCGGGGGAGGACGGTGTGGGGCCAACGCGAAGGAGAAGAGGAGGGTGGGGAGTACCTCGTGGAATCCTCGTTCTGGCACACACTCGCGGGCGCCGCGCCGCCGTGGAGCCGTTGTCGCGGAACTTCCGGATGAGGCTCGACGAGCGGTGTACGATGCGAAGGTAGAAAATTCGAACCTACTCCCACTCTCGCAGCCTGCTCAAAGCATGTAGTTTGGGTTCTTGTCGTCCGACGTCGAGAGTTGGTCCGTGTAAATGCGTGCGGTCGAAGAATATTCGACCGTTCCAGCTACGGCGGTGCAGGAGTGGGCGGACGTGAGGGGGCCAAGGAGCGGGCGGAAGCTGCTGGCCTATGTACCGGAACGGTGGAATGGGCACCCAACGGGGAAGGGTACGGATGAGAAGGGGATCTAGAGAAGGGGATGGTATGTCGACCCCGCCGGCAGATAGCTATCTTTCTTATGCAGGACGTTGCGAGCAAGGGCGGGGAGCAGCGATGGCGACGCCGAGCGGAAACCCGATCCTCTGAAACGTCTGCGCGTCGTCCATACTGCAAATTCCTACTTCTCGTCTTCCTTATGGAAATCTTTCTAGGTAGTGATAAGTTAACTCGGCTACGCGGCCGGATCATAGACCAGCCTCGGGAATCACTTTGTCAGGAGTCGGCATTCCTGGACCAACTTTCGCGATGCCGGACACCGGTGCCGAGACCCAGCCGGCCTTCGGTTTTTTATTATCCTCGCCTTGCACCCTCTTCGACTTGTACCCGATGATGTTCATTCTGCGGTCGGATGTGACCGCTATCTGCTTCAGAGTGGCGTCTGGTTGCAAGCACGGTTCTGAGGGAGCTGGGATAACGTGGAAGTTTCGGCGGCGGGGATTCATTACTACACTCCTTATATTCACAGAGAGACTTTAGTGTGCTAATTAATGAATCACGACCATGAATGAAGGGAAATGTTGGGTAGTTGAGGAAAGTCACTCGGCACAAGATGAGCGGAAAACAAAAATAAATTGCAGGCAGGGTACAAACAGCCAATGTTCGTGCGCTTGGTAACTCCTCGAGAGGAGCGCAAGCCCGGGATCCACGACAAGGAGGCACGAGGGCTGGCGACCGCTCCCGGGAACTACCTACGAAGTTGAAAAAAGCGGGGCTGAGAAAGGTAGCTAAGTCAACATCCCTCCCCCCGAGAGTGCGCTGGTCATAAGGTCGATGGGGTCTTGTCCAGCCGCTGCAAACATCCACGTGGTCCTACATACTAGCCAAGCGATCACGGCAGGGTAAGTGCTACGCAGGACGTTCAAGTCGCATGGATCTTGCAGGGCTCGGGGTCGGGGATCGAAAGTGTCGACGCGGTCTGTAAAACAACATAAAGTCAACGACGTACAAACAAGAGTGACAGCGACGCGCCTGAGTCACATACTGAAGGGAAGTCAGCGGGGAAAGGGCAGAAGGAATAAACGAACTAGGTATATCAACATCCTTCCCCCCGAGAGTCCACCGGTCGTAAATCTTGTCCAGCCGCTGCAAACATCCACACGGTCCTACATACTAGCCAAACGATTACAGCAGGGTAAGTGCTACGCAGGACGTTCAAGTCGCATGGATCTTGCAGGGCTCAGAGTCGGGGATCGAAAGTGTTGACGCGGTCTGACAACATAAAGTCAACGACGTATAGTAGACATGAGCGAGGGCGACACACCTGCAAGGATCGGGGAAAGGTAGAGGGAGTAAACGATTGAGAGTAGAGGGCAAAGAGGCGATGGAGAATTGATGGTAGATCACTCAGTTTTATACGGGCTCGGGATTTGCCGGAATTCAGAGAATGGAGGCGCTGACAAAAAACTGACTCGGCCATGGGCAGTGCTCGGCGGTGTTGGGCAGTGCACTCGTCAGTATCAACGTCATTCCGGCCAGCGGAGAAATGCATAGTTTTAGACTTGCGCGTTGCGAAAATCCGGAGCAAATTCCAAGGAAACTTGGGGCACTATTCAATCGGTATCCTTCCAGGGTATATTCTGGTCTGTACTCCCATCTTGAAGTTGTCTGTACTGTGTCTAGATGCCAGCTGCGCTTTCTACACTTGGGGGGTAAATCCAACGTAAATTATCACACAAGTCATTCAAGAATCACGAAACCGGGTGTTATTTACCGACCATCCAACCTACTATGTTCAAGTGACAACAGGCCAGCGAAAGTGAGGTCGACGCGTCGGACGCGTTATCGTGTCGTGTTTTGCTTGCAACTTGATTTTGATCGGACCGAGTGCCGAGCATCGCCTTTGACTCGACCACACGAAAATGACAGAAGATATCCCAACGCGCCAGGCCAATGCTTGCAATTCAATCAAATTCAATACCCTGGTCCACCAAGTCGTCACAAATTTACACGCACAATCCACGATGAAAGAACCTAACGTTACTTACTTGAACAGCCCCTAACATCCCGCTCCAAAATTCAACCCATGTTGAATTTCGTGGAATGGAAAGAGAGCCGGCAACATCAGCCGAATGAAATCATGCCTGACGTAGCCGCCTCTCGACACCATATAAATACTGGCGTGAATTCCCTTACACGCCAACAGTGCTTTCCCCACTTCCACCACCACCACTACTACATGCATCATCTCATCCTCCCGGTCATCCCGGTCGACTATGAGGCTGAGCTCAAGGCCTCCCGAGACGCCCTCGCCGCGACCGATGCTCGATGCGACGCTCTAATGCTCAAGCTCGACACCGCCTGGGCCAGAATTTACGCCAACAACCTTCAGCGTGTGTACAGTTGCTCGCTGTTGTTCGATTGCTAACCAGTGCTTCATTAGCCGTGGACCCGACCCTCCCATCCACCCGCGAAGACTTTGAGGTCGCCTTTGAAGCTCGCCACCATGAGGTATGTTCCATCTTTCTACCCATCCTTTCTCCGCTGATCACATTTTACAGGAAATGAGACTTCGTGAGCGCAACAGGCCGCCCAGACGCCGCGGCGCTGGCAAGAAGACTAAGGGCCGCTCGAAAGTGAAGGGGGCGGGCGGAAAACAGTAGATTGTATCGTTGTGTCTTTTTTTTGGATGTATTTCTTTTGGGCGTGTATAGAGATCTGTTGATTCTTTCTTGTCTTCCCTTGAGCATCCTGAGACCCGCGATCGGCCACGGACAAGAGCGTGCACAAGTGAGGAATTTGGAGGGGCCTTCAGCGCACGAGTGAGCGCTCCGCTGCCCTCGTTCCTACACTCTTCCGCGCTGGCGCATTGCCACCGGATGACATGATCTCCTCCTACGCTGGTGCTTCTCATGTCGTCCTTCCCGTTACCCCCGCCGTGCATTTCACCACCAGGCATACACACTCCCCCGGGTACCGAATGCGAACGGCGGGGGGGAATACTGCCGGAGCTACGTCGTCCGAGCTCCGTGTGCGCACCGCCCACCGCATTCGCCCCATCCTGCTCCTCCTTCACGTGAAATTGTCCACCCTCGGCCGACGCGCGCCGTCAATTCCCGACAGTCCCATCCTCAGCACCACGATGCGCTGGAGTTGCGTGCACCCACGCCTCTTATTGCCCGTGCTCTCCGCGTTGCGGTATTCGTCGCAAATCTACTTGATTCACTCGATCGATCGGCAATCGAGCCCGTACTGCTGCGTCACGATCCCGACCAAGGAATGCACCGAGTTGCTGCATCTGGATTCCAGAGGGACTAGAGCCCAGTGCGTCGGTGCTGCTCCGTCAAAGTCTTGCTGCAGCCGTCGAGAAAATGAAGGGGAGATAGGAATCCGGGGAAGTCACTTCCAATCCCACTGAAACGCCGACGGGATAACGGTGCTGGGCGGGGGTACGTGAAGGTAGTAGTAGGATGTATTTACCCAGCGCAACGATCGCGGTGGATATAGGTCGAATTTCTTCGAGCATTGCGAGCGGGAGGAGGAGCGATTTGACAGGTCCTCAACCCACTGAGCTGTCTCTTCTTTTGTCACCAGACGTTGCTTTTGTAGGGTATTGAGCACCGAGAAGATGATGAAAAGAGGAGCGCCTACCAGGAGCCGTCGAGGAAGGTAAACTGGGCATGCTCCTCTTACACGCGGGACACGGACGTATGTGCAGGCGATATGCCTGAAAAACGAGGTCAGCTTGAGAGAAGTGGGGAGGAGACATGGAGGCGCACGTCATCAGGCACAACTCGATGACCAAAAGCTACGACGCACGTATCTGCGGCTGCTGCAGCGATCTCCGCGTATTCACGCTCGCTGTACCGCACTGTCTTCCGCGTCCGGTCCGAACGATTGGACCCCAGAACGGCCAAAAAAAAGAATTACTTGGGCGGGAGATGATGCGCGGAATCGGTGCGGGTGTGCTGATATCCCATAATTATAGTATTCCATTGCGGCATCGCCGACAGCTGGCGGTAGAATTCTCTGGCGCTGCTATGTACTCCGTTCGCGGGAAGAAGGCGCCGCAGCTTCCGAGTCTTGCCAACTGCTGCTTCTCGAACGCAGGGTGGGGATGGGGATGGGTTGTGACTCGGGCTGAGATGGAAAGCAGCGAGGAGCGGACGCTGTTGATAGGACCAGCAGACGACGCCGACGGGTATTGGAATGTGACAGTGAGGCGTCGGGATAGGTGGAAGTGGCGACCATTATGATTATGGTGAGCTACTTGCAGGCGTTACAGTACCAGCACGCTGCACCGCTGACGCTGTCGGACAGGTAACGGGATGCAACAGGTTGCTCGAGAGACCGGAAGGGAATCGAGGTGGAAATCGGGCTCGGGAGGCGATAAGACGCAAGCAACTTCAAGGCGCCGGTAGCAGGACTTGGACGTGTTCTCTCATCCTTATTCGTATCCTACCGACGCCGACCATGAACACCGACCACTATTTAAGTCGCATCAAGCACCGAAAGAAAGGGATGGTAAGACCAGACCCACCAGCATTGCGCCCAAAAATATGCGGCAGGCCCAAGGAAGGCCCGCATCAGAGACGACCGAGTGTGAGTGAGATTCTTCCTTCCAGGCACGACACCGGGTATAGTCCATCCCTCATTTTCACTGTTGTCCGTCCCCATGCGATAACCGGTTACCGTCGATGGCGTAGAGAACGAATCCCATCCCTCACTAAGGCCCGCTTGTGTTGAGGATACCACACTGTATGCAATGAGATGCTCGTCGTATATATATAAAAGCATTAGGGAGACTTACTCGAACGGGGTGCGCGTGTGAGTGATGGAGGGGCGCGGATTGTGGAATCAAGAGATGAGAAGTAGGTCGAGGAATCGAGTCGAATTGTCGAATTTTCGATACCGATCTTTTTTCTTCACCTCCGGACAGGAACCTCCTCACGCTTCATCCTTGTCCGCAAATCTGACCCAAGTTAAGCACTGCACGCACGCCGCCGCTACTGCTGGAGCATCGCCGCTTCTGCCTCATCCCCCGCCAGAAGAAGTATTTGTCCAGTAGCAGAGACGGAGACCGAGACCGAGACGAAGATGGGAATCTCCGCGCAATTGACGACGAGCACCTCCGAATGGCGGTCTTTCTCAGCGAGTGGGAGGCGAGGACACGCGGTGGAAGATGCAGTGGTGCGGGTCTGGGCGTCGAAGGACCTTCCACGAACTGGAGACGAAGGGGGCAGGGCACGGTGATGAAGGGCAGAGGCGGTAGCGGCGTGAGAGCGAAACTGTGGAGATGTGGATGCGTGGAACAGAAAATCGAGAGGGCTTCATCCGCGCCTTGCGCTCGTTCTCCAGCGCCTGTTCGCGAGCGGCAGCCCACAGACTCATTCCGCGCCTGAGCGTACTACGAGTGGTGAGGAGCGGATTGCGGCGCCTCCGGTTGTCCACCGTGCACGCTGCGACCCGCATCTGCATAGCGGTGCGATAGGGGGAGGGGGCGGAGGGTGGGGATGCGGGGATGTGTCCTCCACTTTGAGTGACCCTGCGGTCTCGGCGCTAGATACCGTTCCACCGTGCTCCTGCGTCACTGCGTAATCTGCGCGAGAACGACGGGAATTAGGTCTAATAACGCAGCAATAGTCGCACCCGCGGATGGGAGATGAAAGGGACGTGGCGAAGGGAACTCTTCGCTGAGTACGTCGTCGAGCTAGAGTGTCGGAAGCCTAGTAGGATTCTTCCAATGGCAGCTGTCGTGCCGTGGGGAGGGTAGGGAGGGTGACGGTGGAGTCCCATGCAGCAGTGAGTTCACGACACTGAAGGCCGAGTAGGACAGACAGCGAGTGACAGGGAGAGGAGGGAGGAGGACAGTGCGGGATCAACGTTTCATCCGACCAATCGGCCGGTACATCCCCATCTATCTCTCCATGCCACCTGCCACCAGCACTCCGCCCGAGACTCCGCCCCTCCTCGTCCTCTTCACTTGTCGACACGGTGGTGACTAGCGTCCAAGTCCAGAGCTCAACCACATTCCAAGGCTGCGCCGGGCCTGGGTCGCGAAATCGGCAGGTCTCACATCGTGTATGGTTGCCTGGCAGCTGCAGCTGGGTAGTTTCTACAGGGAGTTTGGTACGTGGTCTGCAAGAACGGCGGTAAATTTGAAGTAACGAACCTGATGATTTCTAGGAGCCAGACCCGAGCAGAGTCGCGAGTCGGCGAAAGTGACTGAGACTCCACAGAGGCCTCTGACGACGCCGATTGCGGTGCGTGGACACGTATCGATTTCCCAGTTCTCTCGAACAAGCAGTCAGTCGACGCAGCAGGACGAAACCCCTCCCTACAGACGGTAGTTTCATCTGACAGTAAAATGACCCCGACAAAAAGAAAGAAAACCTTACGAGGGCGGGTCCGTCTCCACCGTAGCTGCGGGGCCAGCGGCTTCGCGCTGCTGAGGCTTTGAAGTGCCGTCCAGGTCACTGCGGCGGCGGAATAAGAGCACACAGCTTGGCCAGACCTGAGCTGATCGCTGATTTCGTGGGCGCCAAAAAAAATGAATATCCACCGCGTCCGCCGTCGATTTCCACCACCAAGATCATGGTGCCCAGCGAAAACTTGAAGGAGAGTCTTTAATCGATCCAGATCTCTAAGTGTCTTTGAGTTATTGGCCCTGGCGCCTTCACAATTTGTCGTTTTGGGCGCCGTCAACAATCATTCTCGTTATTTTGCATTTCTTTTGGTTGGATATCCCAAGGTAGTCTTTTGCTCCGACTCTTGCTGAGATCTGAGAGCGCGACGTCGATTCCAACTTCCGTACTTGCAAGGTGCAAGGTGGGAACGAACAAAGTAAGTGGCTTCGGCCGATCATTTCCGAGCGGACTTTGACTTTCGTTTTTCTCTTTCACAATGCAGCTGCACACGCGCCCCGGCCATTTTCGATCCCAAACTCACGACGCGAGCGCTCCGCGGGATCGTGAAACTTCAAGCCCCAAGACGACCCGCGCTCTGGATTCCTTGTACATACCGTACGTTCCCAATGTCCATTGCTCATTAATTGATGAATTCATACTCTGCAGGTACTGGATACGCTAAAGGCGCCAGCGCCGTAAACGCGACTGGAAACCGCATCGATTTCGACGATGGAGGGTACGAATGGCGTTCCAAAATCGACCGAAACGAGAGCGACTACACACGGTTGCGGGAAAACGAAGAGGACGAGACGGACGAGGTCCACATGCGCACAAAGTATCTGTTTGACGAGGACAAGGCCATGACTCCGCTCAGCCAGATGCAAACGACCAGGAACTTGCTTACCGAGGCCCAGCACATCGTCTACGTCGGTCTGTGTGCACTTATCACGCAACAGATGGCCCAGAGTCTCAGCGCAAAGAGTTCAAGGCTGATGGACCTCTGGGCAATGAATATCATGGGCTGTTTGTACTATCATATGGAGCTCGAGATCCAAGGTTCGCGGTTTAATTCTATCCGACTTTTGTTTTGAATTGGCTTCCAGAGCAAAAGATGATCGAAAGCCTTGTCAAGCATGGTGTCCAGGCTGCGGACTCATGACCACACACACCGTCGCTATTCGAGTACGACCCTGTAGAAGCACGTCGGCAGGCCGACGAAGTCCTCTTTGACGCTTCGCCGTCCGAGTTGCCCGTAACCCCAACGACCGCCACCTAGGATACCTTCCAGACGACCCCCAAGGTCCTCACACAAACCTCCACCGCCCTCTCCACTGCGGACGAACGGGTGACGCTCGATATCCGGTGGACGGTCCTCTGCGACCTCTTACTCTTCCTCATCTTCATTGCCGATAACGTGTACGACGCGTGCTTTCGCGTTCTCCTTGAACAGGCCGCACTCAAGCTCGGTTTCGGCTGGCTTGACGTTGTCCGGTTCGAGAGTCGTGTGACCGAGGCGCGCGAGATCTAGGAGGACGCCGAGAAGATGGAGAAGCAGGAGCTCATCCATGGACGACAGAAATCTACGCGGAAGAAACGATACATAATACTCGGTGGCGGCCTGGTCATCGGTCTGTCTGCGGGCCTCCTCGCACCCGTCATTGGCGTGGGTTTCGGCGCGGCGTTCAGCACCATCGGCACCACGGGCACCACAGGGTTTCTCGTGGGGCGGCCGTGACCACGACGGGCGGGGTGTTAACGGGCTCTAGTATTGCTGTCCGCGGGAAGGTGCGCACTTCCAATTTTCTTTTTCATCCTCATAATAATTTTTAGATTCATGACCGGCAAACTCGACGATGTCCGGCTGCCTTTTAGCGTGCTGGATCCCGTCGTCGGCGACGTATTCAGCGTTTTATGGGAGCCCGAGATGATTCAGGAGACCGGAAGCGCGCTTAAAATTCTCATAGCGAGGTCCTCACGCAAATAGGCCAAACCGTGCTCCAGGCCACCGTCATGACCGCCCTCATGAGCGCCCTCCAACGCCCCATCAGTACGCTTGCTCTCTTTCGTTTTTGCGAAGAAAATAAATCTAATGGAGGCCGCAGTCATCACTCAACTCGGGTACCTCATGGACAACCCCTGGAACAACGCGCTCGACCGCGCCAAGGCCGCGGGCAGCGTTCTCAAGCAGCGACACCTCGGCGTTCGCCCCATCACGCTCATCGGGTTCTCTCTCGGCGCGCGTGTCATCTTCTACGCGCTCATTGAGCTCGCAAAGCACAAGGCGTACGGAATCGTGCAGGGCGTGTTCGTCGGCACGACTGTTGTCCCCATGCGCATGTGGTGCGAGACGCGCTCGGTCGTGTCGGGGCGCTATGTCAACGCGTTTGCGCGGAACGACTGGGTGCTGAATTACCTGTTTCGCACGACGAGTGGCGGGGTGGGACTGTGGCGGCACTTGGACCGGTGGAGAACGTCCCTGGATTGGAGAATGTGGATGTTACGGATAAGATTATGGGTATCGGATGTTCATGCCTCTCATTTTGGATCAGCTTGGGTTCTCGGTGTTTTCAGATGGTAAGTTCGTGCAGACAAGTTCGATCTAATTATTCATGCCGCTCGATTCACAGGAACCCGACTTCGAAGGCGACCGTCTAGCAGGAAGGGAGGAGGACAAGAACAAGAAGAAGGGCCGGTTCTCGTCGAAGAAGGAGCCGGCGCGGCCGCAGTCTGTCTCTCGACCTCCCACTACGAGCAGTTTCTCGAAGCACAACCGTGCATCGAATCTCCCACCACGAGTTAGCTCCCCGCTCGGTGCTGGTGTATCCACACCTACCCCTTCCTCGCCCACCGCCAAGGACCCCTCCAACGCGGCCAGCAAGATCCCAGTACACGCTGAGTTCCACTTTAACGCCATCGAAGACGTTCTGGGCAAGGCGGAGCTCAATCCCGACGCGCTCAAAATTCCGTCGGAGACTGAGTTCGAGGCACCCGCTATCCCACCACCCACGAACCGCTCCGAGTCTGCACCACCGCAACAACAAACTCCCCCAGTAGCGGACGACGACCGACCTGCCCCGCTCACCCCGCGCGTGCATACCACGACCGACTCGGACGCCTTGACATTACTCGCGCATGGTCGCGGATGCCGATACGGATGATACTGGCGATCGATTTGGGCGGGAGGAGGGTGTGCGAATATGCGTGGTGGAGAGGACTGCGCTGTACGCGCATGCGTGCGCTGTACGGAAATTGAAGCTTGAAGTGTCGTGCCTGCTCCCACGCTACCTCGCCCTCCAGCACCCAACGCTTCCTCCAAGGATCGGTACTTATACCAATCCCATGCCTCCCGTACTCGAGCGAGCACCGACCCCGCTCCGCCGTGTCTCTCGAGCCCCGCGCGCGTGCTCGAGGTTATCCGGGAAGCACGAAGCAGGAAGATAGAGGTAGAATGCTGGCTGCCGGTCGGAGAGCGCGCGCGCGTTGGTGGGAGTACAGGGTGAGATGAGATGGGAAGCGGGCGGGGAACCGCGTCCGAGATCGAATTCCGAGGACGTAGACGAGGGAGGGCCAAAGGGGAATGCGCGCTGGGGAGGGATCGTGGGCCTGCACCACCTGCGCGGGGCGGCCGCGTCCCCGTCTTGGCACTGGCGTCTTCTCTACTGAGGCGCTAGTATTCGCCTATTTTTGAATTGGACGGACATTTATCATAGCGTAGGCCGCGCGTGGATTACTGGTTCTCGGACTGCATGTAATTCTGCCGAAAGCTCTAAAGAATACCATTGAAGCTTCGAGTCCATGTTCACTGCGATGATTCGATGGTATGCGGACTTTAGAGCCCTCCGGGACGATACATTTTGAAAATAAAAAAAAATCGAAAAACAAAACTTCCCAGATCTACATATTTCCCGCTAATAAATAAGTACATCCATTTGCTGTTCTCGCCGCGCAAATGGCTAGTGCTTGTTGGGATAGCTGGTAATAGTATTGTTGCTGCTGGTATTTGTGATGCTACGGTAGACGTTAGATACAAAATCATCGAAATGAATGCTGTGGGGCCGTACTTTGCGAGGGCAGGGCGGGACGGGGGTGGGATAGAGGATGTGGGAGATTGTGTTATCGACAGGAAGGAAAGCATCCGGGTTAGGTTCACTGTGGAGTGGGCTGTAGTGTATACGCTTGTAGGGTTCGGAGGAGACACGGTGGGTTTGGCCGGTCCAGCAGCGAGCGCAGCAACAGGTACCGATGGAGCGCTGGTGACGACAGATCCGCCATTTCGGACACGGGCTCGCTTGAATGGCTGGTCGTTGTTGCTGCTGTTGGCCTTTCGCTTAGGATCGAGGAGGGCTGAGGCGCATGCCAGGATAATCGGCGTAAACATCGCGACCGCACGTTCTTCGACGGCCTCCCAGTTGTCCAAACGGTCCATGATACTGGCGCCTTGCAGAGTCTCAAAGACATCGCCTCCAGTCTTGTCCTCCGTCTTGTGGTGCAATTTGAGGGTGGTGGTAATCTCGCCCAACACGAGATTCGAACCCAGCGCTGACACTATCGGCTGAAAAGGTGAGAGGCGGCGGGATGGACGATGAGGTTAGAACGTACCATGTAAAGCTCAATATTGTCCGGGAGCACTGCCATTAAAGCTCTACCCAGGAAGCCATAGAGACACCGATCCCCGAGGAATTCCAATGCCGTGCGGATGAGGTGCGAAACGGAGAAGGTTTTGTTGCGAATAGAGATGTCCTCGAAGGGTAGAAAGAAAAGCAGCACGGTGAGTGGGTCTCTGATGTATGCGCAGGCTGCCTCTTGGCAAATTTCGGCCTTATTGATTCTCGGGGGCATGATGGATTATGGTGAAGGCAAGCAAGTCTATTGAAGCAAGTGGGCGAGGATGGGAGCAGGTGGACGAGAGCAGGAAGAACCAGCGTTGAGCGATTCCGGAGACGGGACTTGCGGCGAGATGAGTCGCAGATTTGCGGTGGCGCGGTGATGGTTGAGCGTAAAGGATATTCAAACTCCGCTGCCGGCCCGGCCGAGTTGACGGAAAGCAATTGACGCCATGTGTTCAAATCAACGAATTCTTTCAACACTGGGAATGGGTGGAATGTGCTTTGGGTTACAACACGAAACCGCGCTGGCTTGGCTGCACGTTGTAGTCCGGGGTTTGAGCAAGTCGTGTTGCTTTCCCATAGTTGAATTGACCAAATCACCCCCATCACGACCGACTTCAAGTTGTATGTTGAGACTCACCTTTCTTGCCGTGCCCCGCTAATTCTACTCTCGTGTAAAGGACTCGGAGTGAGCTCCCAACTTTCCGCAGTACCCAAATTTGCATAATTCAAGGGCCATTGTGAATTTGAAATGTGCGGCAGCGCCTGAATTCTGACAATTCAAGTTACTCTGGCACATCTGAATCTCAACCCGACTTGCGTCGCCGAAAATTATTTGCGTGCAGCACAGGACTCCACAAATACAGGCAATCACCATCCTGGTCTGTGCGCAAAATGTCAGCCACCAATGCCTATTTAAGCGGCACAACCGCGTCAATTTGACGCATCATATTTCTCTCTACCACCACATTCAGGTACGTTTTTCTTCTCTTCCTTTCCCGCCTTCGCTCACCATCCCTAGGCTCAGCAGCCGTAGTCAAGACCTTATGTAGCTGTTCACTTCGTAACTCTTGAAGAAGGGCGTAGAAACTTGGCTACCGTGGGTGGGAGCTTCGGGCGGGCTTGTCCGCGCCGTCGCCTTGTCAAGTCCTCACACTCGGAACTTGACCTTTTACAACCGATGGATCAGGGGCCGCGGGTTCAGCTGGCGAAGTTGCTCATTCATTTGGTGCGTTTTCTGGCACGCCTTTTCATTTTCATCTGCTCATCCTATATTTCAGTATCGCCTACCTCCCCCCCGCGCACAAACGCCTACTTCAAGTTCTGTCAAGATGGTGTCGACTTCAAGTTCTGGAGATGGCGGGGCCAACTCGGTTTAAGTGGGCTAGCATCCCCGCACCTCCTTGCCGTGGACACCGAGCTTACGGCTCTCTCGTTTGAGAGGGCCAACCAAGAGTGCGGAACTGCTGTCGTTACAAATATATTTGATTGCTTTCATTCCTTCAATTTTCCTGTGTGAGATTCGCCGAGTTTTCGTCTTTCTTGGTCTCTTGTCGCCAACTTGTCGCTCACTGTCATCGTAAGAACATACTCGCCGAAGCTGCCGAGACTGGTTGGTCTTGTTTAAAACTGACGCTTTCCTCTTCCTCCCAACGTTCACATCAAAGTATTCTTCCTTGCGTTTTTCTTGTGACCGCGGTCAAAATTTGGTCAAAAACCGTCAAATCCATTATTCCTGGAACCTGAAGCTCGCTGGTGATCCTGGTCCTCTTGCAGGTGACTCTGGACGCTGAACCTTCTTTGCCCCGCTCTGGTAACGCTGTGGTACGCGCAACTGTCGGATTGGACTTGACCGGCTGCCATTCTGAGCGCTTATCGACTCCGTCGCAGCCATCCTCTCGCGAGATGCTGCTACTAGTAGAGCTGTGGACTCGGATCCGCCAAGGACCGCAGATGACCGCGAGGCTCCCTAAAACCCGACACCACGACACGGCGGCTAGTCTTCATTAATTCCGACACATCCCAAAAAGGACAACACATGGGCCTCAGTTCTCTTGAATTCCGACACATTGCCAAGTGTACATACCTTTCACGTTGAACTGATATCACATCACGGAGTACGCCGAGCCATCGATATTTGATCGGGAGTGCACATGACCTAGCAACGGACGACTTGGGTCGCGGCGAAATAGGAGAAGGAAGGTTGGAACACATGTCTCTCCTTGGTTACGACATGTCTTTCAGTGTACTGATCCATTACAACGAAATTGGGGAATCACTGACCTAAACTTCAGTCTACTGTAGTCTTTTGACGCAAGCTTCAGCTCGTTCAATATTAATCCAAATCATGGTGAGTTCATCCTCCATTGACCCACACTGAACTCTTTCTCAATGAAGCTGTAGATACTCGACCTCTTCTTCGACCACCGCTTCAATTCATTCAACCACGTTACTTCATTCAACTCACCGTAAGTGCCTTTCAACATTCCCTCATTTACCTACCTCGTCTTCCCTCTCATCCAGTATCTAGAAACCATGTAGGACCTACCTCTGTTTGAACATACCTTCATCAAGTCAACACCAAAACTATCCCGGTTTGGATCAATTGTTTCCGATACATTCACCCTTTCACTTGACTTGTACTCCAAATACCGCAACTCAAACTCATTTAATCTTCGTGAACCCTTGGTATGTTTGTTGAATGGTCAATAGGTAGGCGTGGTATCGACACACTGACTAATTAATTGAGCAGGACTTGGCCTCGGGCATCTCGGGCATCTGCTCCATGTCAGATTTCTAGTCGCACTTCGAGTCCAGGTAAGTTTCTCTCATCGTCGGAGCTCTATGATACGACTAGGGATTCCAAAAAATTGTTTAACCCTCCAGTCTCTGTATACATCCCTATCTAATTACTGTACCTACTCTGACGAGGCCTTAATGGCGCCACAGCGACTCGAGGGTGATGCCAGCAGAGCCGCGGCAATCGGGAGTAATCACAACAAAGCGGCATGCACTACATAGTTCAAGTTTAGATCCAGAGGTTACATACACCGGTAAGCTACTGACCTTTTTATGCTCCCGTTTTCACAATCAACGAGTCAATGGGTACTGGGGTGCGGAGCGGGGAGGGCCAGGGGATGGAGGACGGCGGACTGAACAACTAACAAAGTCTTTTTAAATCCCCCGTGCGTGTCGGATATTCTGAAATTGTGTCGGGTTTCCTGACATCGTGTCGGGATTTTTCATTGAATGTGTCGGATTTGTTGAGAAGCGTGTCCCGTGAGGAAGAATGTGTTGAGTTTGCCGATTTATGTGCGGGAATTCTCAGGTGTGTCAGATTTTGTGATTTTTGACACGCCGTGTCGCGGTGTCGGGTTTCCTATATACTCCTCGTTCCTCTTCTCTTCTTTACCCCCTTTTCGTCGCATGGGGTTTTTGTTTTGTGGGGCTGGTCGGTCGGGTGGGATTGTGACAGCGTAGCTCTCGGGCGGGATTGTGACGGTGTAGCTCTTGGGCGTGCTGCGTGCGCGATTGACGACTGGCCCAGTGGGTGGATGGTCAGCCAATAGTGACATTATTTGTGGATGTTGGGACAACTCTTATCGGGTTCCCGGACACACAACGGTGAAAGCCGTGTCCTCTTATTCTCCCTCTACCTATGTTTTTACATGCCGTTTTTTTTTCTGCGCCGTTTCTTCTTCTTCTTTGCACCCGGGACGAATGACCGAATCCTGATTTCCTTTGCTAAATCCGCTCTCCTTGTCTCGCGAGGTCTCTGATATACATCAATTCGCTGATTGGGCCTGTGATAGCACAAAGCTCTCGCCCTGCCGTTCGTCATCCACTCGTCCAGAATTAGAGATGCTCGCACGCACAACCGCCGCCAGACACATTCAGGACAACAGTGACGGCTTTGTGGGAAATAGTTCTCAGTCTGGACTCTGCCGTACGCTGTTTCGTTAATATGTCGATTGTATCCGCGAACTGTCAAGCGGATGGCAGTTCCTTGATAATTGGTTGATAATCACTAGCTTCTCTCACAGCCTCGTTTTCCTCTCTCCTCCGTCCCCCACCATGTCTCTGGAGGCTGCCCTACATGCCGTGCTGGGGGAAACTCCTGTTCCAGGACTCTCCTCCGCATTCAGACTCTTCACATTCATCGTCTCTTCTGTTCAAGCCGCACGAGAAAGCAAGAAACAGCTCCAAGTTTTGGCCAAGGGTGTCGGAGAGCTTCTGTCCACATTGAACTTAGAAATCAGGGAATCAAGAATCGTAGCGACAAGTTGTGTAAAGCCACTCGGGGATTTAGAGAAGTGAGTATTCCATCTGGTTGGATTGTGTAGCAAATTCCCATCTTCTACCACAGCCTACTGCAGGATATTCACCGATTTGTTCAGAAGGAGCGAGACAAGCCTTTCCTGAAATCGCTCTTCAACAAGGATCAGCGTATCAACCAGATAGAATCATTCTATCGACACATCGGACTCACTGTCAGTGCATTCAATGTGAGCCCTGGCATACCCCGTTACTGTCAGGATGGTGTTATGATGCCTTAATCAGATCTCGGGCCTGCTGAGCATACAGGATATGTTCAGGAACAATGAGACTGCACGTATTGAAGACATGAGTATGCTCAACGCCCAGTTGAAACGTCTAGAGCAAAATCAAGATGATCTTCGAAATGTACTGGGTTTGTGGCCTTCCCTGCATTTTTAGACCTCACGTTATTTAAATACCACAGAGATCAATCACAGTAACATGCTTGCCATGATGGCTTCCCTTCAACGGAGGCTCAATGCCGCACCCAACAATAACCAGGAGCAGACTTTTTATTCACACACACTGCAGTATTTAACCTCAATGAGCGGGCGGCAGGTGCAATTGGAGGACTGGATGATTGCACCCTTTGATGTTGAATACGGACAAGAAATTGGTGTTGGTGGATTGTGAGCTCAAACTTGGTACAAATTCCAGATGGGCTGATATTCTTTCCCTTTCCAGTGGTAAAGTGTACCGGGGGACTTGGAATCAAACTGAAGTGGCCATCAAGGTCCTCCACAATGTTGCTGGTTTTACCCCAAGTGTTGTGGTGGGTTGCAGCACACATATGGAATAATTCTACTGATTCATTGCATTGGTAGTTGCTGCAAAAGGAAATCGATGTTTGTGGACCTTCCTACTTAAATACCTCGGATCGTTTACACTTCCTCGACAGCTTTGGGTGACCCTCCGCCACCCTAATATCCTGCAGTTTCTAGGGGCAAATACATTGGATGACAGGCCATTTGTGGTGATGCCTTGCATAGAATACAATGCCCGTCAGTTTCTGGCTCAACACCCAACATCTGACCCAGTGTATATAGTGAGCCAATCTCAGTTCAATTCAAACTGGATCCGAATACTCACGAGAATTAGCTCCGTGATGTGTCCCTCGCTCTTCAATATTTGCATTCTCGAAAAATATGTCATGGTGACCTCAAAGGGGTGAGTAACAGATGAAAATTTTGGAATGGTTTCACTGATAACTGGTAATCGAGGCCAACATTCTTGTTGAACCATCTGGGAGGGCTCTCTTATGTGATTTTGGTCTGTCTCGCATCAAAGCTGATGCCACAAGTCGCACAGCACATACAGTCAATACTATAATCACAGGAAGCCGCAACTGGATGGCTCCAGAGCTCCTGGCTGGCTCACTTCCCAAAATTCCCTCAGACATCTACGCATTTGGGATGACACTATTTGAGGTGAGCTTTTCTCGCTTGTCTTGGTGGAACATTACTGAACGCAAACACAGTTGTATAGTGGCGAAACACCACTGGTCAATGTTCCACACACAGATTTTATTGAGCTAGTCTTCCGCCTTGGAGTCAGGCCACCCCGACCAGAGATAGAAAATGTCCCAAGGGTGACTGATTCACTCTGGACCTTAGCTGAAGAATGTTGGCTTCAAGATCCCAAAGCAAGGCCACTAGCTGGACAAATACATGCTATGGTAGTGGATATCATATCAGAAATCTCAGTGGATTCACCTGGAGAGGCCTTGATGAACAGCCCAAAAGGTACAGAGATTAGCAATTCAAACCATAATGATCCTGACAACATTGTGTCATCAAACAAAGACCTTCCGGACCTGCCATTGTCCATTGAAGAGTTGACCACTCCTCATCATGAAACAGGTCGGTTCAAGGAGGCTGAACAGCTCAGGTTGGAGGTCTTGGAGAAACGAAGGCAGGTCGGGGGAGACTATGATACTGATACCCTGACATCTATGCACTCATTGGCCAGTGCTTACACCAACCTGGGAAAGTGGAAGGAGGCCGAGGAGCTCTTCTTCGAAGTGGTCAAAAAACGGAAGCAAGTTTTGGGTGTGGACAATCCAGATACCCTGGCATCTATGCACAGCTTGGCCACTACTTATGCCAACCTGCAATGGAAGGAGGCCGAAGAGCTCCACCTCGAGGTTGTCAAGAAACAGAAGCAGGTTTTGGGGGTGGACAATCCAGATACCCTGACATCTATGCACTGCTTGGCTGCTACTTACAACGACCTGGGAAAGTGGAAGGAGGCCGAAGAGCTCTACCTCGAGGTTGTCAAGAAACGGAAGCTGGTTTTGGGGGTGGGAAATCCAGATACCCTGGCATCTATGCACTGCTTGGCTCGGACTTCCATTGACCTGGGAAAGTGGAAGGAGGCCGAAGAGCTCTACCTCGAGGTTGTCAAGAAACGGAAGCAGGTTTTGGGTGTGGACAATCCAGATACCCTGACATCTATGCACAACTTGGCTACTACTTACATTAAGCTGGGAAACTGGAAGGAGGCCGAGGAGCTCTACCTCGAGGTTGTCAAGAAACGGAAGCAGGTTTTGGGTGTGGACAATCCAGCTACCCTGACATCTATGCACTCCTTGGCTGTTACTTACGGCACCCTGAGAAAGTGGACGGAGGCTGAGGAGCTCTACCTCGAGGTTGTCCAGAAACAGAAGCAGGTTTTGGGGGTGGACAATCCAGTTACCCTGAAATTTATGAACAACTTGGCCAGTACTTACAAAGACCTGGGAAAGTGGAAGGAGGCCGAAGAGCTCTACATTGAGGTTGTCAAAAAACAGAAGCAGGTTTTGGGCGTGGACAATCCAGATACCCTGACATCTATGCAATACTCGGCTAATAATTACACCCACCTAGGAAAGTGGAAGGAGGCCGAGGAGCTCTACCTCGAGGTTGTCAAGAAACGGAAGCAGGTTTTGGGTGTGGACAATCCAGCTACCCTGACATCTATGCACTCCTTGGCTGTTACTTACGACACCCTGAGAAAGTGGAAGGAGGCCGAAGAGCTCTACATCGAGGTTGTCAAAAAACAGAAGCAGGTTTTGGGTGTGGACAATCCAGATACCCTGACATCTATGCAATACTCGGCTAATAATTATACCCACCTAGGAAAGTGGAAGGAGGCCGAGGAGCTCTACCTCGAGGTTGTCAAGAAACGGAAGCAGGTTTTGGGTGTGGACAATCCAGCTACCCTGACATCTATGCACTCCTTGGCTGTTACTTACGGCACCCTGAGAAAGTGGAAGGAGGCCGAAGAGCTCTACATTGAGGTTGTCAAAAAACAGAAGCAGGTTTTGGGCGTGGACAATCCAGATACCCTGACATCTATGCAATACTCGGCTAATAATTACACCCACCTAGGAAAGTGGAAGGAGGCCGAGGAGCTCTACCTCGAGGTTGTCAAGAAACGGAAGCAGGTTTTGGGTGTGGACAATCCAGCTACCCTGACATCTATGCACTCCTTGGCTGTTACTTACGGCATCCTGAGAAAGTGGAAGGAGGCCGAAGAGCTCTACATCGAGGTTGTCAAAAAACAGAAGCAGGTTTTGGGCGTGGACAATCCAGATACCCTGACATCTATGCAATACTCGGCTAATACTTACACCCACCTAGGAAAGTGGAAGGAGGCCGAGGAGCTCTACCTCGAGGTTGTCAAAAAACAGAAGCAGGTTTTGGGCGTGGACAATCCAGATACCCTGACATCTATGCAATACTCGGCTAATAATTACACCCACCTAGGAAAGTGGAAGGAGGCCGAGGAGCTCTACCTCGAGGTTGTCAAGAAACGGAAGCAGGTTTTGGGTGTGGACAATCCAGCTACCCTGACATCTATGCACTCCTTGGCTGTTACTTACAACACCCTGAGAAAGTGGAAGGAGGCCGAAGAGCTCTACATCGAGGTTGTCAAAAAACAGAAGCAGGTTTTGGGCGTGGACAATCCAGATACCCTGACATCTATGCAATACTCGGCTAGTAATTATACCCACCTAGGAAAGTGGAAGGAGGCCGAGGAGCTCTACCTCGAGGTTGTCAAGAAACGGAAGCAGGTTTTGGGTGTGGACAATCCAGCTACCCTGACATCTATGCACTCCTTGGCTGTTACTTACGGCACCCTGAGAAAGTGGAAGGAGGCCGCAGAGCTCTACATTGAGGTTGTCAAAAAACAGAAGCAGGTTTTGGGCGTGGACAATCCAGATACCCTGACATCTATGCAATACTCGGCTAATAATTACACCCACCTAGGAAAGTGGAAGGAGGCCGAGGAGCTCTACCTCGAGGTTGTCAAGAAACGGAAGCAGGTTTTGGGTGTGGACAATCCAGCTACCCTGACATCTATGCACTCCTTGGCTGTTACTTACACCACCCTGGAAAAGTGGAAGGAGGCCAAACAGCTCTATCTCGAGGTTGTTGAGAAACGGAAGCAGGTTTTAGGACTAGACAATCCAGATACCCTGCTAGCTATGCACGAATTAGTGCCCATATACAAGGCGCTAGGCCAAAAAAAAGATGCTAAGGCACTTTCCAAGACCCTCGAAGAGATTCAAAAGGTGTGTTGAAATTTTTACCCGTGATGCAACACTATTAAATCAATCCACTCTCAATAACAAAGGGCCCAGGTCCCCTCATGAGGTTTTTGGGGGCGGTATCACGGACATCCTCCACCCTGATGACAGTTTGAAAGTTCTCTTTTCTTGTGTCTGTATATGTCCAATGTATTTTCAATATCTTTACTTATGTGCTATGATTGAGTTGGGATGGCATCATAGCCATGCATATGGCTGTACATTAATGTGGTGTGTTGGGGAACACCCGGTGAGAGTATGGTAAGCAGTTGTTGCTTTTGGATCTTGAGCTCACCGTAGTTAATGTCCTGAAAACTGCTAATACTCATGCCATTGCTGCTCTGGAGATCACCCCCCTTGTCTGAATCTGTTGAGGGACACTTTGAAAGTAAAAAAATGGGGAAATCCAATGATCAATGGCCTGGGCTGGAATCGAATGAGCTCCTGCTTCAATTTCGTGGCTCATGCTATAGAACACAGGTGTGCGCCAGTGCTTCCGGGCCTGGTTTATCCTCGATCCTGGGATCACCAGGTGGGAGACCTTTGTATTCTTCTCAATTTTGAGGTCCTTTGTGAAAATGAACCAAAAAAATGAATGATGCCTGGATATGGTCCAGACTCGAATCGAACAAGCTCCTCCTTCAGTTTTGTTTCGAAGATACATTAGGGGTGCTCAATTCTTAACTCATCAACTCACTTTTAATTTGACTGATGTTTTTATTTGTTTGAAATAAATAAAATTTTCAATCTCCGCTTAATCCGAGCCCGACAGGCACTGCCTGCGCGTCTTTCCGCCACATCTACTGCTGCGTCAACGCGCTCTTCGGCTCATTTCTCTCTCAATTTTGAATAGGTAAGTGTCTTGTTCTTGACACATCATTGCGATCCGGGCCTGGAGACAGACGGAGAAGAAATTTGGTCATATCTTTCCTCTAGATCCATCTATACTGGACAATGTGCAGCTAATTAAGTGCTGCCAGGTTGAGTCCATCTGCAATATTGTCTAGTCAGCATCTTAGCCACGGCATGTGATGCTGCCATCAAGCGGGGATTGAAATCTTTATTTTGAACAAATAAAAACACGAGTCAAATTAAAAACGAGTCAATGAGTTAATAATTGAGCACCCCTATTATAGAATGCAGGTGCACACCAGCGCTTCAGGGCCTTTCGTACCTCTGTTCTGTGGGCAGGCAAGTGTGGTTGAAATATCAACTTGGGCACGGTAAAGAAAAATGTATGCATACGGGCAGCATATGACCCAGGGTCGAATCGAACGAGCTCCTGGTTCAGTCTTTCTTCGCACCTTCACAGAATGTGCAGACGCGCACCAGTGCCTCCGGGCCTTGGTTATCCCTGTACTGGGGACACTTTGTGTGAATGTCTTTGAGGGACACTTTAAACAAAAATGAAACAGGATCCAATGTCATGGCCCAGGCTCGGATTGAACAAGCTCCTGCTTATGTTATTTCTCCATTCAACAACGCACACGTGCGAGTGCACACCAACACTTAAGGGCCTTGATTATCCTGGACTTGGGTGGACAGGTCAGTGACTTTTGTGCTATTCTGAGTTGTCTGAAAAACAAAATGAGACAGGATCCAACGTCATGGGAGGCTCCCTAAAACCCGACACCGCGACACGGCGGCTAGTCTTCATTAATTCCGACACATCCCAAAAAGGACAACACATGGGCCTCATTTCTCTTGAATTCCGACACATTGCCAAGTGTACATACCTTTCACGTTGAACTGATATCGCATCACGGAGTACGCCGAGCCATCGATATTTGATCGGGAGTGCACATGACCTAGCAACGGACGACTTGGGTCGCGGCGAAATAGGAGAAGGAAGGTTGGAACACATGTCTCTCCTTGGTTACGACATGTCTTTCAGTGTACTGATCCATTACAACGAAATTGGGGAATCACTGACCTAAACTTCAGTCTACTGTAGTCTTCTGACGCAAGCTTCAGCTCGTTCAATATTAATCCAAATCACGGTGAGTTCATCCTCCATTGACCCACACTGAACTCTTTCTCAATGAAGCTGTAGATACTCGACCTCTTCTTCGACCACCGCTTCAATTCATTCAACCACGTTACTTCATTCAACTCACCGTAAGTGCCTTTCAACATTCCCTCATTTACCTACCTCGTCTTCCCTCTCATCCAGTATCTAGAAACCATGTAGGACCTACCTCTGTTTGAACATACCTTCATCAAGTCAACACCAAAACTATCCCGGTTTGGATCAATTGTTTCCGATACATTCACCCTTTCACTTGACTTGTACTCCAAATACCGCAACTCAAACTCATTTAATCTTCGTGAACCCTTAGTATGTTCGTTGAATGGTCAATAGGTAGGCGTGGTATCGACACACTGACTAATTAATTGAGCAGGACTTGGCCTCGGGCATCTCGGGCATCTGCTCCATGTCAGATTTCTCGTCGCACTTCGAGTCCAGGTAAGTTTCTCTCATTGTCGGAGCTCTATGATACGACTAAAAAGGTCAGAACCAAAAATTTCTCAGAAATCCAAGGAGTTCATTCATACACCATGAAGCCGGGGATTCCAAAAAATTGTTTAACCCTCCAGTCTCTGTATACATCCCTATCTAATTACTGTACCTACTCCGACGAGGCCTTAATGGTGCCACAGTGCCTCGAGGGTGATGCTAGCAGAGCTGTGGCAATCGGGAGTAATCACAACAAAGCGGCATGCACTACATAGTTCAAGTTTAGATCCAGAGGTTACATACACCGGTAAGCTACTGACCTTTTTATGCTCCCGTTTTCACAATCAACGAGTCAATGGGTACTGGGGTGCGGAGCGAGGAGGGCCAGGGGATGGAGGACGGCGGACTGAACAACTAACAAAGTCTTTTTAAATCCCCCGTGCGTGTCGGATATTCTGAAATTGTGTCGGGTTTCCTGACATCGTGTCGGAATTTTTCATTGAATGTGTCGGATTTGTTGAGAAGCGTGTCCCGTGAGGAAGAATGTGCTGGGTTTGCCGATTTATGTGCGGGAATTCTCAGGTGTGTCGGATTTTGTGATTTTTGACACGCCGTGTCGCGGTGTCGGGTTTCCCATATACTCGATGACCGCTCCTCCTCTGTCTTTTGTTTCCAAAACTCTGTTGCCACAGATGACACACCAGCCTTGGGCGACAAGTTGTTGACAAGGTTGCATAGACACTGTCTAAGTGAGACTGGCAACGTTCACGGCTCTCACTGCAAAAGATGGATTGCCTTCCCGCCCTCCATCCCTTTGGATTCCCTCATCAACTTTTATCTAGTCGGCAATGAACATTCTGCATGCTTCCTTTGCTATAATGGTTTCTCTGGCGTTTCGAAAGCTGAGATATATGGGTGCCCGCAAGGTGCCCGGCTCAGGGCTGCCGACAAGAATCTGGCTTAGAGGTGAATCATCGCCCTCCCTTGCGGCGCGTGCGCGTCGTTCATTTTCTTCACAGGTACAGGAACGAAAATCATTTGCATACAGTTGTATAGTTTTCTTGCTCTTCCCTAGACTACCACTAGGAAATAAATGATGGTTTTTTTTGCAACTTTCCGTGGCGCTTTTCATGAGCTCGAAAAGATTGTGCAAAGACCAATGCTTCGAATTGTAAACTTCATGGCCCATGGGTTTGACCGCCATGGGCGCATGTCGGCGCCCGGTCCCCGCAAAAGGAGGGAGCCGTCATCTGATGGTCGCACATGTCTGAAACACCATTATGGAGAGCTCTCCTTGCTTGTCTCCTCCACCCCTTGGCAGCCAACTCGCTCCCCACTGCAAGGTTCACTAGTTGGACCCAAGAAGGCATCATGGAGTCCGATGCTCCTTCCTGCTGGCCACTGGCAATTTCTGTGTCTCGAATACCGTTGCGGTACTGGCATTATCTCGAAATATACCTGTACAGTAAAACCAGTCTAATGAATCGACACCGTCCGCCCGACGTAAAGTATCCCCGGGCCGTCCAAAAACAAAATCCAACGAAAAGATCCTCTATGTGTGCAAGCTAGAACGAGCATCTGCGTTTGGATGGCAGGTTCTTGATCTATGGGGACAAAATCAGTGGGGAGATAATGCAACAAACGCAAGACCCTACCCGGCGACCGGCGACCTCCGAGTCCTGGACCAACTCCCCCGAATCCCGTTTGCGCCAATAATCCTGCAGCTCAACGAACGCCACTGGAAACGATTAGAATGGACACGGATGGTTTCTCCGCACACACCTGGGGTGATCGGACTGGTTGGGTCCCTAAAGTGGATGGATGATCAACGGCGGGAGGGAAATGCACACGAAACGACGTACGACACCTCCTCAAAGAGCGCTGCCCTGCCATACAGCGGTCGAATGATGGTCATGAGGTTCTCCCCGACCCAACGCTGTACAGCGACCGTCCCTTGCTCCCGCTCCAGGTAGAACAGCATAACAAAAAAGGTCGCATTAATGTCGAACGGTGGGCATGCCCGCGGACCGGTAGACATTTGTAGCAGCATGGACGGGATGGGCTTGCGTGAGAGCACCTGGATGGTGAGCTAAAGAGAAATCATGAGCCAGGGCAGAAGAAATGTGGTAGAGGGTGTCAAGAAATGAATTATTCCCGGAGCGCCCCGGCCTCTGGTCCGTGATACATATCAGTCAGGTGGTACAATTCTAGTAGATATAAACTGTACATACTTGCATTCTGCCCTCAGTCTTTGATCCCACAAAGCGGGAGACTGAGGGTACGTCCATTACTTACTGTCTTAGTGTTCTTTACTTATTTTGTAGTTCTTGCGCCTTCCGCGCATTTACAGATTCTGTTAGGTTATGGGCCACTGAGAGTTGCTTCTCTAGGACATACCTCAAGAATCAAGACTCACCGCTCGCTCTATCAGAGCTAGAAGCATTCCGAGCGCCGCTCACATCATTACTCAACCAGATCTGATATCACCTCGGGACATCTCACAGTATGTCAACCCCGGCTTCTTCCTTGCTCTCCGGCGCGGAAGACTGGCCGACATTCCGGGTCTCCGCCCAATCTCAACTCCGCCGTGAGGGCATGTTCACTCTGTTGGAAATTGTTATACAGGCTGACTCTGCTACCACTGCCCTCGCTGCTGCTGCTATTATCACAAGCTCTCTTAGGCCTTCTGCTCCTGCTGCTGCTACTGGGACATCTACAACTTCTAGTAGCACCACCACTGTGGTAGCTCCTCCTGCTGTTGCATTCAAAGACACTCCTGCAGAGCGAAACAGTCGGGCACTGGGAATCATAAACAAATTCCTTTCTCTCGAGCTATGCATGGAGTATGTCGACGAATCCAGCGCAGCGACCCTATGGGCTAAACTGCGAGAGCGGTCTGAAGAGGATAATCGTACAGATACCGCTATGGGTGTTCTTTCAAATCTCTTCAGCACCAAACTTGCAATAGAGAGCAATCCAGAGCTCATTGACCGCATAAAGATCGCGACCCATATAGGCATTGTCAAGGGTTACTTTGACCGTCTTGCACGGTTGAAATATCCACTGCCTGCAGATATTCAACCCCTCACTCTGCTCAGCACCTTTCCAGACGATCCTTATTGGGCAGGAATCAAAGGGAACATTGTTTCCTCTCTTGGCACAGGCATAACTTGGGATAAAGCTCGTGCCCGCCTCCTGACTATTGGGAAGCGCCCTGAGCCAGCTGACGAATCTGCATTGGCTGCAAAGGCACTAGGCTCCCACAAGGCCAAGCCAGCTGGTAATAAGCTCTGTGCTTTTCATGGGCAGAACAACACATACATCTGACGAATGCCACACCTTGGAGAATCTGGTTCAGGCTGAGAAGCAGGGGACATTGAAATCTAGGAAACGGGGCAAAAAGCGTGTGAAGGCAAATACCTCCGCTGCTTCAGAATCCGAGTCTGAAGACGAGGATGGTGGTCATATAGCATCTGTATCTTCTAAATCCTATGCTGCCATGTCTGCTTATATCTCGAGTGATTCCAGCACCTCAAAACTGATCATTGTCCTTGACTCTGGAGCAACCCGGGTCATGACCCCAAACATAGAACTGGTTTGAAACTGGAACTTATCAGATCCTTAATCCTCCCAGAAAAGTTCGCCTTGGGAATGACACATATTGTGATGCAGTCGGTATGGGTACTCTTCATTTTTCTTGCAAGACAAGGTGCGGCATGACCAATCTCTCTTTGAATCATGCATTGCATGTCCCATCCTTTGGGCTTACTCTTGTTTCTGTTCAGCAAATAACTAAAGCTGGACACAAGTGCACTTTTGAAGGAGAGGGTTGTATAATTCACGACCCTAAAGGAAAGTGTATGGTTGAGGCTAAAGTACACAAAGGTCTCTACCACATGGCCTGCACTCCTTTGAGTCAGGACCCACATGCCCTGTTTGCAATGGATGTCAACCATCTTCATAAAATCTCTGGGCATACAAATTTCCAGTTGCTTCAGAACTCCGTGAGAAAAGGCCGGCTCGGAGAAATCACATCTTTGACAGGTATTCCAAAATTCTGTGAGGCTTGTGTTCTCAGGAAAATGAAGAAACTACCATTTTACGAAAGCCGGACTAAAGCTTGTGGTCCTCTGGACATTATCTCCAGTGACGTGGGTGGACCGGTTGCACCGGAGGCCCCTGGCGGATACCGCTACTGGGTGGTGCTTGTTGATCATTCATCCAACAATGTGTGGGTCCTGTTTGCAAAGAAGAAGTCCGAAGTCTATGGCCGCATAAAACAATGGCGCAAGGACGTTGAAGTCCATTTCCGGACTCATATTGCAAATTGGGAATTCTGTGAAGGTTGGACCCGATTCTTCCGTACAGATGGAGGAGGTGAGTTCACATCCAAGGAAATGGAGGCAGAGTTCAAGAGGCTGGGAATTGTACACGAGGTAACAGCACCATATACACCTGAACAGAATGGTGTTGCTGAGAGGATGAATCAAACCCTTGTCACTCGGGCAACAACAATGCTTGTTGATTCCCGCTTGCCTCGGAAATTCTGGAAGCTTGCCCTTCTTGCAGCAGCCTACATAATAAACAGAACTCCCACATCTGCACAGGATTACTGCATCCCACATGAAATATTGTATGATCAACCAGTGAATATAAACCACATGCACCGCTTTGGTTGTCCTGCATATCCTTTGATCCCAAAGGAAAAGCGCCACAAACAGAAATTTGGAGATAAAGCAACCCACTGTGTCTTTGTTGGATATCATGAGGGCAGTAAAGCATATGACTTACTTGTGATCAACAAAGATGGAACCTATGGTAAAATCATTACCTCGAGACATGTGAGGTTTAATGATGATGAGCCTTCATCTACCATGGTACAACCTCCACTGGAGCCAGCAGCAACTTCCAGAGATGAATTTGAGAGGGTTTCACAAAGTCTGTTACCTAGAGCCACCTCATACTATGATGAGGATGACGATTATACAGATATTCCACTGCAACCAAATCCAGGTTCAGTGGGGGTGCCTCCGATCTCTGCTGCTCCACCAGGGGACAGTCCGCCTCAGGCTGATCCCCTGTCATTGCCAGATGCAGACAATGCTCCATCTGTTGCACATCCTTCCGAGAGGGGAAACCCGCCACTGCGCAAAGTCGCTGGTGCCAGACTCGAACCCTCTCGACGAAGTACTCGCACTTCTGTACCCACTGAGCACCCAAGTGCTAAGTATGAGCGAGTTGCACAAGGGCCACAGACACAGTCTAAAGCTCAGCGTGCAGCAGAAGCTGCAGCACGAAAAAAAGCACGAAATACAGTGCCTTCTTCACCCGAACCTGACCTTGATGATGCCACAGAAGCTGTTCTCCTTGCAAGTCTTGATGAAGTCATCGCAGAAGCATTTACTGCACAGCAGAACCCTCTTGATCCTGTTAGCTGGGATGCAGCCATGAATAGTCCCAATGCTGATGAATGGGTTGCTGGACTAAATGAGGAACTTGCAGCATTCCAGGAAAATGATGTCTACAATATCGTTCCAATTCCTGAAGGTGTCAAACCAATCAAGTCCAAAATCGTGCCAAAAGTCAAGACTGATGAGAAAGGTCAGATAGCACGATATAAGGTTCGGATTGTTGCTCACGGAGATACCCAGAAGGAGGGCATTGACTATAAGGAGGTCTTTGCTCCTACTGCAAACCTGGAGTCTGTTCACATCATCTGTGCACTTGCTGCAAAGTACAATCTTGAGCTCGAGCAAATGGATGTCTCCACAGCTTATCTCAACGGTGAACTCGAAGAGGAAATCTACTTGATGCCTCCGAGTGGTGTTGAGGTACCAGAAGGTCATTGCTGGCACTTGAAGAAATCATTATACGGTCTGAAGCAGGCAGGGAGAACTTGGAATCGAACTCTTGACTCCAAGCTTCTCAAACTAGGTTTTCATCGACTAAACTCCGAGACTTGTCTATATGTCTACAAAGAGGGCAACCAGACATGTTTTGTTGTAGTCTATGTCGATGACCTTCTCCTTGCTGCAACTTCAAAGGAGTTTTCGCAGAAAATCAAGGCGATGCTCTCTTCCAGCTTCAAGATGCGATACCTGGGTCCAGCTAAATACCTCCTTGGTATCCAGATTGTTCAAGACCGCAAAAAGCGCACAATTGCTCTTAACCAGAGCCAATACCTCGCTAAAGTTCTTGCTCGCTATGGCATGACAGACTGCAAACCAGTTTTTACCCCAATGGCGACAGGCTCTGATCTCAGTGCTTTTGACCCTCAAAATGACGAGACCATTCATGAGATGGCTCTTGTTGAAGGTGGACCTGTGGTATCCTACCAGAGCATTGTTGGATCCTTCATGTATGCAAATCTTGGTTCACGACCAGATGTTGCACATACTGTAGGGGTACTTGGACACTTTAGTGCGAATCCCAAGAGAATTCACTAGGCTGCTGCAAAATGTCTTCTCTGCTATTTCAAGGGCACCTTACATTGGGCGCTGCACTATGATGGAGCAGATCTCAGCCCGGACATAAACTTCTATGGTTACAGTGATGCAAACTGGAATGGGGACCAGGATACATCTCGCTCAACCTCCGGCTATGTATTCATTGCCAATGGAGGTGCCATTGGATGGTCGAGCTGAAGGCAGTCCATGGTTGCTCTATCTTCAACGGAGAGCGAGTACATTGGACTTGCAAATGCTGGACAGCACTTAGCATGGTTGCGCTCCTTCTTTGATGAACTTGGTCATACTCAAAAAGACCCAACCGAGTTGCGATGTGACAACCGAGCTGCAATTATTCTGTCTCAGGACCCCCAATACCGTGCACGAACTCAGCACATACAGCGCAAATATCATTTTGTGCGAGATGACTTGGTTCGGCATGGAGAATGTGTTGTACTCTGGTACCCCACAGAGGACATGGTGGCAGACATTTTCACAAAGGCTCTGCCCCATGACAAGCATTCAAAGTTCTGTCTCTCAATGGGACTATGGCCTGGGTCGAGTGGGGGTGTCAAGAAATGAATTATTCCCGGAGCGCCCCCCGGCCTCTGGTCCGTGATACATATCAGTCAGGTGGTAAAATTCTAGTAGATATCAACTGTACATACTTGCATTCTGCCCTCAGTCTTTGATCCCACAAAGCGGGAGACTGAGGGTACGTCCATTACTTACTGTCTTAGTGTTCTTTACTTATTTTGTAGTTCTTGCGCCTTCTGCGCATTTACAGGTATTTAATATATAGTCTTTGATCCCACAAAGCGGGAGACTGAGGTTCTTGCGCCTTCCGCACATTTACAGAGTCTGTTAGAGGGCGCTGACAGACAGAGCATGGCCCGACGGCATAGCGAACCCCGCAAACCAGCGGAAGACGGCGACGGTAACTGCACTATCGAAACACCTGTACCCAAACGACGCCCACCAGGCCGCGTTCAAAGACGAAGGAGAAGTTGGCCAGCCAGGCGTGGCCTCCGCAATTGTCTTGAGGTCTACGGGCGGGGTAACGTGGTTGCGGAGAGGAATGTGCTCGTCAAGCAATAACTGAAGCAGAAATTGGTCCATAAGATGGCTTTCAGCCGAGGGGGGCACGTCCTGGAAGTAAGCTTCGCTCATTGCGGCGGGAGAAGGCAAGATCGCTGGCTGAAAATGGAATTTCCTCCGAGTCTTTGGGACTCACCACTTCTTCTCTTCCGCCACCATGGCCCAGCAAATCTCTGCAATAGCCTTTGGCGGAGAAACACTCCAGGCTTCCATTGGGCTTGGTTCCTTGCTCTCGACGCGCTGTGTTTTGCTATGCTGTAGTCCCTTCGATCTCGTCCAAATACGCAGCACTTCAAAAAGACTCAAAAGCGTCCTCGAGGACCCGCTGTTTTGGGCCGCAGCGCGCAAAAGGATCGACGATGTTCCCGCGCCGCCTGTTGTAACGGCTTCCGGCTACTGGACGGAAAACGCGTACGCCAATTTCCTGTTTGGTCGGAGCGTCTGTGTTGTAAGAGCAGTTTTCTCCTCCGCGTCGCTAGGATTGATAACTAGGCGTAGGTCTGTCATCATATGACCGATGGTCTGCCCTCCGTGTTCGCTTTGAATTTTCGGTGTTGCCCGGTATGTACTCTTTCAGTTTCGACACGGGTATGCATCCTGATGTCTTGTATAGGTTACCTGCTACAGTAGGATCGAGAGGTTCGTCCACAATTTCCGTTTTCCATTCTTGCGGCCAACTCGACCCAGCGGTCGGTGCATATCGATCAAACACTGGACCGTTTTTGCAGCTGCACGGGCCGATTCCTACGCAACCATTGGGCTTTTGGAGTTCCTCCCGCCCGTCCACCGCGTTGAGATATTCGTTCCCCCCGCCACCGCCGACTCAAATGCCGCGGAACTCGATCAGGCCGAGCGAGTCGCCGATGGGTTCATGTGCAAGGGAGGAAAGCCCGCCTTCCCAGTTAGAGATATGCCGCAGCTGCGCCAGGTACGCCGCCTTTTCGTCTCCTTATCCTTGACCTTGACTCCCTCCGAAGGAATGGGATCGCCGCCAGGAGTCGTGGACCGCCATATTGGCTGCAAGTTTATCCTTCCCTACCGTCCATTCGTTGGTGTTTAACCATTCGTTAGAACCACACCGCTCTGGGCAAATGGAAACAACGCGTAGAGACAACACCACTGCGAGTTTACGACCACACGGCCATGAGGGCCCAAGAACCAAAATATTCGCAAGAAGAGTTCATAGTCCTGACTATTGAACAGCTCAACTCTGAGCGGTACGCCAGTTTCCTGCCCGCCCGCCACCGCTCACTGACGCCGGCATAGTCTGTCGGTCTTTGCGATCGAGCACGGCTTTGACAAGCAAGACCTGGCGGCAACCCCGACCGCAATCGAGTACCTCCGGTATTTCAACCGAGACAAGACACCGATCTTCATTTCTTGTATGTCCCGTTCATCTCAGCCAAGTATATCCCTGATGATGCCGCCCCAGCGATTCTTCTCCTACTCCCCCGGCTCAAGTATGAGCTTCGCGCTCTAGAGCACCACCGCCGCTCCTCCGCAAGGGTCCCCCGCAACCGGATGTGCACTGCTCGCGCTGCGACCGATGGATCCCGTGGGCCGACTTCACTCACCATTGTGTTGCACGGTGAGTGACACCTACACTGCCGATCCCAATGCAAACCGACTCGCTCAGACACCCGCGAGAGAAGCTTGTTTGCACGTACGGTATTTGTGCCGGCCTCCAGAAATCTTTCAGTCGGACTGCTGTCGCACACCCGGGCAGCGTAGGTTTCCTTCACCTTGTGCTTTTTGTGGGGAACTCACATGATATTCGTTTGCAATCACCTCAGGAAGTGAACCCAGCTATAGATTATTTATTTCATGAGAATAATGTATCGTATGTTAGACATCCAATATCTTTCTGTCTCTTTCCATTCGCCAAACTGTGTAGATGATACCTCAATAATAATTCTGCTTATCCTCGTCCCCAGAAATCGTGCATTGTTCGCGTACATGAAGCGGCGAAAATCAGATAAAGACCGTGCAGCACTTGAAATTCAACTGCACCTGTGAAGGAGTCTCAAGCTTTATGCGCCTCAGGGTGCATGTCAGTATTCGAAGACAAGAGATAATCGATCATCGATATCAAGAGCCCGCCCGCGGTGAGCGCTGGATTAATTGCAGCTGGCTAATTTTGAGAACACGGCCGCAGCAGGCAAAACTTGACACGGTTCCCATTCCACAACGTCTATGACGCCTGCGGTTCATGCTTACTTCTCGCTTGTACCATCTTACTAGAATTTTAGAAGAATTGGGCCTATTCGAGCAACTACCGCTAATACGGATACGCGCACAGACAACTGATCCAGATACCCGTCTACACTCTGCAGCTTGGGACTTGATTTGGGCAAATGCAGCTTGCGAAGCAAAATTAATTGAATGAACGGTCAATCAGGAGGAACAAAGACATACCACATTAAGGCAGCGCAAACGGTATCCTCCGGTTTGGATGCTCCGGCAACACCGCGCGGGGGGAAGCGAAAGCGGACGAGGGTCTGTGACGTCTTCGTAGCCCTATACTGTTGTGATGACATTTCCGCCTTCGAATCACTGACTCTAGGATGGCCATTGTCTTCGTCGGATTTACTGAGACTGCGAAGGCGAGCTGGGTTTGTGGGGTAGTAGCCGACCACGTGTTTGGAGTATAGTTTTCTATACACACCGCAAGGTTCAAGATTAGAAGCTCACCTCGTTACATACCACAGAGATCAAGTTGATAGAAATTGAAGATGTACACAGCGGATGACTTACCCCCGAGGTATGTGCCACTAAGCAAATCTTGGAGCTGAGTGGCAACGCAAACGGCACTCGTGACTCACTGGGGTAATGCTTGAATTGGAGTCGGCGTAGAAACTGGTCAATGAATGAGATGAGGTCAATCTGCGATGGAACAACAAGAGGTTGCTTACTGTCGGAGAGTTTAAAGTTGAACTATCGCCGGCGCAATTGAACCGTGGGAAGGTCTGGTGATGCGCTGATAACGCAGTGCCCAGTGACCAATACAAGAATGATTTCGTGGCGCATTCGCCCTATGCATCTCATATTTCGGGCCAGAAGAGCGGATTGTCCACGTATAGTGTGAAACGGGTCAATCACTTGCAATCACTGAATCACCACGGTATTATGCCAGTTTTATCAGCTCGGCTTGGGTCGAAACTTTGGGCGGAAAGCCAGAAATTTTTGGAAGGAGAAACTTTCATGGTGAACTACGCCCACCTAAGGTCTCATTGGTTCTGGTCAGCGCGTGCTCGACCCAGAGACATGTTGTTACGGGCAGGAAATACAACACCATCAAAGGCCCTTCGGAATATCCAGGAACGCGGTGGCCGCCATGACCCCAAAGTTCTCCTCCGTGTACGGCGGGTAGCGCACAGTTAGGAATGGCTCTGCACTCACTGCGTTCAGGGGGTTCGTCGACACAGGCTGTGCTGACCCCGCGCGGCAGACGTCCGCACAGCGGGTGTCCACAGACCTCTGCGGACCTCAATAAACCTCAACTGACCTTTCAATGTGAGCCCAAAGAACACTTCTTGAAGTTCGACCGACACTAAACCATTTAAACAAGCGCTGGACCAACGCTGGACAGCGTCTGAAATAGTGTACGTAACTGCGTGATGCCGCTTAATCGGCGAATCACGGCGGAGTTTGATACATTATATTCCAAAATGTATCGTGGGGAGTTGGAGAGGAGGACTTAGGTACACGGGGGGTAGTTTCCCATGGTCGGCAAGGGTCGGCAAGGGGTCTAGTCTGGTTCACAGGGGTTCGTCGACGCGGCCACTGAACGCAGTGACTACATGAGTCGAGGTCATTCATTGCCAGAGAGTAGACGGAAAAAAATTGAAACGTGCTGTTTCGGCATATCAATGCTCGCGCGTTCGTACGAGAATTCATCGAACGTGTACTTGAAGATTTGACGACCGTCTGTAAGTCATCAAAGGTCAGATAGGAGACAGGACCTTGGTTTTTTTCTCACATCCGGACTCCCCGACGCCGCCGAGAGGAAGTTTCGTTGACTAGATAGTTATCGTAGTTGGCTGTCTAGTGCGAAGTTTTAAAAGGCCAGAACTACACACCCGCCAATTGCTGGAACGTATCGTTAAACACTACGTTGCCACTTAAAGTTCCTTTCACAACTAACAAGAAATCAGGGAAAAGAATGCATGAGACCTAATTTTGAAACCCACTTTCACTCTTCAATGTGTCGCTTTCTGTAAACGCGTAGAGTACCAAGGGATATTTGCTGAAAGAGATGAGTTAGACTAGCGGAAAATGAGACCGTATCTTTCGCACCTGTCTCTGACCAATTCAATGGCTTGTTGGACGGTATCAACAGGAACGACGGCCAAGATGGGCCCAAAAATCTCGCTAGAAGGGAACAGCATGTCAAGCTCGTTCCATAGATACACACCTCTGCTTACCCGTCCATGAGAGAATCAGTGGCCGACACATCTCGGACCACAGTCAACTCGATCCTCAGGTCCTGGAAACTTGAAGCACCCCCAAACACGACCTGTCCCTGTGTCCGTTCAAGCAAATCCATTATGCGAGCATGGTGCTCCGGGGACACGATGCGTGAGATGGATTTCGACGACAGGGACCCGGCCGGGAAGAACTCTGCATACGCTTCTTTTAGGGCAGAGATAAACGCATCCTGGGATTGGCGCGGGATAAGGACATAGTCGGGCGCTACGCAGACCTACAGCGACAGAAAACTTATTAAGAGTTAATTGGAGGAACGAGAGGCACAAGTACATACCTGCCCGCAATTCTGGGCCTTCCCCCAAAGCGTGCGTCGGGCCGCGAGCTTGAGGTCGTAGGCCGGGTCGATAATGACGGGACACTTACCCCCGAGCTCGAGCGTCAGCGGGCTGAGGTGCTGTGCTGCCGCTCTGGCGATTATCCGCGCCACGCGCGAGTTTCCTGTGTAAAATACTTTTGGGTCTTTAGCTCGCAAAGTACGCGGAACAGGTTAAGAAATTAGAACACACTATGGTCCCCTGTGTAGATGGATTTAGTGCTAAGTCGTATTCGGATTACAGGTCGAAATACGTACATTGGAGTTCAAGCAATTTAGTGGTTTCAGATACACCACCCAAGACAACCCTGAACGCGCTGGATTCCAGATATTTCGGCGCTAGTTCAGACAGGAGGGTAGAGTAATGCGGGGCGATTTCTGAGGGCTTGATTACTGCACAACAACCAGCGGCAATGGCGCCGAGGAGAGGCTGGAGACTAAGAATCATGGGATAATTCCACGGTCTGATCATGCGTGAGTGATTAGAATTTGGAATAGGGAAAGTAACGCACGCGATGATGAGAACGGTTCCTTTCCCGCCCTTGTATATGGTCGGAGACCATGATTTCTGCCAGTCACTGGTGAAGTGAGATTGAGTAAACTCTGGCGAGGACGATTCACTGTAACGTACGGCACCACAACATTGACCGGGCTAGTCCACTCTTCCAACTTCTCTGCATTGAGCAAGCAGCGCTGAACGATGGGTCCCTTCAAACGAAAGGTTAGCCCACAACCGTACGAAAGTATAGAAACTGACTATCTCGGCAAAGTAGGTTTCGACTTTGGGTTTCCCGACATCCTGTGCGATCGCCTACACGAAAAGCTCCGCGTTTTCCTGCACCATTCGAGCCAGCTGGTGCAGCTGATGTCGGCGCCACTCAATTGATTGGGGAGTCCCTGCTTTGAAGGTCGCGCGCAATGTTTCCCTGATCTACGCGTCGTTTTATTCCGTCAATTCGCGTTGAAGTTGAGGTAGGAGATGACCTACGCCAGGGAGCTCCGAGGTGGGGGTGGGGGTAAACTGCATTGGGAGATGGGAGAAGAGACGGAGGGAACGTCGGACCTTTATCAGTCGCCATCCAGTACATGGGAAAGCCTGGATGCACCCGTGGTGCTAAACACCCGCATGCGGAACTTCAAGTTGAACATCATGATCGCCGTAACAGGTATATCTCATTCAACTTCCCAAATCAGTGCCAACCAACCCAAACTCGAGGAGTCTTTGTTCTGGGACACGTCAGAACCTGATTCTAATTGCTGGGTTCTCGGCGGTGAGGGTTTGAGCTGATTTATGAAATAGGTCGAATTGAACGCATTTATTATACGTTGCCTCATAATTTTACAAGGCTCCTTCCAATATCGCCTCGGAGACTGGGAACGCCGTGGTATGTGGGTTAATCACTGTCAGTTTATTCTGAAACTCGAGCTGAGATCGCTTCAGCCTCCTCATGGAACGAATAAAGTGTGGGTCCGTCTATTGGTCCGTCTGATTGCAATGGTTCTATCCCTTCTGTACCCCACACAAGGCCGCGTCAGCTGTTCAACAGAGAATCATGCCCGATCGCCACTTCGACACGCAGCGTGGCGCGGAAGGTGAGTCGATTTGCCTGTTTTAAATTTGCTCCCATGCTTCTTCTTGGCGGCATTGTAACGGTGTCGGTCCAGAAGATCGCGTGCACCATTGCTGTTGGCTGTGAGGCACTTGGAAAGCATGGGAATTTGAGGACACTTTGGCACCGGAGAAACCATAATGGGCAGTGCGGTGAAGGAATGTCTTTACAGCTGTTTGAAGATCTAATGGCACTACCCCTATTTTTAGAAGAAAGAGCATTTTGAACCCTACCGGGTTATTAGCTCATTACTCCCTCGTTTTTGAACGGATTGACATGATTTTGGGTGGGTTGGAGAGCAGGAAAGTGGGGCTTTCAATTGCTATGGGTCTTGCCCTTTAATTCAAAGGCTTCAACTGTGCCAGAAATCAGCCTTGATGGTGCCAATCCCATATTGGAAACCCCAATACTTACTCATTTCCCATTCAATTTGCATAAAAGTGGGTTCATATTGAAGGGGGAAGCCTAGCTTAGATTTCGTGAACAAGAAATAATGTTTTTGTGCCAAGACAACCAAGGTTCCCACGCCTTTCGGAATTGTCCATTGAACAGGATATAACCCAAGTGTGGTCCAAATTTCACAGAATCTACACTATCTAGGACAATTGACTCTAGTTATAGATTCTATCATGGCTTGAATGAAGGAAATTGAATGAGAAACCACAAAGTTATTCAATCAACAAGTTGTGGTTGAATCAGGAGGTATGAATTTGAGGGTTGCCAGCTTAGGGAAGTTAGAGCTGAAAATGGATATGAATGGAAGGCCCCGCTTCCTTGCTCTCCAAACCACCCAAAATCATGTCAATCCGTTCAAGAATGAGGGAGTAATGAGCTAAAAACCCGGTAGGGTTCAAAATGCTCTTTCTTCTAAAAATAGGGGTAGTGCCATTACTTATGCAAAGAGCTGTAAAACACGGCGAACAAATAAAATTGCGCAGCGGCGAACGATTGACGGAGCAGATGTCTGGCAAGTCGGAGGAAACGGCTTTCCGTTATTCAGTTCAACCGAACTTAGACCACTTCCCATTGGACAACAATAAGAATGTGGGTCCAATGTAGGTCCCTCTGTCGTCCACTGGCGGATTTAGGGCGACCGCCGGGAGCTGAACAACAGGGACATCTTTGATCCCCGATGTTCACTAATATATTATGTTCGTTGCACTTCACCCACCCAAGAACTCGAAGCATATCCCCGGGTACTCATGGGTAGCCCTCTCGACCGCACTTACGGCGTGGCATTTGTTACTCTTTTCCTCTCCGCGATGTACGCCACGCCTCCTGTTGAACCAGACCTTTCTTACACCAACCACAGTCTCTACGGAACGGGCTTGATTCAAGCGTACTTGTATTTCCGGTGGTATGCCAAAGACCACTTGATCCTTAAGACAATAGTATGTCTTTTTATCTGGTTCCGAGTTTAACCTGCTGCTGAGTGATAATCCACTGCAACAGGTTGTTTCTCTCATGTGTGTTTCAAGCCTACTTACCAGCAGATATTCTTTAAACAGTCATCGGCTAGTATTTTGGAGACCCTACAGATAGTTTTTTTCTTCGATGGGATGTATCTGAACCTCATCGACAATTTCGGAAACTTTGGTGCACTCGATGTTATATTCTGGTGTGTGCATACAGTCGGTGATAAAGCCTTATTAATCTGTTTTCTTAGGCAGGACTCAGTACGACTCATTCTCTGGACCCTGGTTTCAGCTGAACACGAACCCCAAAGACTCAGCTGCTTTGCAGGGTCGGCATAATCTGCTCCCAGTCTGCTTCATGACTGACCGTGTTGTATAGTACTTATCCGCATTTTTGGTGCAGATGTACGTGAGGCCTAGTCCTGTTTTTATCACCGGGCTCCGATCGGGTCAGGATCTTATAACCAATATTTTGTGGCTGTGCTCCACGTCATCACGCTTACCACCGCGTCTCGACGCGTCTTCTGGCTCCCCCACTGCCTCCGGCCTGCATATTCACGCGTATAAGCGGCCCCCAAGATGCCTAGCTCCCTTTAGGACCCTTGAAGAGTTAATATATTCATTTTTCCGTCACAAGCACGCCAACTCAACCATAATTCCTGCTGCATCCCTAGTCTTGATGGACCGGCTTCGGATAGCTTCGGATAGTGTGCATATTAGTCCCACATGTATTTAACCTCCTCATTCTCAACAAACCTCGCGGGAAACGAGCGAGAATGGAATGCGCTATGGCTCCCGGTGTCAGATAAGCGTGGTGACGTGATGTACAGCCACCAAAGATTGGTCATAACTTTCTGACCCGATCGGACCCCCGCGCTTACCAACAGACTACAACAGGCCGAGGTATGAGGAAGTATATGTTGTAGCGTCTGTCTAGGAGAGACTACGTGAGGCCTACCTCGGATTGCGAAGTTCGCTGACTTTACTAGGTACTTTGGCTACTGCGTGTATGGCTGTAAGTCGTGACATATGCGTTCTCCCCAGTCATTCACATGCTCGCTGCGTAGTAAACCCCGAAAACAAGGTCGTACCGGGAATCATTGTATGTGCCTTTCCCAGTCGAGAACCTTCCATATTCACACCATGTCAGATGTTCCTTGGACTTGCCTCCCTTGGTATGTTACACCTGTTTTAGTAAATCACCGTTTGACACATTTGTCGTTGCACTAGGTTCTGTGATTGGTTCATATTCAATTCAGTTTTTCAAATACTCATATGCGCCTATTAACTATCGCACAGCCCAAACCGTCCGCACTTAAGTCAATGAAACTCTCCTTGGATCTTATGCTGTTCGTTTTGTAAAAAAAATAAAACCCACCTCGATTTTGAGCGGAGGGTCAGAGAACCCGAGTTATGAGACACCGCGCACGAGGTTTGACCTAACTTCACTATATTCTTAAATCACCGTCTCACAATATTAAACCCACCTCACGACATTGAGCCATCTCACGAATTTGAAACCACCACCCACGATTTTGAAACCCCCACCTCACAATATATTAAGACACTCACCTCACGATTTTGAAGTGACCTCTAACGACTGTAGCAACCATCTCTTGATTTTGAGGCGACTATCTCTCAATTTTGATAAATTGATCCCGAACGTCGCCGGCAGCGACGACGGCGAGTGTTCGGGCATTGCGCACCATGACGAGCGGAGGCATGTCGGGGACGGTGGTGTCGCGTCGGCAGTTAACCAGGATCCAGATCATCGCACCGTGCTGCCGGTGAGTGGCCATATTTAACTGCGGCCTGCCGGCATGTTGGCGGCATGTTGAAATTTGATGTTCAACTTCCAAACCTTCTTCTCAGCCACTGTTGCTCGTGTGAGTGATAGCGGTTTATGCCTAAACCTTATGCCACGAGCTACGATACAAACCCAGCCAAAAGTGAGCCCAAACTGACTTCTTTTTGACTCACAAACTTTAGACCAAATTACAATGGTTGCAGTCCAGAAGTGCTCCAAGAAAACATATGAGTGGCCTTTTTGTTGTGCAGGAAAATGTGCCTCTTAAGCATTTATGAGCAAAAGAAAGTCCTATTAGCTCACAGTTTGTACAAAAATGACCTGATTTTGCCCCGAACCTGGCTGGTCCTGACCGAAAGAGTGTTGGCGGACGGCAGGCAACATAGGCTCAACGGGTACCTTACGTTGCTACGCATGTCTTGGGCAATTGCTGTGGCGGCATGTACCTGCATGTACCTTGCATATACCCCAAGTATCTTTCTCCCTTTCCTTCAGTGGTTATATTCAGGTATCGTAGTCTTCCATTTAGTCATACTCAGGCACTCATACATTACTATACTGTATTTTTTCGTTCAGATCGACAGGGGGGGTGACGCGTGACATGTTCAACCAATTCGACAGTTCAACAGAGGGTTTTGGGCAGCGTGACAAGGCAAAAAATTCGACATGACCCGGAAATTTTGGAGAAGACAAGTGAAAGAACTTCCTGGATAACAGGAGGATATTTGGTTTCATTTCAAACCCTGACTAGTGCTTTCTGGTAATTTTTCAGTCCAGGCTGATTCAGGGCATGAACCCAGCCTGATGCTGAAATTCTAGGCTTCTAGAGGCAAAGTCCCAGGAGAAGGTTGAGAAGTCGTTGAAATCTGCTGTTAAATGATAGCCCAAGGCAAGAACTTCTTTTTTCTGCTATTCTATGGGATTTTGGGCCTGTGTGAAGCGGGTGTGCTTCATCCGCGAGATTCTTCTAGCCAGCTAAGGAATGAGATGGAGCGGCGAGCTCCAGTGGAGAGTCTTGATGAATCCCAGCCGAGGCGAGTGCGCGCATTCGGTGCTCGAGTCTTGTAACCCTAAACCAAGGAATCGTGTTACCCGCGATCGGGCTCCTGTATCCGAGAGCGGAAGGCAGATTTCTTGGATGCCCAGCCGGAGCGAGGATCTGTGATTGCACAGTTCCTCCAGCTCCTCTTGAAGTCAACGCGACGACGGGAACATGGAAGTTGAGTGCAAAGTAAGATTAGATTCTTATCTACATCAGATCAACAAGTATAAACAGTAAGTAAAATAGAGAATAATCGTCGGACATGTAAGTATTATATTACAATTATCAACCAGTATCACAGTGCCCCCCACATGTCCAAGATTCAGCCCCGATCAACCCCTCTTCTTCTTCGCTCGCACCTTCGGCCTTTTCCTCTTGTGAAGTCGCGGCGGTGCGGCGGTTTGATGTTTAGCCGCTCCTCCAGCCCTATACCCATGCGCCCGAGTAGAGAACTATCTCCTGCGTCCGTGTCATCTCCCGCAGTCGTAATTCGCGCCAGCATGGATGCAGACCGCGCCCTCGACCTAGATCTTGATTCAGAGCTACTGCTGCTTTCAGTTGGGGCTCTGCGGCGGCGTCCCAAGCGCGCTGGTGAACGTGACACCGACCGGCTTCTCGAACGAGAGCAGTGCACTGGGGAGGGAGAACGAGAGCGTTCCCGACAGGAGCTGGAGCGCGAACACAAGCGTTCCTGTCGAGAACTTGAATGCTCCCGCCGTCGAGTTTTCGAGCGAGAGCGCGAGCGTTCAGCCTGCGACCGCGAGTACTCTTCCCGTGTTCTACTGCGCGAACGCGACCTAGAGTGTCGGAAACTTGGATACCGGCGCTGCTCTCTGGAAGGCGAGCGCGATCGAGAGCGCGGGCGATGATACGTTGGTCCTCCACGTCCGGCTCGACGAATGGGCGAGCGAGAGCGAGCTGCCCGCGACTGGTCGCGGCGCGGGCTCATCCGTCCAGCGCGACTATCGTACGCGGGCGTTTCTCGCCGCGGCCAAGCTGGGTAGTCGTTGCTTCGCGAAGGTCCGGCGACCGGTGGACCCCGATGATCCAGCCGCAGTCGCGGCGCAGAGGGAACGGGTCGAGCGGCGTTATTCCGCTGAAACCTGGGTAGCGTTGATAAGCCGTGAAAATGAACGCCGGTGAAAACTCACTTTTTCACTACTTCTGGCTTCGCACACACGCGCGTCGAGCCGCTAGCAGCAAGTCCTGTTGCGTAGTGTTGGCACTAGAGTTGCAATGGTTAATTGGAAACCAGCTGGACTATGGGAGCAGAAAGTACATACTGCCGCAAGTCGTTCAAACAGCACTTCAGGATCCGCTAGTACTTCAAAGGACAGGAACGCGTCCTTTGCAATGAGCCGTGTATCAAAGGACTTAAGGATCCACTCTGGGGACTTCGGGATTGACCGAGGAACACCGAGTAGTACTTGCGGCAACGCAAGTAGCACTTACGGCTGTTGTCCATTGTTATGACAAGAGTGCGCGACGTGTATGATCACGTGAAGCTCGGGGCTTTCGGACGAACAAGTCGGAGCCGGGTTTGCCGCAAGTCGGGATTTGCCGACTTGCCGATCCGTGGTCACACATGCCGGAAGATCAAAAGTCCGAAGTTGGACTCGCATCAAAGCAGGAACTAAGAACCCATATACGGAGAACGGGGTGTCTACGGAAAGCTGGAGACAGCCACAAGTCGAATCTGGGGACAATACTCGAGGGAGAACGAAGTACACTTGAGGCTTGTCGGAAGTACTGCTCAGTCAGCCTTCAGAGGAGTATCAATTGTTAAGGGGATTAATTCGCAACTAGGGGGCAGTCAACCGTCAAGAGGCTCCGTTAATGCCCGAAACCAATACAGTTATATGACATGTGATACCAGATATTTGACTACATACCTTCCTAGGATACCTGAGGTCAAGTAATCAACGTAGTGTAAGCTATAATAGAAGAGTATATAAGGAGGGTGGTTCTAGCATGTACGGCACTGAATAACACCCTAGCTAGTAGGCGTCTATCACAGTGATAGGCTCTACGTCGGTGGGATTTGGGACTTGTCACCTATTACCTACTTCAGGATTGGAGTTAGTGTTTGAATTTACAAGTTTCGGTTTTGGATACTACTTCAGGATTTGAGAACACGGCACGCACTTGAGAACACGGTACCTCAGAACACGGCACACACTTAAGAACACGGCACCAGACCACGGCACGCACTTGCAGAACACGGTACTTCAGAACACGGCACTTTCGGCAAACTCACACTATCGGCCACGAGTCGTTACATTGTTATAGTTGGGAAACTTAAATCTACCACATTGAATTAGCGCGTCTTTGGGATCTTTATCCTAAGGAGCACTTGTTCTCCATGCACACACACAAGTACCCTTTTTGCGGTTGTCTCAAGACAATCGGACCAAGAGTGCACTTCCGGCAAAGATACACTTAACTTGCGGCTCCCTCAAACCTTTTCAGTGTTCAATACAACCCGACCTCGTCAGGAGGATCTATCGCTAGTACAGAGAGTAGAGTTTGTAGGGTTTTGGTTGGTTGTTGTGGGTTTTTAGTGTTGTTTCTGCATCACTTAGAGGCTTGCATTCAGTCCCGTCGATTCCCAGAGCATCTGTCTTCTCAGCTATAGACACTGAGCCACCCTTTCAGCGTCGGCGGGAGTTCTCCACTGCTCCACGAGCTGGAATGGGTCACTGGCGGGGGCCACACTGATCTGAGCAAGGGGGCCTGCAACCGACCGTGGTCATCGTAGGCAGGGGGTCGTCCTCCTCGAGAGTAAACCGAATCCGCCTGAGCAGAGGGTGGTGATTTTCCTGGAACTGGCTCACTCCGCGTTCCCGCACATTCGGGTACTGACCGCTTCTCCCCGCCCTCTAGTCCCGTCTTCGGTGGTGCTTGAGGAGGCAGCATGGTGGTCGCTGGTGGTTCCTTACGGACGTAACACCCCCCAGCGTACGGTTGATGAGGCATTACCTCTTCCTCAAGGCCCAGCTCTCCGACCGGCTTCAAGGCCTTGCAAATCTCCCCGAACTCCGTTTCTCCGACAAACACGCACAGCCGGACTAGCCCTTGACCACTCATGGAACCTTTCACCAATAGCGCGGAGGAGACAGAGTCAAACGACACGATGTAATCGCGCGCGGGATTTCGGTCGATGGTAAAGATCCGCAGCCATTTCGACCTCCCGCTTACCCGCGAACCTGCCGATAGCCAACTCTTCATGTCTTCCACTCGAAAGGCCCAGGGCAAGTCCAAGAATTTGAGAATCCGGGTCGCTACGACCTCCTCCATCTCAGGGAAAGTCATAGCGGGAACGACCAACGCCGAACCGACGGCGGCAGGCTTCACGTCAACCGACATCCTGTCGTCGTCGGATTCCGGACCCAGGGACACGGCATCGACGTCGCGCGCGTTGTCGGACAAGGCCTTGCGATTGGAGGGCAAGGGCGCGGAATTGGCTAGTTGAAGGTGCCAACGACCACCAGAGCGAGCGCAATCCTCCTCGCTCCGCTCCGGTACTCCCGCAGATATGTCCAACCGTTCAGTGCGGACATACTTTCCCCTGTTCATGTTTAGCGCCACGCGGTCGGGCTCGTAATTGTACGGGTCAAGGAAAGCGGCGATGTTGATTCCTTCGGTAAAGTCGTGGGCGACGTGCTCCCCCCTGGGCTCTCCATCCCGGTACTCGTGGATAAGGAAACACGGCACTCCAGCGTGCACGAGGTAGAGTAGCATTTCCTCTTCCTCTATACCGTGCAGCCACACTCCCACCCAGTCGTCGCAAACTACGGCCAGGGGCTTAGCTCGAACCCGGTCTCGATCCCTCAGGTCTCGGGGAAAGTATGACCAAGCGCAGACGTAATTGGTCCAGCCGCGCTTTTCGAGTAACCCGCGCTGGACGGCTCTAATTCGGTCGACGGCGTCCTCGTATCGCAGGAGACCAGTGAGGTTTTGTCGAGCTTCAAACGCCCAAGGTTTTCGTGGCCGCGAACGCCAGAGGGTGGGGTTGCGGTAACCGACGTGGTTCTCCAACTCCTTCACCTTGTCCTCCGTCTCAATACATAGTTCCGAAATGCGATCCAGAAACGACTTCTGGATGCGGCCTCGGTGTCCCATATCCGCTTCAGACTCCCAAACGTTGCAGGCATGAGTGAAAAGCACCTCGTCCTCGCATTTGGGACGATAGGGTCGCTCGATGAAGGGCAACCAAGGTCGCTGAGGGTCGTAGTACTGAGGATTGAGAGTAGGGTCAAAGCGCCCCAGTTGTCCGTCGTAGCGTCGCTGTTCGGGGTCCGAGCTGAGCTCGGCATCTTGCTCAAAAGTACGTCGCCCCGGATAATAAGGGTCCTGGAACGAGTTCGGGCTCCAGATCTCGTACCGCTGCTCTCCAAACTTGACTTCGCGCCCATAGTACCGGATGGGGGCTGGAAGCTTCAACTGGAAGCCGTCGTCGGGTAAGGGTGTGCCGTTATAACCATGGAAACTGAGCAGCCAACGAGTGGAGTAAGCTCGAGTATCGGCGATGGCACTGGGAGAGATGTCGGCCATTTAGGAGTTGGTGGCGAGGACGAATGAGAGCCGTGCAGTCGGGCTCTCAATTCTGGTAGACGAAGGAAGGTCAGGAAGCCGCGCGTTCGAGCTTCCGAGGGACTCGCCAGCGAAGAGAGTTGTGCTTTCGCCAACTCAGGGGGTGGCACAAAGTACTAAGAAAGCCTCGCGCTCGGGCTCTCTATTAGCTACTTGCGTCTGGAAGCCTCGCGTTTGGGCTTCGGTGGGTTGGAAGAGGTCCTCGCGTTCGGGACCTCGATTCAAGATGATAGTGGAAGGCAAAAGAAGTTTTAGGAGATCGGTGGACGGCGACCTCGTTAAGAGTAAACAAGAACAAACTTCCACATAATATTAACCCACAAAAATTATAGAATACAAACGTAAGAGAATTAAATTAAGCCACACCCAGGTGGTGTAGGGCCAAGTATTCGTGTTCAAGTTCAGGGGCATTGCGCAAGTCGTACTCCGGGATCCAAGAATCTTCGGAGGGGTCGTAACCTTTCCAGCGGACAAGGTACATCCGCCTGTTGCCGTCCTGACGCTTGGAGAGCCGATGGCCGAGGATGGCCTCCACCTCGTATTCCTCGGAGGCGTTGAGGATATCGCGCGTCGGGGGTAACTGCATGCGTTCCCCAAACTCCGGGTCTGACACATTGTACTTGCACAGATATTCCAGATTGAGGACCGGATACATGGGGTAGTTATCCGGGAAGCGAAGGCGATAGACCAGCGGGTTGATCTTCTCCAGCACTTCGAACGGTCCGAGCGTGCGCTGAACGAGTTTCTTCCCAGTACCCTCAACGTCAACAAGCTTCATGGTATGAGGGTTGATGGTAACTAAGTCCCCGGGCTGAAACTCCTTCACCGGTTGACGACCTTTATTGTAGGCTCGAGCCTGTCGCTCTTGAGCGAGCGCCAGCGCAGTTCGGGTGGCTTGTCGATGACACTCCATCACCGCGATGTAGTCCTCCGCTTTCTGGCTCTGTAAGAATGGCCTTCGTGCAGGGTCTCCTTCGGGCACGAGCATGGACGCGGACACGCGAGGTTGGTAGCCGAATAGCAAGAAGTCGGGGGAGTAGGAAGTGGAGCTGTGGACAGAGGAGTTGTAGGCACGCGTAATTTCACTCAGCCAACGTGTCCAGGAAGTACGATCGGAGGCGACATAGGCACGAAGCATTTGCTCAATTGTCGCGTTGAGCACCTCCGTTTGTCCGTCCGTCTGGGGATGGTGGGAGGACGAGAGCACCAACGCTCCGCTGTAGTACGAAACAACAGAGCGCCAAAACGCAGTTGCCCAGCGCTTATCGCGGTCGCAGATGATACACTCAGGAAGACCGTACACGTTGACGATCCGGTCCATGAAGAATTTGGCGAAACCTTCTTGGGATAGCTGGTTATGGGTGGGAATAATAACCGCGTACTTGGTAAGCTTGCACACGATCACCAGGATGGCCGTGAATTTCTCCATTCCGGAAGGCGGCAACCCCGTAATGAGGTCCATTGAAACCGTGGCGAATGGCCGGTGCGGAATGTGGGCAGGTCGAAGCCCCCCATCGGCGCCGTGTTGTCCTTCTTGATTTTCTGGCAAATGTCACAAGTGAGGACAAACTTGGCCGTCTCAGCTGCCATCCCTGGCCAATGGAAGAGCTCCCTGACCCGAGCTAAGTACCGCTCGGGCCCAGCGTGCGCGCTTTCGGACGTGGTGTCATGCATAAGAGCCATGACATAAGGAACCTTGGAGCGAGGGACGCAGAGTTTCGGTTTCCAGTCCGCGTCGAGGAAGTAGAGAAGACCATTAGCGCCTTTGGAGAATCGCGAAGGCGTGGGAAGGGTATCGGCGCTCGGGGCTTCATCCGCGTAGTGCCGGCGGAAGTGCTGGTCGGCCTTATATCCTTCCACAAATTCAGCGAGGAGAGCCGAGTCGATGGATAAAAGCATATGCGACTGCTTTTCCCACTCCAACTCGGCATCGGCGTCAGGTGGTTTGACTCCGACAGGGTACGTCCAGTGGTCACCGTTGGGAAAGGGTAGATCCTCGAGGGAGGCACCGTCGGTGCCACCATCCTCGGCGAGGGAGTCATCCATACCGGAGACATTGTCCTCAACTTCCATCTTTTCCTCCACTTCCGTGGTTTCCGCCTTCTTTGCTTGATTCCTCATCATAACTGGGTAGGCCTCAAACCTCGCGACTACATCATCCCACCAGAACGCCACAAAGGCCGCTTTCTTGGCCGGCGCGAACGTGCCTCGGTCCTCTGCTGCTTGAGCCCTCGACTGCTTCTCTTCCTCAGGTACGTTAGAGGGCAGTTCGTCGCTAAGAGGAGAATCGTGCGGCGGAATCCTCGGCAGTCGCGACAGCGGATCCACGTTCGAGTGAACGCGACCCGCTCTGTGGACTATGGTCAGTCCAGGATACGCCGCGTATACCGCCCCCCACGCCGCCAGTCTCCTGTTAGCGTTCTCGTACACGCGCGCCCATTGCAGTGCCGCATGGTCCGTCACCAGGATGACCGTTTCCCCCTTGATGAACGGTTGGAATTTGACTAATGCCTCCTTTGCTCCCAGAGCCTCTCTCTCCGTCGCACTGTAGTTGCGTTCTGCGGGCTTAAGCGTACGGCTCCAGTACGCTATAACGCGCTCGACGTGCACGACGGTGTCCTCGAATTCCTCGGCCCATTCGTCTTTTTTCTCCAGTTCCACCACATCCTTTGTCAGGTTCGCAAACAGCCGCGGGACCGGCAGCTTTGCATCGAACACTCCTTGTAGCCGATCGTACACCGAGGTTCCCTTCAGGTCTTCAATCCGGACCGGCTGAATCTGCTGAAGACTCGCGCCGAGTGCGTAGTCGGAGGCGTCGGTGTACAGGCGATACGGGCATCCCTGAATCGGGTGACCGAGCACGGGCGCCCCAGCAAGCGCGTCCTTCGCTTGCTGGAAGGCTATCTCGTGTTCCGCTTTCCACTCAAATTTAACACCCTTCTTCAGCAGGGAGAACAGCGGAGCGGCGATGTACGCGTAGTACGGGATGTACGCCGAAAAATAGATGCACATCCCCAGGAACTTTTGCAAATCCGACACGTGCGTCGGTCGCGCTAAGTCCTGAATCGCCGCCACTTTTTCCCTATGAGTCAACAGTCCCAGTCTAGAAACCTTCTGTCCCAGCAGCAGAATCGACGAATATCCTACAAAGCACTTCGCTGGCAAGAGAGTAATTCCCGCTTTAGCGATAGCGCCGAGGACCTTGTCGAGATGTTCTAAATGCTCGTCCCAGCTCTTAGAAAACACCATGATATCATCAATATACATGAGCGTGAATAGCCACAGGTACGGGGCTAAGACACCCTGCATAACTCGTTGGAAGACCGATGGCCCGTTGCGTAGCCCAAAAGGCATCTGCCGGAATTGCCACAGCCCGCGGTGGGAACGAAAAGCCGTTTTCTCCTTCGCGTTGTCTGCCATCTCAAGCTGAGTAAACCCAGCGAGGGCGTCAAACGAGGACAGGAATTAAGCGCCGCTCAGCGCTTGTAGGATCTCGGATTGTCGAGGTATCAGAAATTCGTCCGGTATGGTGCGCTCATTGAGTTTCCGGTAGTCTACGCAGAGGCGCGGCTTGCCGTTCCGGTACACCACGATGCAGGGAAAGCCACAAGGACTATTGGACGGTTCGATAACCTCAGCCTCGAACCACGCGTCAACTTGCTTATCTATGACCTCGCGTTTTGCGGGTGAGGCCCCATACATGGGCATCGAAATGGGCTGCGTATCAGGCTTCAAAGGTATGGGAACCTTAGTGTCGACGTGTCCTAGGCGGCCCTCCACCCTGAATGCAGTCGCATTCTTCCGCAAGACCTTCTCAAGTCGCGTGACGTCGTCAGGAATATCAGGACCCCAATTGACTAGGGTGCTGACATCGACGTCAGGGGGAGGCTCTTCCGGAACGGCGGATGTCTTAGGACCCCAATTTTCGTCACCTTCAAGTTTGTCGTCCTCATGCGGCAGGGGGTCCTTCAGTTCGGTGGAGGCGGTGTCTTGTTCTCTGAGAGTACCGATAGTGGAATGTATGGCGTCCGCCGCCGCAGTGTAGCGTTCGCGATCCTCATCGTTCTTGGGGACGTCTGCGAAGGTTTCGGGATCCACGAGGTAGCCGACCACTTCGCCCTTGTGAATGTACCAAGGTCGAGTACTGGGATTCGCGATAGGGATCACAGGCGAATCGACATTAATCCAGGTGGTGGGGGCCGCTACGACCGAAGCGTTGTCTGTAGAGATGACGACCTTCTCGACTAGCCAATCTCGCCGGCCAGCGAACGGCGCCGAAACTTCGACATTGTGCATGCATCCCGCGGGCAGCAGTACATTGTGGGCCGCGAGCACTTGGGGCCTGCCTTTGTCCCCCTTTTTAGTCTGCCGCTTCTGCTCCCGACGCGCGGCCGTCCTGCGCAGGAAGCTCTTAGCTTTAACAGCAAAGACTTTCCGCAGGTCGAAACCGAGGTCTACAGCTTGGGCCGAAGAGCCTGGGATAACGAGATGGGAGTGTCCCACCTTGATGTCGGCGTGTCCGTTAGAGTAACGAGTGACTCCCAGTTCGTACGAGATCTGGAAGTCCTCTCCTAGCAATAAAGGAACACGCATGTTCCGAACAACATACACTTCAACCTCAAAGCTAACGAGAGTTCTGTCGGCAGCTAGCGCGTACATGGTGAAACGCGTGTATCCCAGTACCTTGGCTTCGCCCGTCAGCACGTACAATCACATACGCAAGCCTTCCTTGGGTTTCGGCAAACCAGGAATTGAGTTGAAGATTTCCTCAGACATGAGGGTGAGGTCGGCACCAGAGTCCAAACGTCCGCGGATTGGCCTCGTGTTCGGGCTACCCACGAAGACGCAGAGATGCAGCGCTCGGATTCCAAGCGAGAACATGCCAGGCGGCATAGAACGAGTTTTCACCGCCTTGAAGATAGGAGGTGGAGGGTTCGTGGTTTCGTTGATTTCCACGGACGGTACGAGTTTGGGGTTGTCCATAGGCTCCTTTGGATCTGCCGAGTTCGATGTGACATGCACGGACCTCGAGGCAGTTTCCTTCGTGTCGAGGAGAGCTGCAGGTGGAGCGGATACACTGGGTGCACACTACCATTTGCGGGGCCTGCAAATTATAAGCAAATTGAAAGCAAATTTAGAATCTGCTTCTCATTTGCTTCCAATTTGCGGGGGCCGCAAATATTAAATTTGCTTATTATTTGCTTATGATTTGCTTCCAATTTGCGGGTCCCGCAAATGTCAAATTTGCGGACCCCGCAAATTGGAAGTAAATCAGATGGCCAAACAATCCAAAAAAGGCAAATTTTGAGGTCATCTGATCATTGGGATTCTACCTTCGGGATTCTGATCTGCTGCATTGGGTAATTATTCAGATTCCTAGGATTCCAATGTTTAGCCTGACCAAATTTCGCACAGATCTCATACCTGTACCCTGACACAGATTTACCAGTCTCAAATTCACTTGAGCGCTGTTGGGTTTTGAACAAAATTTACAGCCATTTGCAGAACTTAGGGCGGGGACTGTTTTTTTTTTTTTTTCCCCGCTTTTCAATGATAATCATTATTGTGAGCTCAGTTCTTGTCAGTTTGCCTTGTAAATATGCTCATTGTGTTTGCAATGCAAATGCGGAGGGCACCACGGTCCCCGTTTTTCCTGATGCGATCATAATTGCCTTATTGGGAAAATATCGGCCTTTTTGTACAGAACTTGTCGCATACTCTGTGTTATGGTCAGATTGACCTATAAATTTGAGACAACACACTTGTGAGTATTACAAAGGGCTAGAGATACCGGTACTTTGAATGTGTGCTTTATTTCACCGGTAATCTGCATTCTCATGGTGAGAGATATCTGAATACCTTGTATATGAGAAATAGATGTGATATATAAAATACCGGTATCTCTAGCCCTTTGTAATACTCACAAGTGTGTTGTCTCAAATTTATATTGATCTGCGATCAATGCCATCAAAATCACTCTCTGCTGCCTCTGAAGATGTGTCTACGTTAAGTCTGTGAATGACTTCACCGACTTAACAGAGTGATGTTTGATCGGGGATTAATGCCATCAGATGGGCTTTGTGCTGCCTCTAAAAACATGTCTCTTACATGTTTTCCACCCTCATTACAGTGTCAACCCTTGTGGTTGACACAATGGCCTTTCTATGTAGACCTTTTGCAGTAGTGCTTGTAGTAATATCTAGAATATTCAGAACACCCAAGAATATTCTAGAACACTTTGAGAACTTGATGGAACATTGTTCCAATATTCTGGGGAATCTTCTAGTACCATACATGAAGATTCCAACTCTATGTAGAAGGTTCTGGCATAGAACCTTAGTATATAACTGAGAGCCTGTCCTCATGTGCAGGCATCTATCCTTACATCAATCCACAATGTAGCACTTCTGCACACAACTCCAAAAAGGCTAACTGTAGAGTCTATAGCCAATCAACCTACTTCCTAACCGTAGGGTCCATAGCACTGATTCAAACCAGTTCCTAGCTTAATAGCCCATAGGATCTGGAGTTACCTGTTGTTTGATTTAAGTTTGATCACACTCGCATTAAGAGTTTCTGAATCCCTCACATCTGAACTATTCAGATATCCTGACTCACGACACATTTTACGACTTATGACTAACTCACAAAACTCACAAAACTCACTAAAACATCACTCACAACATCAGTACTTGATTACTGGCTTACACTCGTAAAATGCTAAATCCTAACAGATGCCTTCCTGCCTTGTTCCTTCAGAAGAGAAACTGACTGATCCAACAAGGTTTCTGGAAAAACACTGCTGGAATGTGATCTTCAAGTGGAGGGTGACACGCCGCAAACGGAGTTGAAATTGAACCGTGGGAATTGCTGATCAATTTCGATTCGAAACTCTGGCAACGTCAAGATTCGACCAGAAAGTCCCCAATAACGGCCCAGATAAACATTCTCAGTACGCAATAGAACATAAAATGATGGCATCGGTGTAGTGAGTGCAGTACGGTGGCACCGACTCCCGAGCACAGTACGGTACTACAAACATAGCTGGCCTTAGTTTGCTCAAGTTTTTTGCCGCCACTGATCCATGGCACCGGCATGGATTTAAACTACAAATTATTCCTCTTAGAGGCATACATACCAGTACCTCGCCTGCTACCGCGGTATCTGAACATTACCGTGTTACCAGAGTCCAACCTTCTTCGAAACTGAGAGGTAGGAGTCATATAAGTTTCAAAAAAAGAAAGCACCTAGCGTAACACAATGAGGGTGAGAGAGCGACTCTAACAGCAGGGATGAATGGGTGATGCTTGAGAGGGCTTACATCATACCCAGATCTTCATAAAGCCTGACCATGAATTGTTTGAACAAAGGAAGGGCCGCAAATAAAATACACTGCAAGTGCCCAAGTGTGATTTGTGGGCTCAACTGATCTACTCGGTGTCAGAGTGGAGGAAATTAGATATCGGAAGGAGCGAAAGGAACTTGATAACAAAGTAGGGATGTGTTCAAGTTTGACAAATGATTTTAGCATATTTATTTGACTGAGAGGTTGATCAACTGCGCACAGGACAGTTTTAAGATCTGAGACTGAAAAGCAGGATGAGCATGACATCCAAAACTGTGTTCAGTAAATTACCAGCCAATTCGGCGCGTCCGCAGTGAGTTCAATTTATTTCTGTTCAATTTCTGAAATTGGGGGCCAATAGATGTGCTACTGGGGCCTTTGGAGTCTCCAAGGTTCACCCAAACAATGCCCTGTGGTGTTCCAGGACAACTGAACCCGATTTTTAACAGTTAGTCAAAGACTTGGATTGCCGCGGCAGTCGGCATGTTTCTTAACCCCGGTCGTCCGATGGGACTGAATGTGGTTGCATGATCGTGAGATGGAGCGGCGCGCGGCGGTGAAGTGGTGGGTAGCGGCGGTAACAATGAGAGACACGGCGGTCAGGTGGTTGGGACGTGGCGGCCATATGGTGGATGCGGTGATCATGTACTGTGACGCGGCGGTGCTACTAGGTGACGTGGTGCTGCCACAGCGCGTTCGCCAACTACATACATGTGATTCGCGCAGAAGGACGGTGGTGGTGATAGTGACATGGCATGAACATTTGGTCAAAATAGTACAGTAGAGCAACCTCGGATAAGGGACACTGACAGGGAGTTTGTTGTTGAAGACAACAGCTCGACAGCTCGTAGTTCAATAGCTGAAATTGAACTCTATATGCATGGTATTCATGAATAACTCACAACTAATGAGTATTCAAACTCGCTGAATGTGAATAGTTGCCGCTCACGAATATTCGCGAATACTGCTTACTAATCAACGGATATTTGCCATCAATACTCGTATGAATGCGAATATCACTTCTCCAACTTTGATGAATATTCATATTCGCGAATGTATATTTGTGCTTCACTCTAGGGGCAACCGAAACTTGTGCGCGCTGCGCCGCCATGGACTCGGCAGTGTGGAGCCATTGTTGCAGAACTTCTGGATGAGGCTCAACTCGACGAAGAGCGCGATATAAGATGCGAAGATAGAAAATTTGAACCTACTCCTAGGCAGCATGTTCGAAGCGTGCAGTTTGGTTTCTTGGCTGCCCTTCGACGTCAAGAGTTGGTCCGTGTAAATGTGTGCGGTCGAAGAATATTCGACCGTTCCAGCTACGGCGGTGCAGGAGTGGGCGGACGTGAGGCGGGCAGGGAGCGGGCGGAAGCTGCTGGTCTATGTACCGGAACGGTGGAATGGGCACCCAACGGGGAAAGGTACAGATGAGAAGGGGGATCTGGAGAAGTGGATAGTATGTCGAACCCGCCGGAGATAGCCATCTTTCTGATGCAGAACGTTGCGAGCAAGGGCGGGAGCAGCAACGGTGACACCGAGCGAGAACCCGATCCTCTGAAACGTCTGCGCATCGTCCATACTACGAATTCCTGCTTCTCGTCTTCCTTATGTAAATCTTTCTAGGTAGTGAGTTAACTAGGCCACGCGGTGTCATGTCTCCAAAGTGTTTGGCGACAAGTCGGTGGGACTGGCACAGCCTCTGACACCTGACAAACAAGGACAAACATACCAAAACAAGAATAGGGGCTTCATGTCGCGACACTTCAGATGAAACGACCAGGCTACGCAGAAAAGGCAGCGCGCGCACAGGATTACTAGTCTCAAACACGAGCCGCCATGACTCCTTAATTTACGGATGGCTGTGAAAGTGGACGCTCTACACCGAGAATGGTTAGAATTAATTACTTCGAAATTGTATATAAACCCCACCCATGTAACTAGAACGTATCGAACCGAATTTACCCCCACTTCCTTGGAACGAATCTACCCCTCTTCCTCGGAGCGAACCACCCTTTTACTCAGAACTAATCTCCGACCCACCGTTCACTTCGATCCCTTTCGAAGCGACCTACGGCCTTACGCATTTACGACTACGAGAGGGTGACCTGGATCCCTCACCGACGAGCTACGACATACGAATTACGAGAGGGTGACCTGGATCCCTCACCGACGAGCTACGACATACAATTTACGAGAGGGTGACCTGGATCCCTCACCGACGAGCTACCGCATACAAATTACGAGAGGGTGACCTGGATCCCTCACCGACGAGCTACCGCATACAAATTACGAGAGGGTGACCTGGATCCCTCACCGACGAGCTACTGCATACGAATTACGAGAGGGTGACCTGGATCCCTCACCGACGAGTTACGACCTACGAATCACACCGAAGGTTACCTGATTACGATTTTCGGATAACCCTTCATCTCCACTCTCTTCTCCGACCAATTTTCCCACGGTAGATTTCTTCCGAAATCCACCTAATCTCACTTCACCACCTCGATCTCGAACTTACGAGAAACACCCGGATAAAGCCATTCCCGGTGGACCTCGTGTATAACACAAAATACGCTTGACATCATTGGAGCCCACCGCGAGGGATCTTTCCAGTGAAGTAGAGCGGATTTTATCCCCCCCCATCATTCCCAACCTACACTTAATTTCTCCGAATTCACCTGCTACTCCGATACGACATGATTAACCCTACCCCTAATCCCCTCGACACGCCCGCAGGGACTCCCGGTCCTAGCGTTTCATTCGCACATCCCCACGTAACACCGAATATGCCTTTCCCACACCTGAAACCAACTCAGGGGGCCACCTCATCCTCCGCCTCCTACGACACGTCTCAGACATCCTCCCTGCTTACGGAGTATGAGACGGAACAACATGACGGGGAATCGGATCACGATATCCCATCCCTGCCCTCATCACCAGAACTGCCGCCCAGGCGGATGCCTTCTACCATTCCGGTATTCGGCGGACCGGTACGAACAGTGCTGGACATGCCGATGAGGAATAGTCGGGATGCGCCAAAGACATTCAAAGGGCAACATTCTGAAGTGGAATATTTCATCCAGCACTATGACAAGCTGCTCATGAAATTCCACGTAATTGATCCCTATGATCAGTGCGAATGCATTCTGGGTTATTGCTCCACCGATGTACAGTCGTTCATACGGGCATCAGTGCACTACCAAAAGAACAATTGGCGTCGGCTGCACCGCGAAATCCTGAAGTGCTATGATGCCGAACGAGCCGTTACCCGTTTTCGCCCGAGCGACATTACAACATTCACGATAAAAACAAAGAATCGCCCCATCGTGAATCTTTCGCAATGGAAGAAATACTACATTAAATATAAAACCATGGCTGGAACTCTCCTCCAGCAAGGCCACATCACAAAAGTAAACAGCGATGTTTATTTTTGGATGGGGATTCATCGTGATTTGCGGCGGATCCTAGAATATCGAATTCTGCAATACAATACCGGACGAGATAGCCGGAAGCAATATACCATGGCAGAGATTAACGAGGCTGGAGAATGGTACTTCCGCCGCAACCGCGCAGAAACCATGGTGCTTAATGCTGCAGACTACGATATCGAGGACGATGGAGGATATAACGAACCTACCACGGACGAGGAAGATTCAGAGGCGAGTTCGGACGAGGACGATTTCGCAACATACCTTCGAAAGAGAAAGGAAAAGAATAAGGCGAAGAAGGAAAAGGCGAAGCGTAAAACAACTGCTCCCTCCAAGATGCCGGAGTATGTTGAAGAACGAACGAAGAAGTCAGTAGGAAGCACCGAGGAGGTGACTGGACTCATCCGACAACTCAATAAGATGTCATTGGACAACCCAGAGTACTCCCCCGTGTACTACGCAATTCTTGCTAAAGACCAAACGGGAAATGCTGCAAAATGCATTAAACCACCATACATTGCCTCGGTGGGAGGAAATATTGGTGGAATGACGCAGCAACCACCTTCGGGCAGGCGCGAACCCGCATTCATGCCTGCCAATAATGCGCTGCAGCAGAGTCCAGCCACGTACCCGAATAATGTTCCACTGGGAACGGGGGACGCAAACGTGCGACCTCCTTCTAGGAATTGTTACGGTTGCAACGGCGAAGGGCATCGATTGAACGATTGCCCTGAAGTTCGAGCATTATTGCAAGAAGGGATTATCATCCACGACCAAGCAGATGGACGTCTGAAGATGAAAAACGGCACCCCTATCCAACGCATGCGTGGGGAAGGAGTGGTGCAGGCCGCAAGGCGACTTTCTACAACACCGAGAGTCATGTTGGGATTTGTGGATGATTATTCGGAGCTCGAAGGAATTTTTGAGAACAAGACGAACCAGGTTTTCTACCACACCCAAGAAGCACGGATACAGGACTACGAGTCCGATGATGACCCAGGCGAGCAGGATGAAGAAGTTATAGCCGAAGAAGAACAAAGTGAGGATAGCGACTCGGATGTTGGGGGAGAAGTTTACCTCTCATTTCCAAAACGCCGAGATAATGCCAGGAACACTGTCAACGCCGCTGAACGCACCGTCCCCAGCACGCGTACCGCAAGGCGACAGGCATTCGACGGTGTTCATGTTCCAAAACGCGACAAGGCACGAGGCGGAGTTGAAACAGCTCCACTCGAAATGATTGTACCTGCACCGGGCCCCACGCAGATCCCTAAATCCAAAGGCGAGATTATTCGAGAGGCTCTTGCCGATGTGCAGCCGCACGACGCGCGGCAACCCCGCTTTATCCCAATACAAGATATCGAAATGACTTCAGAGCCGCCGCATACCAAAAAGGATAAGCGGGGCACAAAAGAGGGCAAGTCTCTGGAAAAATCCGGAGACTCAGATCAAACCCGCCGCAAGGCGACAGCGGGGCAGGCCGATGGCGGGCCCAATACGGAGCCTAAAACGTCGGGCCGCCAGTCAGATATACACGCAAGCGTGCATATTCCCGGCATCATAGACCGCCTCATGGACTTGCAGCTTCCAATGACCGTGCGCGAAGCCATCGTCACGTCAAAGGAAATCCGTAATGGAATCCAAGACATAATTAAGCTGAAGAATGTTAAAGCAGTAATGCTAGGACACAACTCACCGTTGGTTGCAAGCTGGACCTGGCCTCGATCTGAAGGAATCTTAATTCAGATTGAGATGGACATCGGCGGGCGGCGCGTTGTGGCAATCGTAGACACAGGCTCGCAGCTTGATGTCGTACGCGCCGATGTCGCAGCCTTGGTGCTTCATCGCCCGGTTGACATGACGCGCGTCACCAATATGAACGACGCGAATGGAGGACGAGGCCAGCTACGGGGATTTATCCATGACATCGAGCTTTCCTGCGGCGGCGTACTTACGCGAACTGGGCTATGGGTGTCCCAACAAGCACCATTTGCCCTACTGCTAGGCCGACCCTGGCAGCGAAATAATTTGGTCACCATCGATGAGCGCGAGGAGGGTACATATCTGGTGTTCAAGGATCGAGAGACCCGGCAACCCAGATACGAGCTCCTGGCTATCCCGCACGAAGCCACGAGCGAAGTACTGGCGTACACAGCCGAGCGGCAGACACTAGCGTTCATCTCCGACGCAGTGTTAATTTCCGACGCGGGGCCCCACAACGACACAGGTACTAGTGGAAGTAAGAACGAAACTGTCAGTCAACGCCAAATTGACTCGACAGCAGCTACTAGTACTCAAAATAGAAGCCCTGACCTCATGATCGCTGCTCAACTGCAAGATTTGCGCGGAGATCGACGCGAACCAACTACAATCTGGAAGCAAGCTAGCGGGATATTCCTCGAAATGGGATACTTAATCCAAATATGGGCGTACATCGGGATCTTATTGGGAGGAAGAATTCTATTGTGGCTGGAACGCGGAATTTACGGAGACCTGGGATATAAAAGGGGGAGAGAAAACGACGGGGAGGCACCAATCAATTTACCAACACCCACTACCAATCTGCCCACCACGTCTAACCCACTCCTCCAAACTCCTTTCCCCATCCTCCATCATTCTCCGCACCATCCTTCGACGAGTCCTCCCCAGCACGATCCCGTTCCTATGGAAGCAGCTAGACGCACGCTACCATCTGTGCGCGAACTATCTCTCTCCTCGAGTACCTTCCCTAACCCAGTGCAGGACGATTCGACTCGAGGCGACGCTAACGCCAGCGCCGTCCAAGCCGAAATCCACCGCACCATCGCCCGGCTCGAAGCCGAGCAGCACCAACGCACCCTCACGCGCAACGGACAGCGCCGCTACGGGGTCCTAGACCAGCCGTGCGAGGGAAGCCCGAGCAGCAATGTGTACAGCGCTGCCCGAACCCAGCAGAAGAATCAACGCGCTGGACGCGCCCTTCACATTCGACCCGGGATGGCCGAGTCCGTCCAGACGGTATACATCGGGCAAGAAAACAAGCCCTCAGGTCAGGAAGTTCATCGCGCCGTCCTCCTGAACGCGCGATTACTTATCCATGACCCGCGTACAGGCGCCCCCGGCGTTCGCACCGGGCATATGTACGCCAACCCAACCAACGAGGAAGAATTTTGGCCGCTCGAAGTTCCTTGTGTTTCACACCAGGAAGTTCAGCGAGCCATTCGCGGACGGAACCATGTAGGCGGAGGGAACGAATGGAAGGTGAAAAACATCGAAAACTCACCTGAAGAACCCATTTGGCTGACACACAGCATTCAGGCGACGGAGAAAATCCGCCAGCTGATGACTGGATCTCCCTCGCCGCCTGGAACGACATCACCGCCGATATCTGTCGGTATAACTCTGCGCAAACCCAGTCTCCCCACAATCAAAGAAGTATTGGGAGAGTCCGACAGCCGGAAGAACTCACTGGTGCATTATCTCACCCATCCCCTGCACAATCCTCCTCCGTGCGACACGAGCGACATGACACCTATTGGCACCACGCGCGATGAAGGCCACGTCGTATTGGAGGTCCGCACCGACCGCGGGAACGCGATGGCGCCGGCGGCGCGCAAGCGCCCAGACACACCGCGCCCTCCCTGGATCCTGTCAACGGAGAGACCCACGTTGGCGGAATCCAAGCCAGCGAAAGAGGCACCAACAGAGACCGGCGGCTTCGAGTCGGCCAGGCGCCAGGTTGGCAAATCTGTTTCTTCCAAGAAAGCAGATATTAACGATGCGCAGTCGCATGCGACGGAGGAATCCAAAGTGGAGGACGACACGAAGTCGCCCGACAGCGTAACCGAAGACGGAGACATCGAGATGGTCGACTTGGACGCAGAAGGAAGCACAGACGACGAGGAGTTTGTCGAGATCCCAATTGAAGCCGCGGAAACCGGACCTCACGTCATCCACGACAGCGGGAGTGATTCGTATGTGGTATCCAATAACCGCTTCGAACGTCTCGCTGACGAGTGGCGCAGGGAGCAGTTCGAGAGTGCACGGGAGGAGATGAGCGAGGAAGCGGAGGAAGGCGAGATAAAAGAAGACGCACCGCCTCCACTTCCGCTCGCCCCGTCGGACCGAGTCACCGAAGCACAGCCTGCTGATCCGCGCCAAGCCAAACTCGGGGGTCGGCTCACGGAACCCGAGTCCCTTCTCACGCGCGGACGCCTCATCGCGCGCGCCCACTATTCGTCTAGCCCATCCGCTACACTCTCCGAAAGCACAGCTGACTTCCCACCATACGACGCTGCTCTCCAATGCGACGCTCGAACCGAGCATTCCTGCGAAAACGAAGACGGACCGGCTCCGCGAGAAATCCTGGATGAAGCCGTGGCCTCAGTCTGCCTTGAAACATCTTTCGACCCGGCGCGTATCGTCCACAAGGTGCCTTTCAACAGGCTTCCTCCTGACCACGTCGCGCGAATCGAAAGGCGCGGATTCCGACCTTTGTCTCCCACTCCCGCGCTCGACACACCGCCCTATTCGCCCACTTTGGAACCACAGCCCGCGTATCGCGATGTGGCCGTTCAGACCAGCGACGAGTCTGATGATTTCCGCGACCTGCCGGAGTTATTGTATCCCTCGGATTACGAGGAGCGCTTTCACGCGGGGCAGCTCGAGTCCAATTCTGATGTCGAGGCTTCGCCCGCTGACACCACGGATGGCAGCGACGAGAAGGACGAGATACTCGATTTCGGTCCGGAGTTCTTGGTGGTCGACACTCGCGAACTCATCACCGCGATGGACGAGCTTCACCATCGCGCGCCGAGCCCAGAACTCGATGATAACGTAGGTGCCATGGTCTGGGCGCGAACTCATTGATGGTTGAACGACACGCACGACATGCAGACCGCCGTGGATACCCTCGACGACATGATGTTGATCAAGCCGCTTCAGAGCGCTATTTTCATGCTGGTCCACGTGCTGGAACGCACCTTGGATCGGGTCGCGATGACCAAGGATGACTTGTTCGAGCTGGATGAATTCGGCCGCTTGATCAAGGATGACCAAGAGGAGGGAGAGCGCATTCGGCGCGCGAGATTGGTGAGCGTCTTCCTCGATGACGCTGTCTTCTGGGTTAACCCGAACGATCAGGCGCGTGCTGATGCAGGCCGCCTCGATTTGGTGTCTGAGTGGGTCGCGCCAGGCAAGCGCAAGATACGCGAGGAACCCACGGTTCCGCCCTCTCGCGATGGCCATACACACCGAGTTTTCAGCAACCACGCGATAACTCGGGGGCCGATTTTCCGCAGCGCGATTGCGGCGGAGGTTATGCAGAACCACAATACTATTCACGGCCTTACTCAAGTTCGAGGCAACGTTTTGGACTTCGCACGGCGCGCCTCGAACATCGTAGCCCGCCGCCACTGGAATCTGGATATCACCGTTCTTCACGACCCATCCCCCGTGCCGTTGCCGTTCCTCTTCGGGTACGAACACGCCAAGCTCCGCGTTCTTCATAACGTGTTTGAGAAGAACGGCCACCACAACGTTGCCGAAGTCGTGGAAGAACTCTTGCGCTTCCGCTTCCTCGAGCCCGAGGTAATCGCCCACCTACTGTACAGTGGAATGCTGCAAACCACGGTACCTCCGGCAGATAATGCGACCCATCTCTCGCAAGTGGGGGTGGCTGCTCCAGTGCCGCAAGACGGTCATGATGCACGTTTCCCTTTTAATCATCGCTCGGACGCGACTGACCAAATGTTCTTTCAGGGGAGAGGACTCGCCAACTCGAATGGAAATGTGCTCCCCTTTCGCCCTCGTGATCCAACGCGGCTTACTCCCAGGCACCGTAACAGTCGTCGTGAAGCGGGGGGCGAATCGATGGATGGAAACTTTCGTGTTTCCCCCACCGATCATGGCAGCGCTCGCTCTTCTCGAGGGAAAAATCGTCACCGTAAGCCCCGTACGCGGCAGCCGATCACGCCCCATGCCTGATCGCATTCATCGCGTGGTAATTCGAAACCGGAATCAAACCCGTGGGCCGCTTTCTTTTCTTTTGCTCCCCGCGGATTTGCTCAACCCGGTAATTTATAGCACGCAACACCGTATGGCTCAGATTTTATATCAACATGGCAACTCGACAAGGATTCATGAACAAACCCCGCCGACTTTGACACCTTCAGCACCGATCACGCCCGCTCTTCTGCACGTACGGGGATTTTCTACACCGCGCTCCGGTCACTTTCGACTTGGAGATGTAGGGGCAGATTCACAAACCGTAGGCGTTTTCACTCCTCTTTCTTGGACCGCATACGAATACAACTCGCGACCTACTATACGCCTTCCTCACCTATTAATTCGCCTAATTCCACGGCTCCTCACCTTACTTTTCCGCCTCGCCTTTTCACTCTACCGCACCGCCTCCATCTTAATACGCCTACCTCTCCGAGTCGCAGCACTGATCCTCTTGGGGATTCGTGTTATGCTACGATATACTCGACGAATAATACAATGGTTTCCCTTGTACTTTGTGCATGGCCTTGGAACCGACCCGGAAAGAGAAGTAAAAATATTCTCTTATCACCAAGACAATTTCCGAACTCGCAAGGTTGAAATGAAGCAACCTTTGGGAGTACGGGAACCCGATGACGAATTGGAACTCGAAGAAGATGACGAATTCATCTTCTATCCAATAGAAGTTGAAACTCAAAACGGGCAATCTCACCATGCGTTTACCATGTACAAACGCGTGGACAAGAAGATAAAGCCCGTATCCACCACATTCTCCCCCGACTATGCAGTGCGGCGTACTATTCCCGAGGATCCTTTGATCACTCTGAAACCGCTTCCTGCACAACCATCCGAGTTTACCGCAGGAACACGTTTAACGCAAGAACAACTGGAGCAGTTGGAGATTAACCCAGATGGATACTTATCCACCGAAGAAGAAAAGCTCTTTGCACATATCATGCGCGAAAACGAAGAAGCATTGGCTTTTCAAGACTCGGAACGGGGGACTTTCAAAGACTCCTATTTCAGTCCATATAAAATTGCCACCGTGCCCCACGTACCATGGGAATACAAAAATATTCCCATTCCACCCGGAATCCTAACCAAAGTCATCGAGGTCTTGAAGCTAAAAATGGAAGCAGGAGTCTACGAGCCCTGCCAGTCTTCATACCGATCGAGATGGTTTTGTGTCATGAAGAAGAACGGAAAATTGCGAATTGTGCACGATTTGCAGCCGTTGAATAAAGTCACCATACGAGACGCAGGCATGTTGCCAATCCTTGATGACTTTGTCGAAGGCTTTGCCGGACGCCAGTGCTACACCGTTTTTGATCTTTACTGGGGTTTTGATGCTCGCCGAATGGAACCCGAAAGCCGTGACATGACTGCGTTCATGACGCCTCTGGGGTTACTACGGATAGCTTCCATGCCTACTGGCTTCACAAATTCGCCAGCGGAATTTCAGAAATGCATGGTTTTCATACTACATGATGAGATACCGCATATTGCCAACATATTCATCGATGATCTCCCAATCAAAGGTCCTCGAACACAGTATTTGGATAAAGAAGGAAAGCCGGAGACCTTACCAGAAAATCCTGGAATCAGAAGGTTCATCTGGGAACACGCAAATGATGTGCATCGAATAATGCATCGTGTCAAATGCGCAGGAGGCACTTTTTCCGGCTCAAAAACTCAAATATGCCGGCCAGAAGTGCTAATCGTAGGCCAACGATGCAACCCCGAAGGGCGCGTACCAGATAAAAAGAAAACCTCCGCCATATTGGACTGGCCGCCTTTGGCTACACCCCAAGAAGTCCGCCGGTTTTTGGGACTATGTGGCACCGTACGCATTTGGATTGCAGGATATTCGGAAATAATTCGGCCACTCACCGAGTTATACCGAAAATCCACCGAGTTTCATTGGGATGAGCGCCGAGAGCGTGCATTTGCACGAATCAAGCAGCTTATAGCATCGGCACCTGCATTACGCCCGGTCGATTATGAATCCGATTTACCAGTGATCGTTTCGGTTGACTCCAGCCGGGACGCTACCGGAATGATCCTCTCGCAAATTGATGATGGCGGTAAACGGCGACCGGCACGCTGATGCGCGGGCAATCGAGGCACGGGCAGAAGACGGAAAACGCGCTCTATACGTAAGGCAGTGATGGGAAGGTGAACAGGGACAGGTCTGTAGGCCGGTCGGATCTGGGGCGCTCATGAACATGAACTAATGAACCCCAAAATACCAACCAACCCAAAACCCACATAACTGAACACCACCCAACAACACACCAACCATATAGATCAACCATCCAATGCACAGCACTCTCTGCTTGCGCCGAGTTCGGGGATTCCAGCTAAAGTATATAGCTGTGGCAATCCGAACGGTGCAACCTTCGATCGAAGCGAAAGCTTATATATTGAGGTGCTAGTCCTCATTCGTTCAATGGTCTATTGGGCACTCCCGGTGAGGGAGAGCTCAAGAGGCAATTGGAACGGAGTTGGGGTTTACACAAATATATTTGATGTAGGGTTTGTTGCAGGGCGTTACCACTGCTTCGTATTCGATGTGCAGGGCGCTATCCACTGCTTCGCATCCGTTTAGGTATCACTTGCGAACATAATTGCGACATAATTGCGACATAATTGCGACGTATAGGTAACTCTTTGCGACATAAAACTGTGATCATTGACAAGTACTCCAAGTCGAACCACTCGCTTGTACAGCAGCTGGATCCAACTCTTCACGGTACCAACAACACCATCCAACAGTTCCGCATCAGCCCCATGCAACCTCTTGGTTCACAGGCGTACCATGCTGCCAAACTGGACTTCGCTCAGACACTCTGGGCTCAACCACTCGCTTATACAGCAGCTGGATCTCGCTCTTCATAATGCCATCACCAAAATCAAACCAACGGAACCCAAATGTATTTGCTTTATATATTTTTATCACAGAGTTTCGAACTGGGCCGGTCCCGTGGAGGCACTACACTGTTGTGGTCAATTGCAAGGGCCTTTCCGACGGCGCCAGTACATTGAACACAAAAGAATAGCCCAACTACGCATCCAATCGACCAAATCGACTTTGCTCACAACAGAAACATGGTGGTTTCCTTCTGAATCCTGAGCCCAGATGAATGTGGTCTCAAGGTTCAGAAGGTTAAGTTGAAGTCGTCTCAAGCCCAAATCGACCTTGAAGTCGAAGATGAACACAGGATTTATCAAACAAAACACCAATAATATTAACTCCACTGCGTGCACTCTGCGGACATGAAGCTTACCACGCTTCACAGCCCCAGTTCTTGCGAACTGGGCCCGGGAAGGGGGGTAAGATCCAGTGCTTTACATTGAACTATTCTAGCCTATTTATACGGTGAGCAGGCCTACATGTCCTAATTGAGATATTTAGCTTCGGAACCGAGGATTAATGTACAAAGCGACGAAATAATGAGACAAAACTGAGACAATAATAAATATAGAGAGAGACTGGTCCATATGCAGCCTCTTTGCTGCACTAAACACCATTCCCAGGCCCCCTTGGCATAGGAATATAGGGCCCCTTGCCCTACTGAGTCATACTCAGTCACCGACGAATGACTGTGCTTTTAGCCGAGGCTTTAATTAAATTTGATTGGATGATCCCGCAGTTGTGCCATAGCCGAGAGTTTGAGGTACAATTGCTCATATTGTGAACATGTCCTCATTCTCCTCCGGAGCCTACGCGCGTCGTGGCCATCACGGCCATCAACAAGGCCATCAATGTCTGCGACAAGCTGAACAATTGTGTGCTGCACTTGAACCAACCACTCTGTTGGTCGGATTCAACTTGCAATTGAGATCCTCTTGGATAGCTCATAGTCTAGAGGCATATTCCTTCATTGCCCTTGATAGGGGACGTGCCGACAGACTCCAAACTTAATCTAAGTTGGTTGAGCCGCCGTTTGGAGCAAATACATTTGCTACCGTGAGCCCTGACCCTTGCCGGAATCATCACTGGTCGCAACCAAAGCATTCATCCACACGTTACACCCATAGCCAGCTGCTCGGGCGAAGCACCGACTCTCGTGAGATGATATAAGCTATTTAATAATAGTGATAGCTTGCTGGAAATACGACACAACCATAGAAATGATAAAGTTTCATAGGTGGCCATTTCCCAGGCTTATCAACGCTACGGATCCGTACCTATGAGCGAACGGGAATCAAGATATTCCCAGCCAAAATTGGAGCTCTTCGGATTATACCGTGCACTACGATGCTGGCGGCTATACATCATTGGTGTCAAAACGCTTCATGTAGAAGTTGATGCCAAATTTATTCAGGGATTATTGAATAATCCCGATTTGCAACCGGATGCAGCTGTCAATCGCTGGATACAAGGAATTCTTATGTTCCATTTCCAGCTGATCCATGTACCCGCAACGAAATTCCAGGGACCCGACGCATTATCGCGAAGGACTCGAGCCGAAGGAGAAGACGCACCAGATGATGATGATTCCTGGCTCGATCATATCGCCCTGGCCCAATTTGCGGCCCCGAGATATTTCAAAGATACCTATCAATATTATGAACGCCGATCATCACCGGCAGCACCGAGCAGCCCACAAATATTCGTCGCTCGACGAGCGCAGGAGAACCTGCTAGCCGACATTGAAAATTTTCTGCGCACTCTGGTCACACCAGAATTCGACTCCATTCAAAAACAACGAAGGTTCATTGCGAAAGCCACCCAGTTTTTCCTGCGATCAGGAAAATTATGGCATCGGAACGGAGATCTACCACCACTATTGGTGATCACCGATCCCCGCGCACGGCTTTCTATTCTTACACAAGGGCACGAAAATCTGGGGCATCGGAAAGTCAAAGCGATGTGGGAAGCGCTAAAAATACGCTTCTACTGGCCTCGATTATGCGCTGATATACAACACCACGTCGCATCCTGCTCGCCTTGCCAAGTGCGGAATACGAAGAAGGTGGAAATTCCTCCCACTATATCCGCACCAGTATCAGTCTTCAGCAAGATCTACATTGACGTCATGCGGATGCCGTTGGCCAGCAAATATAGCATGATTGTGGCCGCACGCGATGACTTAACCGGATTCTGCGAAGCAAAGCCTTTAATCTCGCAGAATGCAGATTCCCTGGCCGAGTTTTTGTGGAGTCATATTTACTGCCGATATGGTTGCCCTCAGCAGGTCACCACTGATAATGGAAGTGAAGTGCTGGGAGCCTTTGAGGTGCTCGCAAAACGCCTTCGGATTCCGCAAGTAAAAATATCGCCTTACAATAAGCACGCAAACGGCGTAGTGGAACGAGGGCATTACACCATGCGGGAGGCGCTGGTTAAAGCATGTGAAGGACACATCTCACGATGGCCGAAGATGCTTCCTGCGGCAGTATTCGCAGACCGAGTTACAATCAGCAGTGTCACCGGATACTCGCCATTTGAGTTGCTACACGCAACCAAGCCGGTTTTGCGTTTTGACTTAACCGAAGCCACTTTCCTCGTTGAAGGATTCTATTCGGGGATGACCACGGCCGAGCTTCTAGCACTGCGAATCCGACAATTGCAGATGCACCCCCGAGACATCGCTCGAGCAGCTGAGACTATTCGCAAAGCCCGGTTTGCATCCAAGGCACAATTCGAGAAACGGTTCCGCCACAAATTGCAAAAAGAAGATTACGGCAACGGCGAATTGGTTCTAGTGCGTAATGTACGCCTCGAAAACACGTTTGTCTCTACAAGCAAAACCGATGACCGTTACGTTGGGCCTTACGAGGTTCACCGTAAAAATCGCGGAGGCGCTTATGTGCTGAAGGAGCTCGATGGAACACTTTTGCATGGGAGACCAATTGCTGCCTTCCGACTTCTCCCATTCATCACTCGCGACCACTGGTTCATGCGAACAGGCTGGATGGGACAGGATGATGAGCCAGAAGACGAGGACGATTCGAGCGGGAGCGAAGATTCATCCGACGGGGAATAAGAAAGAAATGAATGCAATACCCCAGGAACCGGCAGATCCCGCCCGAAGACACGACGGTGGCGTCCGCAGAGTCCTCTAAGGATGAGCTTGCTTGACTCACCCCAGAAAAACGCGGTGGCCACGCATATCTTAAAAAGAGGACTGCTCGACGCACACCTTACACCTTACCTCCCATGGATTCCCCAGTCCAAATCCATATCACTACCGTTCGCCAGCAGACTGAGGCCAACTACGATAGCGACCGCGACAGCGTGAGCTCCACAACAACTGTAAAAGCGACCCATGGGCATCGGGAGAAGGTATGACCAATCCTTTTGTCCCAACCACCACAAAGAGCACTGAAGAATAAGCATCACTATCGTCCCCTGCCGCTCCCTCAGAACTCCGAAAAGCGACCCTTGTTCACTCGCATCGGCGAAGCGTTACGATTGCCAGCGGTGATCAAGCCGTCCGCACCTCGCGACGGAGCCCGCGCACCCAGCATCGGCAGGCAGATCGCTCGCCTTGCCGGGTTCGACCAGCAGCAGCGCAAGACCACCGTAGCTGCCACTACGGACGACCTCGCGTTCTCGGACCTGATGTTCGGTAAACAGCAGATATGCTTGGACAACATGCATGCTTACACAGGCGCGCTAGGCTCGGACCTCCCTATCCCCCTTCATCCTGACATTGCGCTGCTGGTCCTGACCCACTGTCAACTGGAGATGCCCGGAGTCGAGGAGCAGACTGACCTGGACATGGTCGACCTGGATAAAGACATCTCGCCGGCCTTCATTGACACCACCGTGGACCATGACCGCTACTTGTTCAGCAACACGATCCCAAGCGATTACACCTTCCCGCCGCCAGCAGCGCCCCCGCTTTTCCGCCATATCTCCCCTTACCGCCCGCAGAAGGGAAATGTCAACTATCTCACCGCCGAGGATTGTCGCAACGAAGCCCAACGCGTGAAGATCACTTCGGAAATAATGCCGTGGGGTGTTTATTTTTACTCTGCACCCGGTGACTTCGCCCAGGAGATCCGCCTTGCCACCAAGCTGCGCTTTGTGGGAGGACTTCAAGGAGTCTGGTCCGCGATGGAGCTGCAGTGGGTTAGTAACGGGAGGGCCTTTGTTCGATGGAAGGAGTTTTATCGGCACGACGTAGCTACTGTAGCCTTCCCAATAACTTCCGTCAAAATGCCGACTCCGGAAGAGAAGGTGCAGTTCCTCGCTGATCTACTGGAGAACCGCAGCTATGCGTATCGAGGTAGTCTTCTGTCCCAGTGCAGTGACCGCCTTCACGCTATCGAGGACGCCCACGAGCTCCAGCTCATGACGGGGAGCTCACAGATCCGTGCCATCGAGGACGCCCCCGTGACCAATATGCCGCCTCATCCGCCGCCTCGTTCCCCGGAATGTCGACGTGGCCCGGCGTCCAGTCGATGCGTAGTCGGAATTCGGTGTGTTTCCGTCTCGTTTGTCGTAGTCTCCGCTGAAAATGGTCCCAGATGTAGCTTCCCACTCCTGGCTTTGCACTTGTAGTCGCGTGTATCGCCGATGTGTTGTCCACCCCAAGCGGTATCGTCCCGCATATCTCTTCGTCTTTCTCCTGCCTCAAGCACTCCAGTGCTAGCGACAGACCAACCCCCTCCGCCTCGTAGACGCCGTACCTCGTCGCCGATCCCAGCCTCACTCCCTTCGTTCTCTTGACGACACCTTCCACCATCAGAAGCCCCGCCGCTCCAACCCGACCATCGATGAGTGAGCCGTCCGAGAACAGCTGCACCCTCGACACCTCCGCCATCGCCCACTCCTTGGCCTCCTCTTTCGAGGCGGCCACGCGCACTTCCACCGGCGCCTCCCACTTCGCCCTGGCGCGTACGCCAGGTATCTTCTCCACCAAACTTTGCCGTACGTCCTTGTACGCTGCCATCAAGAAGTGCAGAGGCGACGGGTGGCTCTTGACGTGTCTGTATCGCTCGGCGTTCTTCACCGCTGCGTGCAGAGGATGGGTGGGTGGTATTGTCGCATATCGTAGAGCCGCCTTGTGTAGTATCTTGTCAATGAGAAGGTGCATCGGCAACAGGTCGGCGTGCGCGTCCACCAAGTCCCCGGGCGAGGACACCATCCCTCCTACGATCAGCCGCCCCGCCTTGAGTTGCACCGATGTCAGTCGCTTCACCACCGCCCTGCCGTCGCGCTTCCTGTTTAGTCCCTTCACCCGCTGTGCTGTGGGGACCAGAGCAACCTCCGCGCCGTAGAGCATGCCCGGCAGGCAAATCCCCAGGTACAGGCCCCGGATGTAAGTCGCCCCAACTCCGCCCGAAACCTTCGCTAACCACCTGAAGTTGACCAGCCACTGGTGTCCCTTCGCAATCATTGCCGCTCCGTGTGCCTTGAAATCCAGCCTCTCGTCCAGCCAGACTCCCACCAATTTCACCTCGCTGCTCGGTTTCACCCTGACTCTGTTAATCACCAGGCTCGGGCCTGTCTCCCGTACCTTCTCCGGCCTCTGCCCGAAAGGTCGTTCCTTCTTGACCCACCGCCGTGTCAGATGACAGACCTGGTCTTTCGCCGCGCCGAACACACTGTTATGTGTCACTCCCCACTCATCCACTCCTCCCTCTTTCGTCACCAACTTCACGAGTGCTGCGGTCGTTATCACCAGCGTCTTCCCAATCGCCAAAGTGTGATAGTCGTCAATATAGATCGCTGTCCCCTTGTCTTTGTCGATCATCGCCAGCGGGGCATTGTAGAAGATATAGCATATCACAGATAGCGGGTCGCCCTGATCGAGGCCGTCCTCGATGTTGAAGGGCTCGGAAATATAGTCGTCGAACAAGAGCCTGGTCGTCCTGCCCGCAAATCTGCGCATTAACCATTCAGTGAACTCCTTGGGGACCCCCGCCATCCGCATGTTATGCACCACTCTCGCCAACATCGCGCTCGGGAACGCGCCCTTCACGTCCCGGAGCAGCAACGTCGCCACCTTTCCTCCCCGCCACGCATCTTTTACTTTCTTCACCAGTCCCTGTATCATGTCCATCCCTGTGCGTCCAGCTCTTCCTCCATAGTGGTTCTCCGGCAGCATTTCATAGTACTCGGCATTCGTGGTTACTTGGAAGTTTCTGGCAGCGTTGCGTACCCGCGCGTGTCCGTGGGATAAAATGAGTGGGCGGTATGCGCCTACCGCCGTGTAGTCTGGCTTGCCGGGTTTACGCGCGATGATTGTTTCGGTACGACTCCAGTCTGCGGGTTCGTGCTTGTACAGGTCTAACCCCCGGTAGATTTTGCACATCCTCGGCAGAAGTAGCTTTGCGCAGCGCTTGTAAATGCAGTTTGGGAAGGTACCCGAACGGGTGGCCTTCCAAGGCTTCATCTTGTCGACAACAAGCTGGAGCTGGTGCGGGGTTATCGGGTGATGTTTCCACAGCGGGTCAGGGTATTGCGTGTCGTCCGGGGGGTCCGTGGCGCCAGGCCCGCGCTCCGGGTAGAACTCCTTCACCATCCACTCGCTCTTCCTCTCATTTGTCTCCGCCACCTCCACCAAGCCCCCGGCCGCCTTCCGCCGCAGGTCTGGAACCCTCGACCTCCCTCCGTCTGTCGGCAATCCCTTCATCATCTTCCCTGCCACCCACATGTCACCCACGTCAATCTCCTCCAACCATTCCACCCAGCATCTATCTCTCGCCATCTTCAGCCTCGTCGAGAAGGCATTTCGCGATATTCGGAACTCTTCGTGGACGGGATCGTCGAGGTTGTCGCGTCTCCTGTACGAGTTGCGAGACAGCTTCTCCTTGGCCTTTCGTGCCGTCTCGAGCTCCGTCGTCCACCAACGTTTGGAGAACGGGCGATCTTGCTGTGCGGTACGTGTTTCTCCACACAGGCCCAGACGGCTTTGTCGAGCTTGCTGATGTCGTGCAGGACCTCGTCAGCGTCGGCATACCCGTCCTTCAACCCCGCCCGTTCCAACTCCTCGCCCAGCAACTCGTTCATCTCCTCCCAGTCCGCCTCTCTCCAGTTCCACCTCTCCGTCACCTTGACCGCTGGCGGCTCAACATCAAATACTGTGACTATCAGGAAATGGTCTGTGGTTCCAATGGCACGGGTGTGAAAGACGTCGCAGGAAACTAGGTGGTCGAGCAGATTAGATGTGCAAAAGACGTTGTCCGGCCGGGTGAAATTTCCCGTCCCCTTTGCTTTGAGTGTCGGTATGTCCCGCAGCAAGGCCATTTCCATTCGGTATGTCCCTAGAAGGTGAAGCAGCATGAACACCGCATCCTCCGCCTGTGCGGTGAAGAGGTGCGCATTCCGGAACTCATCCCACATCGGACTATGTCGGTTAAAGTCCCCCACCCACAGGTAGAAAACTCGTCCCCTAGCCGGGCGTAGTCGGGCCCTTTGCATGTAGTTCCTAAGCGCCACCAGGTTCTCATCATGGTCTCCGTCGTTATAGATGTTCACGATGCGCACAACCCCAATTGCGCATCTGAATTCGACGACCACAATGTCGCTCGAGTCAATGTCCATCTGCGACCATGACCCGGTCGGTAGCTCCGTGCTCACCAACGTCACCGCCCTCGTCGTTCTCGCCCCCTTCCTCCCATGCCCCGTTGGGTATACCACACTCCAGTGCGAATTTGCTCTCGTCTTGTCTCTGAAGTCAATGTACGGCTCTTGCAGCGCCACAAATTGGTACTCTCCACTCCCCATCCTCTGCAGCAACTCGTGCTGATTCCCCAGACCCTTGTCCAGGTTCTGCTGCCACAGTTTCAACTTCCGTGGCAGCTGATCTCCTCTCCCCTGTGCGCTCATTCGCGTTTGTCCACGGCTATGGCCGGGTCGTGATTTTGTTGGGCTGCCGAGCCCTGCGGCCCCAACGAGTTCCTCCCTAGCTCAACCCGCAATCCACTCGGTGTAGAGCGACTCGCTCCCCGTGTATGTCCTCCCCTACCTCTCCCATCATTCCTCGTCCGCGAACCGAATGCGTCGGCAATGTTACTCTGGTACAAGCCATCATCAGACCACCTGTTCCCAGAGCCCCGTTCCATTGCCCGCTGTCTCGCCTCCCCCCATCCGTTGTCCACTGGTGGACGTCCTCCTCCTTGACCAGGGTCCCCACCAGCGAGCCGGCCCTGTCCTCTCACGTCCTCACCCCGTCTATCATCGACCTGCTGTCGAAGAGCAGGAGGCTCCTCCCAAGCCTCATCCACTGCCCACGTCTTGGGGTCCTCAGTCGGGAAGTATCGGTAACCCGCAGTCAGGTCCCTCGCCCGACGCTTCTGCTGCTCTCTTACAAAGCACGGACATGCGCGATCCGCCGCCCCGTGTCCGTCTCGCTCGCAGTTCGCGCATCTGAACGTCCCCGAGTCCAGAACCCCACAGTCCGAGGTCCGGTGGTTCGCCGCGCATCTACTGCACACATCGACCGGCGACTTACACGCCTGGACAAAATGTCCGTCATATTTCTGGCACTTCAAACACCTCTGCGGCTCGGGCAGGGGCTTCCTGACTCTGCAGTACCTCCCCTGCGCGAAGACACCATTGTCGATAAGGTGATTCGCCGCCTCCGCACTCTCCAGCTGTAGCACCGCCAGAGCGACCTTCTGCATCGGGGTCCTCCGGTGCAGTGGCTTCATCCATCTGGCTCCCCTGATCACACCCGTCGTCAATCCACTCTCTGTCTCGATGAGACGCAACACCCCCTCGCTATCAATGGAGAGTTCAACAGGCAACATCTCCACCATAACATCAATCGTCCGCGGCTTGAAGACACATGTGCCCCCAAGCGCGGCGATAAACTCCTTCATGGTCTCCGCCCCTCTTACCCAAACTGCCGTGCTCTCGTTCAGGCAGTCAAATACCACCCCGCCGTTGCTGAGCTTCCGCGCCCCAACAAACACCGCTCCCTCCAGCTTCTCCGTCATCAGAGTGAGCGCCAGATTGGCTTTCACCTTGAGCTCCAACTCACTGAGCACGCTTAGGCTGCTCGTCGTTGTCTCATCCCCCTTGTCAATGAGTATCTGACGCCGCATCCTCGCCGCTCTCGCCAGCGCTCCTGCCTGCGCATTCATCCCCGTCGCCGCTGCCGCCGCAAACGAGCGTGGCCCCGTTGGGACCGTTTTCGCGGCAGCCTGCACCTCCGAAACCGCTGCCGCCACCGCCTTCGCGCCCACCGCAACTGTGGCTGCCGCAGCCCCCGCCTCCGTTACCACCACCTTCAGCTTCCCCACTTGCGCCTCAACCTGCGCCGCCACCTCGCGTACGTCCGCCCTCGCCTTCTCCGCGGTCTCGTCCGCCTTCTTCTGCAGAGCCGCCAGTTGCACCCTCATACTGTGCACCTCACTTATTGTCTCCGCGCTCGTCGTCTCCATCTCCTCCTTGAGAACAGTGAGCTGCTTCACCAGTCCAAGCACCTCACTGTGCAAGTTCTCCTGACTATCCACCACCGAGTTCACGACCGGGCCCACCGCGTCCGCGATCTCATCGGCCAGCGTGGAGTCGATCGTCTCCGCCATGAACGCGAGCGCCCTTATCGTCCCCCCCATCGATTTCAGCGTCGTCTGCGGCAGTAGCGAGACTTTCAAAAGAATGGTGAACAGCACCTCGCGAGTGAGCGGCGTTCCTTTGGCCATCCATCTGTTGCTCTCTAGATACGACCGCGCGGTCTCGGCGTCCCGTAGCGTTTTGCCAGCCTTTTCTTCCATATGCTCCAGTAGTTCCGGCCTGGTAGTGTATTTCTCAAAGCGCTTGATGATACTCTCCGTCGTAGTTGCGTCAAGTGGCGGCGTTATTGTCGTAGTCGGTTTTGGGGTTGTTCCCCGTGAAGCAGTATCCATCGCTCTCAAATCTGTCGTATTACAACTAGTATAGCTTCTTTTGGTAGTTTACGGGGCAGGAGGACGCGAGTTGCACGTCCTGTAGCGCGTTGAAAAATTTTGTCGGCTAAAAGTCCGGGGTCCTAGTCGGGGTACCACGTGGTCCGGAAGAGAGAGCGATCCTTTGAATGGACCTCAAGTTGGTGATGTCCGGCTTGCAGGAACGTCATGCTCTTTCACACCCTCGCACCCGGCCGGAAACGTGGACAATGTTCGTCTCGTTTCGCCCGTTCTCATGCACACCATACTATGCATCTGAACCTCCACATCTCAAGCTCCGGCAGCTTCGTTAGCTCTTCATCGAGGCTTCATCGCCCATCGACAACGTTCGTAAAAAAGTCGCCACGCGCTGTCTCCGTCCTCCTCGTCGGACACTGCGAACCAGGCGGTGACGGGACAAATAGTCATGGCCCGTCCGACGTTTGACACGCATAGAGATGACGCCAGCGGGAACTGACTTGAATGCAGACTGGATTGGAGGGGTACACTCCACGTCGCTAACCTTCGCCGCGCGCGGAGACGCGCGCATCCCCCAACGCATTCTTGCCCCCGCTACGCATTCTGGTCCCCACCACCGCTATATCCTCAGCCGCGTAATGTCGTCCAGCATCAAGACGTACAAAGCCCGTAGAATTGTGGGTGCTGCGGCCATGACGCAAGATATAGTCCATCCCGCCACGGTGCTCGTCCTCGTTCTTCTCTGCGCGCGGAAAAAAGACACGAAGGAAGCAAGAAAAACAGACTCGGAAAGAAAGAAAGAAAGCCCGACACCGAGGAGGAGCACGAGCTTGGATCGAAGCACCTCCCCGCGCCCAAAAGCAAAAAGAAAACGAGCAGGACGACGAGCCCCGATTTCGCCCTTGATTGTTTAGGCAAACAAACACACGCTAATCAAGCGCTGCCAACTCGAGTATCGTCAGAGGAACAAGCATTGGGATGAAGGAAACGGAGGAGATGAAAGCACCAAGGAAAAATGTGCAAGAGAGAACACAATGCTAGGCTCCCTCTACGACATCCAAATCGTTCGTTTCAACGCACACATGGGAAGCCGAGCAGGAACTTTGTGGACCAGAAAAGTAACCAAGAACCAGTGGCCTGAAAGCGCGCAGTCGGACTGGGAATTATTCGCCCAGCAGTTGCAAGTTGCGAAACTACCAGCCAGCAGAGTACCCGTTTCCTCCCCAACTCCGAGAACCCTCGCGACGTGCAGAATGGCCTGCCGAGAACCTAGGTAGGCCAGTGAACGCACCCTACATGCTGGGGAGACGGGAAACTCACCCAGAGACGCCGAAGGAAGGGGCAAGATGGTAGTGCGGAGGTGAGAGAGAGAGGATCCAAAACAATGGATGAGCGGTTGGGCTATGTTTTTTTGATGATCTCCAGTAACCAACAGACCGGCCCGGAGATGCTCCTCTTTGTCTCACCACAACGTGCAAGAACTCCGCGAAGACCTGGCAAACTGATTTGCGCGGCCTCACTGTTGTTCTCAGGTTGAAAACAACGTCAACATTCGTCCGCCAAATCAATGGCAAACGGTGCCACCAGAGGTGACCGCTCGTACTTCGCGCGTTTGAATCTTCAGGGTCCTGGGCCCTCAGTTTGTCTTGCACGATTCTGCCGACTCTTGAAATTTTTTTGTGCCCTGAATTTTCTCACTCTTTCAAAAATCCTAGATTTGGTCCGCGACCGGCTCGAGTGAGGATAGGGATATATGGTAATGTTAGCGCATCCTCTGGCTATAATGAAGTACTCGCTCACCGTCGTTCGTATCCCAGAAATAGGTTGTCCAATTTTTTTTCGGGACTTTCGGATCGTTTCCCTTCACACCTGACTCGCAGGTTATTCTCTTGCTCTATGGCGCCAGGCCCATCCGCGAAAATTTGGATGTTGTGTGCTTCCCCACTGGTGTACACCGCGGGAACTCACCTGGAACTGCGTGAAAGGTATCGTCGCGTTTTCTGCAAGGAGTTGTTGACTTGGCTTCAGCAAATGGATACGAATTGTTGTCTCGCCGGACGGTCCACCTTTTCCAAAATATTCTCACAATCGGAATATCAACGTGTGAAGAACGAAAGCCAGCGACAAAGGACTCTCTCGGATTCTTGCGGCTGAAGGAAGTTGTTAGTCTCTCTTCTTCATGGGTTTTGTTTTATTCTTTCAACGTCCCTCTTCGACAGACTTGGGATCCCGTCGCTACCAAAGGTCGAGCAAAAGCGGAGGAACGCGATCAAGGACGAATATGTGAAGACAAGGGACAAGCGAGGGCCTAGACGCCACAGTGGGCGCACGACCTGTACGCTTCGTTCCCCCTTTCCGATATGCGACTTAAGTTTGTTCCACCAGGGATTCGTGTTTGAATTTGGATCTCAGGTTAGTAACTCCGCGGTTTCCTGGTGCGGATTGCCTCCGAGACCATGTAGACGACTTGAGCTCTTTCATGAATTCACGAGTACTCATCCGCTTCCGCAAACATATAAAGTACTCGTCACGAACCTAATGGGACAAGCGACATTAATTCACAGAGACACTATTTTACACGGTCGCGATGGGAAGCACAAAAACAAGGCAAGATAACTACTTCAATGAACGCCAGCAATCACCGACCCTTTGATGAAAATAATGAACAGGAAGCGATCCAGTTCTGTCATGGCTGGGAAGGTCCTCTTCATGAAGGCGTCGATGTCTTGGTCGGCCACAGCGGCGATCCGGCGAATTTTTCCCTCGGTGAAGCCAGCCTTCTTGAGCTCGATATACCAGACATGATCGAGCGGAACGTTTGCCACTAAATCCCATAAGAAGCGATCCTCGGGGACAAGACCGGTGCGGGAGGGGCCCGCGATAGCGAAGGGTGCAGGGAAGACCGACTCGTGGCTGGTGGTCCCTGCACTGGACGGTCTAGTAATGGAGTGGCGCTGGGGGCTCGCTTTCTGGATGGGAAATCAGCGAGAACTTCGTGCAAAAACACTTCCCGCACCGTGCTCTTCTGGATTTCTTTTTCGTGGCGACCCTTGGACCTGGCAGTTTCGGCGCGCTGCATGTCGATCATCTGGGGTGGAATCAAGGTTACTAACAAAACGAATGAAACCAGGGCGCACACCTCTCTAAGCATATTGTTGAAGTCGTGCGGAAGAAATTTTTGGTCCTTGTCGACATCTTCATCCCTCGGCTTGTACCCATTAACCACCGCCTTGTCGATTGTCACGATCGCCCACCCCGGAAACCGCTCGTGAATGGTGCTAGAGGAGATATTGTACTGGCCGACGAGGACCCGACAGAGTGCGCGGTCTTCCCGGTTCAACAGACGCCTATGAATTGGTCAATTAAATTCCAATAACACCCAGTACGCCGAGTTACCTTGCCTCAAAATTTACAGATGAATCGGAGCTAGATGACTTGTCCTCGGTGCCATCGCTAACCGTAGATCCCCGCCTGTGCTTGTCCTGAATGGATGGGTAAGAGGGGGGATCGTGGAGGTTATAAGTTTCATTTGACATGTCGGGACTGAGGAGTTGCACCTGTGCTTAACTCTTATTTATCCAACGTTGAAAAGTGATCCAATCTTCCGCAACTTTGTGGTTGATTGGCGTCCGTGCAGGGTCCACTTCTTCGGCCGCTGTACGCAAAGAAGCCGGCCTGCATCACCACCACGATTGGAAACTAGAAGACTTCCGTGGTGTACTGCGGATGACCGTGGGTTAGTTCAAACTGAAAAGACGCCTCATGTGCTGATTCCCGTGGTTTGATTTCATTTGCATTCAGGGCTCGAATGTGGAGATCACCTTCTTCGCAGCGCCCGCGAAAACAAGTGATCACACTCCCACAGTTCAACACTGGTTTCACCCGATACAGTCGCTCAACCCCGGTATGTTCATCAGGAAAAACCAAAACTGCCCCATAGACCCACATAGACCCACATAGACGCCATAGACGTCATAGACAATGGGTGTCTATGATAGCAAGGTGGGATGGGGGGGGGTCAACTCCATAGACACCCATAGACACCCATAAACCCCTGTTTTCTATGAAACTGGCCTGCTTTCTATGAGATTTTGTCAACTTTTTTTGGTTCACAGTGGCTTAAAACACACACAGAAATGACAGTAAAAACACATATCATATTGCATGTAATGCAGGGATACAAGGTTTCTGTCACCACCACTCAGCCTTTGCTCACTGTGCTTACTTACTTACTGTTCAAGGTGTTTCCATGTGAATGTGAAGTGAACTTAGTGACTTTTCGCTGAGGGACATTATATCACGACTTAGTCAAGGTATCTAATGTAATTAAAGTTCTAATTAAAGTAAAGTGCTTTTCAACGGGATCGAACTCGCGACCTGGCGGGTTCGGACAAAATACGGAATGAGGTGCACTACCAACTGAGCTAAAGGATCATATAAGTGGATGGACACTATTCTGATAGGCGGGTAAGTTCTTATTCTCCAGGTCAGTTTACTTCTCTCAAGTTCTTGCCTGTCCCATCCACATCTCCTCTGCTGAAAGCATCTGGGCATGAATACTTCTCTAGCAAGAAACTCAGCAAATTTCTCACAAAGGCATATATTTGCAGATGTGAGAATAGACCCCAAACCAAAAGCTCAAAAAGAGCTATAAGAGTTGTTTAGCACAAGTTGTCCTTCAACAGCCTAAGTGAAGCACAAAATGTGGAATCATTTCCTGGATGTGACAGTTTTGAAGACCAGAACAATTCAGAACAAGGACTTTCCAAAAAAGGTGGTTGACACATAGACATTCATAGACCATCAGAGACCTTCATAAAAGGCTGTGTTTTATCATAGCATTTTGGTTTTCCTGATGCACGAGCTTGGTTCAATGCAACTCGCCGGCTAGCATGGTTTCACCCTCATTAGACTACGTATTCACAATCATGTCACATGAATCAACCACCAAAGAAAGTCATAAACAGTGCAGGTACATTGAAAGACATCCATAGCTCCCCATAGACACTCATAGAGCCGGGGGGTTGCCTCATAGACACTTATAGACCATCAAAGACCATCAAAGACCCCCATAAAAGGCCATGTTCTATCATAGAATTTTGGTTTTTCCTGATGTTTGGACGTCCCTTACATTCATGCGCTTGACATTGGGGCACTACTGAACCCAAACCACGGAGGCGACATTGAATTCGAGAGAGTATTTTACATTTGTCGCAAACAAACTTGAAACCAACGCATACAAGACGACTTAGGTACGAGAAGAAAGAGCCTTAATCGCCATCGCGCAGACGAAATGGTCCACCGCGGCCATCCTAGGAAACATCTTCGCAAGCAATTCTTCTACAGCGTCACCTGGAACCTCCGCCAGGCGATGGAGTTTTTCCTCGCTAAACCCGGCCGTCTTGAACTGACTATACCACACGGCGTCAAGCGGAACACCGGTCACGAAGGCGAGCAGATAATCGTCGGTGCGACCGGTTCCAATGGACGGAGTGGATGAGGAGATGCGGGCACTGGATCTTGCCTCCCCCATGGCGAACCTGGGTGACGCTCGGGGCTTGAGGTGAGTGGGGCGCTGGATGAATATTGGCCAGTGGATTCGGGGTTAACGGTAAAGACTCACCTGCTTTGTCATTGTACGATGTGGGCGACGTCTGACGGTTGAGGTGAGTTTGCCTGTTTTGCCCTCCAGAGCATGCTCCTTTCGCAAAAGCTAAGCTGGTGCGTGAGCAGTCTAAGACGCATGAATTCACGTACAACACTAACCTCGTGAAGGGTCAATTGACATTCGGTTTTTTCATTGACGATGGTGTTGTCCTCGCGAAGATCGTCTGGATTGGAGTACTTGTTGTGTACGGCTTTGTTTACTGTGGACAGTGCACAGTCGAAGTGTGCACTGAGAGTGTTTGCGGAAATGTCGTGATTTTTCACAGCGACACGACACAGGGCCCTTTCATTACGATCCAGCACGGGACTGGGGCCGAGTCAAAGGCTTAGCGGGCGCGTCTGTATCGTGTATGGTATTGATACTCACGTCGGACCCTTCCGGGGGGACTCGATTTGTTTCCGAGTCGGAGCTCGACAACTCGTCAAGGTCACTGAAGGAACTCTGCCGAAAGCTGGTTGAGCGCGCCATGAGATGATGAAAGTTCAACACTGCAAGGTGCGATCTCGATACGCTTTATACAATGAAAATTGACGCAATCTTCCTCAGTCCAGGCTCGAGTTCTTCCGGGTAGGGCCTGACTTGGATCATCCAATGGATGATTCCCACGCTCGCCGTGGATAAATTCTCCACCACAAGGAACCATATAAATTCGTTGTATCTACCGATCACCTTCGCAGCAACAAAAGGTGGTTTCCAGTTTTTTCCCAAAGGAATTTGAGTAAGCAATGGCGAGATAGTATTGTGGGAATCATCCATTGGATGATCCAAGTCAGGCCCTACTTCCGGGACGCAGAGCACACGTGGTGTGCTCCAGGCTTCTTCTACTTACACGGGAGATGAAATACTCTGATGTTTCCATTTCCACAAAACGTGTCCTTGATTCTATATTCCCACGGTTGGAATTCAATTCAACGGCCCGCATTTCCACTCATCGATATCTCGACTACCCGCTGCCGCTTGACCTCTACTGTGGCTTCCGTCTCAGCCTCCACCAAATGACCGACGATTCTAAGTACGTCTGAATCTCGTACAGAGGACTTGCCAGTCACGCATAAACCATGGTGGAGACGATAACTTCAACTGCCAGCACCAGTCTCAGCCTTTCTAGGAAGCGTTAGGACGTTCGGATCGCACACTCTGTCGCTTTCCCTTGCGAACGGAGTCACACCGCTTGCCATCCATGCCGAGATCAGGTGGTCGATCCCAAACATCTACAAAATAAAAATAAATCAGTGTGTTCACAAGGACAATACGAGTCAGGATATACGGTACATTGGTGAGGAATTCAAGGTCACTCTGGAGAAGGTACTGTACATGACTGCGCTAGGAGTTGGAGGCCTCAAAAAATCACTCTGGTGTAGATAGTGACCAAGAATTGCGACGCCGATAAACGAAAGAACACGCTTCGACCACGGGAACGACGGGTAGGGCGCTGATAAGGTTTTGAATCTCAGGCTCCCGCGCGGCGCCTCAATGGGAGAGTGGTTCACCCCCTCCGCGAGCTTGGGTTTCCCGAGCGTAATCTACGTCATTTTGCGACCCGGCCAGGCCCCTCGGAGTTTGGAGTAACAGTTACTTGGGTTTTTTTCTGAAGTAAATTCAAACTGTGCTGGTTTTAAATGGTCAATTGGAGTTTATAAACGGGGCGCTCCTGGCAGAAGATACCTCCCCTTCGCTCCGGTATTGCGTCAGAGACAGGACGAAAAATTTTCAGGACGCTGGAATTTTACTCCCAGGAAATTGACCGTTGAAACGGTGCGTCGGACACGGAACAAAAACGATCGAGTTATAATCAGCTGCATCGTGGGACCTTCGTAGATTGATCGAGAGTCTACCGCAATAGTCTAAATTCCGCAGTAGCTCTATCTCTGGAGTATAAATTGCGATCATGAAAATCAAAATGCAGGCAGGAAGGGCTGATGAAGCCCTGTGCCTGTCAATCCTCAAACTAAAAAGAGCTTGAGGTCGGCTATGACGATCCTGCAGCAGCAGCGGTGAGTGTGTTTCACATTAGAGCTAGGTGAGTATAATTTACAGCCAAGGACTGACCCGCATCGTAAGAGCTTCGGAACGTTTTCAGTGTATCCCTTGATTCCAATAAATCTTAAACTAGCGTATCCAAACGATAACAGCCTGCGAGTCTCATTTTCCTTTGCGCGCTGAGTGGAATTCCGCAGTAATTTCCTTTTCTGGACGAGAGCGTTTGTTTGGGCCTGCTTGGCCTAGCCGTCTTCTCCGCAGCAGAAAAGTGAGAAGAGCCCAGCAGACCTTGCCTCTCTTGCCGACGGCACGCACCTCGAATGGCCTCAACATTAATACTCATGGATTGCTAAGTCGCACCGAAATTGTCTCTGATTTCGACCAAATCGATGTGGGCATCCCAAGTCGATTCTGGAGACGATCATCCTTCTCCAGCCCTCTAGAACCTGGTTGAGTTCTTGCGATGTGACCTTTCAGCGTGCCTTTTACTTCTTTATTTCCGCCTAACCCATTTTACAGGCACTCGAGCCTACCCAGTGGCATCTCTTTGACTCCGTGGGCTTCTTTCGAGACTCGTAGCTCTATCCAAGGCTCTACTACTTGGACAGTACGCAATCCGCGTTGACTGTGTCCTGCATCTGCTGACTGACTTCTCAAACAGACCCGAAATCTCGTAGACATCAGAGCCATTCAGTGCCGGTGAATCCTTCAGCAAGATCAGCATCAGGCTTCAGCACCGCCGGCAAGGAGGGCTGTCTGACTGGGTCGGAGAGGTGTGGGTGGGCTGGTGCCGTTGCGTGTCGTCGTCCCGACATTGGTGCGTCTTCGCGCCCGCGCCTCCTTCTCTGGCCCTGAGCTGACCCCATTTCGCGAACTCCGACAGGCGGCTTTAGCCGTGTGCGCGCTTCGCCCCTTTGCGTGAGGTTTTTGCCTCGATCATCGTTCGCACGCCCGAATCCCTCCTCGATAAATCCCGCGTGCCCCATCCCCAGATCCCCACCCCACACAGACCGACCTTCTTCCCACCGCGGCGCATGTCAACGACGTATATGCGGTCCTTTCGACGACGTACGTGGCCTGCGGGGATCAGCTGATGGCTGCACACGAGTGTCGGCCGTGCAGGGCGAAGATGAGGGTCTAGGCTGCGCGCGCAGGAGGGCAAGCCTTGAAGCACGAGTCTACGGAACTAGGAAGGGAGAGAGGGATCATGGCGTCGTGCGCGCGGGGACACCGGCGAGGTTCCTGTCCTCCTGCTGCCGAGGTTCTTCCCCTTCGCTCGCGCCGTATGCGAAGGGGCCGCCTTCGATCTTTGCCCATCCTCAACCTAACTGCAGCAGTATAAACGGTCGAATCGCTGTCAACCGTGTATACGGAGCGGACTACGTCGGGGCACAATGGATTGATAGCTCAAGGGGGCTAATTATGCGGTCGACACCTGCGCGCGAGAATATCCACCGGGAGGGATTAAGGGGGATCAAGCGCTTCCTCGGGTCTACAAGCCTACGACGCACTCTTCGGCCGACTCGTCGACAAGCTCCCTTCGCCTCTGCCTTTGCCCCCGGAGCATCGGGCTTCAGTACCGCGGGGAAGGGGAAACGCGTGGGCGGACTGGTGCAGACCGTGTGGTGGTCGTGCCTGATATTGGTGCGTTTCGCGCTAGCGCCTGGTTCTCTACCCTGAAGTTGACCCTATTTTCCAGGAACTGCGACAGCTACACCTTTTGTGAGCCCCTCGCGCCTCGGGAGCGCCGATATCTTTGCGTCAACCGTCGTGTCGCGCGCGACGGATACAGTAAATACGGTGCCTGGCTGAGCGTACCCTGTGGGTCGTTTTTGCACCTTACCTCGTCACATCGCGATCTAATCCGTCAATGCACAGTTCGCGCCCTCCTCGTCGTTAGTCGATAGGCCGGCGACGCGCCGCCGCCGATCGTCATGGTCGCAGGCTTCTTCCGTCTGCGGTATGCAGGGTTACTGTCCCTCTTGATAAAAAATCCTGTACGCCCCAATCCTATCCTACACAAGCCGACCACCACCTCCCTCCGACTACGGCGCCTGTCGACAACGCAGATGCGGTCCTCTCTATGACGTACAGCATGCGGCTTTGGTCAGTGGCTTTACATGAGCGCCGGCCTTGCGGGGCGAGGATGTGGTGTGGGGGCTGCGCGCGCGCAGGAGGGCAAGCGTAGAAGCACGAGCATCCGAGAAAGGGCAGGGGAGTTGTCTTCATGCACGGGGATAGCGACGAGGGCCTCTTCCCCTCCTGCTGCTGAGCCTCTTCCCTCCCCGGCTTGCGGAGGAATGCGCATGCGGGAAGGCTACAGCCTCCCCTCCTCCGCCTACGTCCGCATAACGCCTAACTGCGGCAGCACATTAACGTGTGGGATCGCTACCGACCTTGTACACGGGCGCGGAGGACGTCGGGAAGCAATGGATGAATGGCGGGAATGTTTATTTAAATGGAGTCGATGCTTCCTCGGGTCTACACACCGACTACACCATCTACCTCCCCGACGCTCGTCGCTAAGCCTTTTAGCTCCGCCTACACCTCCGCCTGCGTACCTCGTCCACTCATTCGTCCGCCGCGGCCCGCGGTCCGCCCGACGCTCCCGTGCGGCAGTATTGAATTGCATTCACGGCGCGGATCTGCAGGCGGAGGAGGTACTGGTGGAGTATCTCAGGGCCATGCTGGACTTCCCTCCCCGCATACACGTATCTTTCTCAATCGCAGTGCGGGTTTCGTTGGCGGCGAGACGGGTTCTTCCAGAAAGAAATATTAAATTCCTGTAACCGCTTCACACTAAATTATCATGCGGTCATCTGTCTTATTACCTTTTCGTTTAGCACGCTATAGCTGTATGTTACCGGGTGAATATATGTCGGCCTTGCTCTTTTTTATTTTTCCGTGGCGGCAGACCGTCGTGCCGCGATCAATTGATCAACGATCGAGTTCCGCATTCGGTGGAACTCAGCTCAAACTCAACTTTGCTCAGCGCTTCATCATGCGTACCTTCCAGTTTCCTCCCAGCGACGCCCAAATTGCTTCATTTACGGTGTTCGCCCGATTTCCGATGGATATAGGCCTGGCGGTTCGTTTTATGTTCTTTTTCCCCCAGTCCGACCGTTTCGGCGATTCTGAATCTCGCCCATTAAAGCAAAGAAGCTGACAACTGAAAACAGATCATGGAGCAATGCAGCCCTCTTGACCTCGTCAATATCAGCCGTACCAGTCGATTCCTACGCTCCTTCATCCACACACACTCCCATCTATGGTCAATCGCACAAACCAAGATGGCGCGAGGGGACGATTGTCCCGGCGTTCCTATGCTTCCAGTTGCGAAGGCCAGCGGGAACTACACTAATTCCGCCTACGCGCGGTTCCTGTTCGAGGGTGGCTCTTGCTCGGTAAGTGCTACACTTTCATTTTGACCTGAACTTACATCGCGTACGTAGTTGTGTTCGGAATGGACGAGCGAGCCGCCAATCGACTTTGCATTTTGTACTCGGATTTGTTCGGCGAGTGTTCTATTCCAATTAGTTCCAGGTTCAATTGCTGATCAGGGCCCTTTCTACATAGTCAAAAAAGTGTAAAAAAACGGAAAGCGTATGTTCCAACGTTCGCAGTCGTTGGTCTACAAAATTTACGGTATGACAGGGAATTGGTGTGGGTCGATATCGACAGAACGTACGAAAGTTTCCACTGGGGAAAGTGGCTTCCTCGTCGAGTCGTTGGCGATCCTGGGTTCCCGAACGGCGAGACCACCTATTCGTACTCGTTCCCCGCTATCGAGAATGCCGAGAGGGAGCGCGAGTACGCCGTGAGCCTTGACGCGGGAAATCTCGAAGAAGATTCCAATTTTGTGTGGAGGACCGTCGAGCAGCTGAATGAGGTTGGTCCGCCGCTATCTTACACGTTGAGAAAGAACTTGAACGAGATGTAGGAATGCGATCGAAGGGAACGGTCACGGCCCGCACTTCTTGAGGTACGAATTGTCTGCAGAATTATTTTACTTTGTGCTCACTGTCCGGCAGAACGCATTCGAGCTTGAGGCGTGGCACCTGATGTATGCTGCGGAGCACGAACGGGTTCTTCGTCAAAACTTGGAGACGCATGTAGTTTCCGCTTTGTGAGGGACTTGATACTGATGTGAATATCCAGTTTCAAGAGCTGCGCACTCGCCGAGAAGACAAAGTTCCAGGGCATTATGCGCTGCCCCACTATCAGCGCCATCTTTCACGCATTCAATAGGGATCTAACCCTCATCACGCACACCGGTGACTGCGCCTGTTGGTCACCTTACTTATATTCTATGCTCAAACAATAGTTGCAGTCTGGATACAAAACCGCGATCGCGTCCTCGTCGAGCTCAAAGCAATGTCCAATGGTGTGCTGCCACCAGGCGTGATCCCCCAACACAACGACAAGATCCGCTGCACCCATTGCTCTGGGCTGCTTCGCGGCTCCTCCATGAAAGACCATCTCGTCGATAAGTACGTCCATGAAGTTCCAGCGTGGGATCCTCGGCCTTCTGACCACTCCTAAATTCACAGGCACTCGGATCTGGTTTCAAAGGATCCAGTAGCACAGCGCGACAAACAGAACCCCTGCTCTCAGTGTCCCGGTTCCAAGCGATTGTATACCCAGCGCGGTTTGAAAGACCACCGGCGATCCAAGTACGTGATAATCTTCCCCCGCGAGTGTTTCGATGACAGTCCATCCGTAGACACGTATAGGACATTTCTGTCCCCTCCGGCTCGATTTGATCTAGTTCTATTTGTCGCAGTCGGAACAGCTGGAATATGAACTTATACGTTCGCTTTTCGGCCTCAAGATTCCTCTTTCCCCGGTGTCTAAGGCCCAAGTGGTATTACAGTAAGGGCCCAATTCTTGAATTGTGGAATATTCGCGAGAGTAGTAAGTAGATTTGCGATGGCGATGGCTGAATAATTACACCAAGATTCCTCTTTTCCCCGTGTCTAAGGCCCAAGTGGTATTACAATGAGGGCCCAATTCTTGAATTGTGGAATATTTGCGAAAGTAGTAAGGTAGGCGCCATCCGCATCCATCGAGTCACGTGGTGTCACTGCGTGACGCGCCTTCCCGCCCCTACTAGTCGGGGGCATCGGGTATAAAAAATAATCCTCAACCGAAGAAATGCTTGTTTTGAGCAAGGGAACAATCCCTCGGTTTCGGAAATGCAACTTATGTTCCCAATAAAAAGTTTTATACACATTTTTCTTGAAATGCCGCAAATGAGAGACCAGCAGTCCTGGCATTGGTTTCAATTTTTGAGTCGAAAATTTGGCGCGTCCTAAAAAGGCAATTCCCACGTCCACGTGACCGGGCCGATGATCTCCGTTCGCGCTTAAACCATGTTTTACCGCGAAAATTAGCAGCCAAGACTCCATTCCAAGGTGGTAAACGTTCTGTGTGTGATCAAAGCAACCTATTTCAACCATTCCGGGACTTTAGAATATGAAATCTGTGTTGCGCAGCTACTGCAAGCAGCTGCATTCAGTGTGCAGGTATTGAAGTGTGAAGAAATTATGATGTCAAGAATGGTTTAGTGATACAGACCATCCTATATTCCCAGCTTTCAACACTTCTCCCATCATCCAAAAAAGTACTCGGTGCATGGTCAGCCGAGAAGCCCCAACAAATAAAACATCACTGAACCAGAAGTCCTTTTCTGAAGATTAGAGGGTCTGTTCAACTAGAGGAACCACCAGCTTGAGGTGGTATTTTTTCCCTCTGCCTGGCAACCCTCCCACGGCGGATTTCTTTTTTTTTGGTTTCGAAAATTCAAAATTCGGCGCTTTCCCACGTTACGGTAACGCGTTACATCACGTTCACGTGACTCGACGGATGCGGATGGCGCCTACCTTAAGGTCGTAGATTTGCGATGGCGATGGCTGAATAATTACACCAAGGAAAATATTCCACAAAGGTTCAGCCGCCAACCGCGGAATTCATTGCGTCGCCGACGGGGGAGTGTGTGGGGGTGGGTTGGAATTTTAATAAGCAACCTAACCGTTCTCTCGTCTCATACAACTTGACTCTCTCCCCATCTCGCATCTCGAGTCGGTCTCCCAAGGAATTGAGGTCATAAATTATGTACCGCTGATGTTGCGTTTGGGAATATCGCCCTGCTTCAACTCCAATTGATCCGAGTCATTAGTAGCTTATTTGAAGTATACCAATCGATACGATCGTGTTACCCACGGTTGAGTTGATCCGATCGGAACCAATCGGAACTACACAACGCGCTCGCGTCGCGACTCGACTAGTGATTTCGAGCGCAAACTGGCGCGCACTTCTGCTGCTGTGTGGTTGATTTTCCTGTAAGGAATTTTGAGTGAGCTCCCAGTGAAATAAAATTGGGAGAATCCAAGGGTAATCAACGTAGTACTCGGACGCATCTAGATTTGAATCGAATCCTCAATTCAGGGCTCAGCTTGTGTCTTTCAAAATCTGAGCCGCGCTGGCGTGTAACACAGCACTTCACAAACAGAGGCAACTACTAGACTGGTCTGTGCGCAGGATTGATGACAAATCGGTCAGCCACTTACGCTATTTAAGCGGAAACACAGCGGATAATATCTACCGCTTCCTTTCCTCCTACCGCCATCTTCAGGTGAGTTTCCCCCTCCCCTTGTTTTCCTCCACTCACCTCGCACTTCCAGGCTCGCCTGCGTCTCGGTTATGCTGTTTGCCCCGCGACTTCTAGAGGAAGGCTAGGACCTCGGATACCGTGGGAGAGCTCCAGACGGGCGCTGTCCGTGCGAGTTGCGCTGTGAATGCTCCCACTCGGAACGAAACCACCCGATGCTACGATTCAGCGGCCGGGGATTCAGCCAGGCGGAGTCAGCCTTTCAGGCGGTACGTTTTCTGTTCTCATTCCTCTCCGTTTCTCATCTTCCTCAGACTCTTAGTAGCACTCGCCGACTTTTCTTCATGGGGCGGACGTTTGGGGCGCATTTTAGATAGTCGTATGTAGTTCTCGGTGTTGGCTAGCATCCACGCACCTCCTTGTCGTGGACACCGGGCTTACGGCTCTCTTTCGAGAGGGCCAACCAAGAGTGCGAAACTGCTGTAGCTACAAAATAATACATCTGATTCAATAATTTGCCACTTCCCTTGTTTCACCTCCTGCGCCTGAATTTCTGCAATGCTTTTTTGAGTTATTCTCGCACAGAACACTTTTGCCTGGTCCAGCTGATAGGGGTGCTTGTCCGTGTTTGTCATCGACGGTGACGCCCTCCCGCCGACGTCGCCAAAAATTCGTTCAAGGGATACAGTTCTATTGGTTTCTTCTTCGTTTCTTCCTTGCCCTCGGACTCTCTTGGACTGTCGCTCGTCTTGTCGCTGGTTTCCAAACTTCACCTCGACGCCGAGTCGTCGCCGACCAATGTCGCCGACCACACAAAATTCCAAAGATACCGCCGTGCTCCACCGTGCAATTCCTGCAAACGACATACCGGCTCATTGACCTCTGGTCCTTTTCCGCGAATACCGTGACCTTGGATACTCAACCCTCTCTGGCCTCGCTCCAATAACTGCGGTCCGCATGGAATGACCGGCTGGTCTGAGCGCTTCTTCTGCAGTGCCCGCCCTCTCTAAACGTTGCTAGGGCTATTGAGGCACCAAGTGAATCTCGTGCGTTGTGCATACATCATTCATTGTTTTCTCCGCCCTTATAAATGCACCCCATGTGCAGCTGGCCATATTTCCCTCGCAATTCCTCCCTGCAAGGACCGCGGATGAAATCGATGGCAGCGGCGTCACCCCATCACGAACATTGTTGACAATTCACCATCGCCCGTCCTGCCCTCTCCTCGCTCCTCCATCTTCCCAGATCTTGCAAAAAAACTCTGTTGCCGCCGATCACTTCGACACCGAAAACCTCACGTCCAACAGGGCGCTGCCCTGCGCCACCTACACCGATTCCACTTTCGCGCGCGGGTATCCTGCGTCGCCACTCGAGCATTAGAACGCATAGATGTCCGCTGATAGCAGGTAGGACCTTTGCTCTCTCCGTCCTCGATTTTCATCAAACTTGTCTAGTCTGCCATAAATTCATATACACATTCTGCAGGCTTCCTTCACCCCAACGGGTGCTGATTTTTTCGCCACATGATCGCCCCCGGTGCAAGGCTACCGACCCAAATCCGCCTGGGATCAAAGGTGAATCATCCTCCCTTGCACATGCTCGTTGTTCATTTTCTTCACAGGTACAGAACGTTAATCGTTTGCTTTAACGACAAATATTGTGGATATCTTTCTTTCGCTCTTCCCGTATCGTGTAGACATACCACTAGGAAATAAATATTCGCATTTCGCAACTTTCCGCGACGCCGCCTTTCACGAGCTCCGAACAAATCGCGCAGCTTTCCCTCGAGGAACTTTAACCCTGTCGTGTTAGTCTCAGTCCCACGAAGTCCGCTTCAAGCGAAGGATGCGAAGAGTGCATATCTCGAACGTGATACCTTGGACGCAATCATAGTCTCTTCTCCTTTCTAATTCTGAAGCCCGCGCACACAGATTGCACCAAAAGCACCTGGCGCGGACGGAAACGAAGTGAGCCTTCGAGCAACATTGTTGCTACGTTGCCGCCTCCGAGTCGGTGCGCAGACCTAGCGCAGACTCTGTCGACCGCCAAGACGGCGACCGCGGACCGTAGAGTGAATCTCCGAGGTCGCGGCGTTTCAGACATGTGCAACCATCAGATGACGGGTCTTGCTCCTCTTGCCACTTGCGCTCTCCCCCACCAGCCCCCACCTTACCCGCTGCAAACCGTACCTCCCGCACGACCTCCACTTCAGCGATCTTCTTGCAAGCTTAATCCGAAGCTTATCTCCACCTGCTTCGCTCGCCTGCAAGCTCATGCGACGTGGCACCATACGACGCAGGCCGCGCAGCCTTGGGTACTTGTGGTCGTCCTTAGTGATCTTTCCTCACATCTGGACTTGAATTTGGGTTCCCTGCGCGGTGCAAGCTGGACTCGACTGGGGTGATTTCCTGCGTGCTTCGGGATGAATAAAGTCACCATCGAGCCCGATGAGGAACTAGTCGTGTGCGGCGGCCCCGGCCAGTTTCAGCTTATGCCGAGCGCAGTCGGGGTAGCGATTAATTCAATATATACAGAGAAGCGGTGTGTCGCCCAGGAATTTAATGCATTTTTACAAAAATAATCACAGTCAAGACTAAAACGAGATTCTGCGCTGGCGCCCTCCGGGACGAGACTTGGGGAGACCTTTTATCTATAGGAGCCAACTCAGCAGGAGAATAAAGGAACCCAGGAAGAAAAGACCGTACTTGACGAGCAGCGACGCCGGTGTCGTCCTCGGTAATCTCGCCACGATCGCGTCTATACCAATATTCTCTTAACTCCACAAAGACAGCTGAAAAATACTCGTCAGGACGGGACATGGATGCTGTGTTTGCTCTGCACGCACCGGGGATTTTATGGATCTTGGGGTCACTAAATTGGGAGAATCAACAACAGCAGAAGAAGATACGCTGGGGCACCGTACAGGTTCTCGTCAAAAAGAGCAGCTCTAGCGTAAACCGGACGGATAATGTCCATCAACTCGCGTTCTACCCACCGCTGTACGCCGACGACTCCTTCCGTCTGATCTAGGTGAAATATCATGACGAAAAAAGTCGCATGTAGGTCGAATGGTGGGCAGAGGCGGAGTCCGGTGCACATGCGCAAGAGTAAGGATGGAGCGGGTTTTCGGGACAATGCTTGAACAGCGAGCTGAATGGTCGTCATCATGAGTATGGGCAGAGGCGCTGCTGGAATGCGCTGACCGAGAGCGCGTGGCCAGAAGGCAACGCCAAACCCTTCAGCCACCGGACGATGCAAAGGCTGACGGCGATCTCGAAGGTGCGGTAGCCGTGACTGGCCCACCAGACGGCCTCGGGCGATGTGGTCGTTTGGGGCCAGGCGGGATGCGCTTTTGCTACAGCGCGAAGGTCGACGGGCGGGACCATGTTCCTGCGTTGAACTACGCCACCAAAGAGGAATTCCAAGACGAACTCGTCCATGAGATAACTCTCGGGCGATGTCGGCGCGTTCTCGAAGTAAGGGTCTTCGTTCATCGTCGCTGGAGGCAAGAACGAAATTTCCTTTTTGGGATCCATTGCTTCTTGGTTCCCTCCACATCAATGCAATCCAAAGACCAATTTCAAGAGTATCTCGGGCTCTCTGGTCTCCTCGCTTCGCCCCATGTTCTTTCGCGGTGCAGCCCGCACGATCTCGTCCAACTCCGCCGCACATCGCGAGGAATCAAGACTGTGCTCGATAAAAACCCGCAATTCTGGACGTACGCCCGGGAATCGGTGAACGGGATTCCTGCGCCTCCAGTTGTTACCGCCGCTGGTCAATGGACCGAATATGCGTATGCGTCGATGCTGTTTGAAAAAAGTGTTTGTGTCGTGAGTCTCAGCTCGCCTGCGCCAACCTCCCCAGCGATTGATCTCTATCTGCAGGTTTGTCGACATCTCGCTGGCGGACTCCCTGCTGTTTTTGCGTTTGGCTTCCGCTGTTGTTCTGTATGTGTTTCAGCTTGAATACATACATTATTCTGATCCATTTGTACAGACGGCTTGTTACGCTAAGCTCGACACGTCAGTACTTAATTTACCCGCCCTATATCTCCACTCACCCCACTCCCATCCTCCAGGCGACGATGCATCTCGCTGAGCCATTGGATGGTGTTCGCGGCCGCGAAAGCGGACTCCTACGACGTACTCGATTTTGTCCAATTTCTCCCAGCCGTCCACCGCTGCAACACCTTCGTCCCGCCGGCAACTGCCGACTCGACTACGGCAGAGCTGCAACAGTCCGTGCGCGTCACCAGGGGAGCTATGCACAGCGGAGGCACGCCCGCATTTCCCGTCAGAACTATGCTGGCACTCCGCGAGGTGCGCTGCTTTTCGTTTCCTTGTACTCGACCTTGACTCCCTCCGAAGGAATGGGACCGGCGCGAGGAGTCCTGGATTAAGATCCTGGCTGTATGTAGTTTGATCCCTCCCTGCCGTCCATTCGTCGGTGTTTGACTTTTTGATAGAACCATGCCGCCCTCTGCGAGTGGAAGAAAAAAACAAAGACGGAACCGGTATCGGTCCTCGACTTTAGTGTCATGAGGGCGCAGACACCCGGTCATCGCCAAAACGTTTTCAAGCTTCAGGCAGTTGCCGAAGTCAACGCTGAACGGTATTTCAATCTCTCTGCTCTCGATGCCGACTTTAGCTTAACACACCGACGTAGGCTGAAAGCGTTTGCAGTCGAGCACCACCTCGTCGAGGCCGACGTAGCTGCCACACCAACCGCGATAGAGTACCTTGGCCATTTCAACCGCGATAAAACTCCGGTTTTTGCTGCGTGTACGTCTGCTCAACTCACGAAAGCATGTCACTGATAGTATACAACCAGCTCTTGTTCTCCTGCTTCCGCGGATACAAGATGAACTCCGCGTGCTCGCTCATCACCGCCGCGGTCTCGGTAAAGGTGATCCCCGCCCGGACGTATGCTGCCCATTTTGTGATGCTCGGGTCCCGTGGGAGGGATTCCCAGTACACTGTGTTGTCGAGTAAGTCAAGTCTGTACTCCCGATTCCCAGTAACCCACCCTATTCAGGCACCCTCAGCGAAAAACCCGCTGCAAAGAGCGGTCGTGCGAACGGAACTTGAAAGAGTACCAGCCCGACGGCTGGCTTTCGCATCTCTGGGGAGTGTAAGTTTCCTTCTTCTTTGCTCCGTTTACTGGCACTCACGCAGCAATCGCAGGCATATGAAGAACAATGGTGCAGCGATATGACTCGATGCCGTCCTTTATTTTTTCCTCTCACGCTAGGTTATGAATTGTGAAACATTGTGGTCTACTGTAAATACAGAGAGAGGCTTTGAACGCACTCCATTTTTCGATCTCGGACCATTGCGGGAGTTACACACAGCATGTATACATGTTTTCCATTGTCGTGAACGACTGAGCCAAGGGATATGATTATACAAATCTGTACTGGGTAGAATGCGCGTCTGGACTGGGTCTCGGAGGTCCATGACATCAAGTTCCGTGGCGGAAACATAAACTGAGTAAAGGTAGACAGTGTCACCGCGGCGAGAATATTTTGGGCCATTTATCAATCCACGGTTTGGAGAGGGCGAAGGACTAAGAGCTTGAACGAGACCGGGACAAGTTACCTTTTCTCGAGATTGCCTCGAGGACGTAAAAAAAACCGGGTAAATTCCTGAGGACGCAGTTCCCTTCCTGGTTTCGAAAGCGAGGCCATTACTGGATCAGAGCCGACCGCCAGTCGAAGTCTTTTGAAATTTTCAGCACTATCAAGGGAACGTTTGGCCGCAGTGGATTTGAGGATGATTGAAGAGACACAGAACATGAAGGCTAATGGCCCGAAAAGTTTCCGCGGACCTATAATATACGATCTGGCACGGTCGGCGATCGGACTAGAATTTCAACGCCAAGGAATGAGGATTCAATTCGATCAATGAGAATATTAAAATGGCTTCGATGTATCGCAAGTTCCAGTCCCCGTGTTGCAGGAAGATCCGGGTATATTCAGACCAATGTACAGGGATACATGATTTGCTCTGAAGGGGCACCCCGATCCCTGGAGCACACAATTGTTGAGCGTAGTGTTGCCGCGACTCCAAAAGTCGAGTCGCGACTTAGTAAAATGACTTGATTCCAAGTTTGACTTGACTTGAGCCACTTCAAGTCACTCGAAGTTGCTCAAGTCGACTCGAGTCGGTTAAGTTGAGGAATTTTTTCTGAATGACTGGAATCACGACCACACTGGACAGAAACATTGTGAATGAACGAATCCCGATGAAATCATGCAGGAATGACGAGACAATGTTTAATTTGCAATCACACCATGTTTCTGAGCGTATTTTGTGAGTCAAATGGGTCTAAAATCTTAAATATAGCGTGATGCATTTTTCCAGATTTTTCCACATTTATTGAGCCCTCAAAACGCCATGGGATCGCAAGCCAACTCAGCTGTAACATGTGTGTGACCGGTGTCACATGTGTGACATTCGGTTAGAAAAAAAAAAGGAACTGCCCCAATCGCGTTTACAGACATAAATAAGCATTTTCTAGAAAACCCCCGACTCAAGTCACTCAAGTCGACTCGAGTCGACTTGCATTGACTCGGAGGTCGCAGCAAGTCAATCAAACAACTTGACTTAACTCGGCTCAAGTCGACTTCCGTAAGTCGACTTGAGGAGGTCAAGTCGGAAGTCGCGGCAACACTAGTTGAGCGTGTCGTACACGAGCATCGAGCGGGAGCGGGCGGGACGGCGACGTGGGGTGTGGCGACACAGGATACCGCACGCGAAACTGGAATCGGTGTAGGTAGCGCAGGGTAGCGTCCTGTTGGACGCGAGGTTTTCGGTGTCGAAGTGATCGGCAGGAAGAGAGTTTTGGAGCAAATCTGGGAAGACGGGGGAGCGAGGAGAGCGCGACGGGGGATGAAGAATCGTCAAAAGAACGAGTCAATGTTCGTGTATGGGTAGACTCGAAGCAGTCGCTTTTCGGGACGGCGGGAATTGATGACAGTCGATCAATAGGCCGGCGGAAAAGCGACTGGAACAATCTAACCGTTGCCAAGTACGGTCGGAGTTTCCCGGCGTAGGTAGTTTTGACTTAGAAAAATTTCGCGTTTTCAATAAATTTTGAATTTTGAATTCAAATTCTGAGGAGACAGTTTTCTTCTAAATAAAATTATAAGACCTCTCATGCAAGCTTTTTTGCTTTAAGTGAGTGGGACCCCACTAGGTGGCTTTTACTAGGAACTTTCGCTCTGCCGCCATTGCCGACAGACGGGAGATCAGTTAACAATCTGACAATCTGACGATTGCAATCACATGGCACTTGGCCTTCCCTTGTTTTCCAGAGGTTTTTCGAGTGTAGCACGGGAAATACAACATAGCGGCACAAATGGTTGCATGAGGAGTCTTATAATTTCATTTAGAACAAAACTATCTCTTCAGAATTTGGATTCAAAGTTAGAGATTTTTCGAAAACACGAAAATTTTCTAAGTCAAAACTACCTACGCCGGCAAACTCCGACCGTACTAGCCACCGGTTAGAATGTTCCAGCCGCTTCGCTATCGGCTTTGATCAACTGTCATCAAAGGTTGTAGAGCGAGCTGCTGGTTCGAGCCTAGTGTATGGGGTGAAGCCGCTGCCATCGATTTCATCCGCGGTCCTTACAGGGAGGAATTGCGAAGGAAAATTTGCCAGCTGCACATGTATAAGGGCGGAGAAAACAACGAATGATGTATGCACAATGCACGAGATTCACTTGGTGCCTCAATAGCCCTAGCAACATTTAGAGAGGGCGGGCGCCGCAGAAAAGTCGATATGAACGCTCAGACCAGCCGGTCATTCCATGCGGACCGCAGTTATTTGAAGCGAGGCCAAAGAGGTTGAGCATCCAAGGTATTCGTGGAAAGGGGACACGAGCTAGTAGTACTATGCCGGTGGCAGAGATTGACCATGGGCCGGTACATCGACATTATCTTTGGATTTTTGTATGGTCAGCGTCTAGTAGGTGAAGCCTGAGAAGGCAGCCGCGAGACAAGCGACAGCCCAAAAAGAGACCGAGTGCAAGGAAGAAAAATAGCCAATGGGTCTGTATCCCGCGAACAAAATTTTGGTGATGCCGGCGGAAAGGCGTCACCGTCGATGTCAAACACGGACAAGCACCCCCTATCAGCTAGACACAAGTGCCGCTCTTGAATGAGTGCGAGAATAACCAGAACCTTGCAGAAATTCAGGCGCAGAAATTCAGACAATGGAAGCGGCAATATTATTGAATCAGATGTATTTTATAGCTACAGCAGTTTCGCACTCTTGGTTGGCCCTCTCGAAAGAGAGCCGTAAGCCCGGTGTCCACGACAAGGAGGTGCGTGGATGCTAGCCAACACCGAGAACTACATACGACTATCTAAAATGCGCCCCAAACGTCCGCCCCATGAAGAAAAGTCGGCGAGTGCTACTAAGAGTCTGAGGAAGATGAGAAACGGAGAGGAATGAGAACAGAAAACGTACCGCCTGAAAGGCTGACTCCGCCTGGCTGAATCCCCGGCCGCTGAATCGTAGCATCGGGTGGTTTCGTTCCGAGTGGGAGCATTCACAGCGCAACTCGCACGGACAGCGCCCGTCTGGAGCTCTCCCGACACGGTATCCGAGGTCCTAGCCTTCCTCTAGAAGTCGCGGGGTAAACAGCATAACCGAGACGCAGGCGAGCCTGGAAGTGCGAGGTGAGTGGAGGAAAACAAGGGGAGGGGGAAACTCGCCTGAAGATGGCGGTAGGAGGAAAGGAAGCGGTAGATATTATCCGCTGTGTTTCCGCTTAAATAGCGTAAGTGGCTGACCGATTCGTCATCAATCCTGCGCACAGACCAGTCTAGTAGTTGCCTCTGTTTGTGAAGTGCTGTGTTACACGCCAGCGCGGCTCAGATTTTGAAAGACACAAGCTGAGCGCTGAATTGAGGATTCGATTCAAATCTAGATGCGTCCGAGTACTGCGTTGATTACCCTTGGATTCTCCCAATTTTATTTCACTGGGAGCTCACTCAAAATTCCTTACAGGAAAATCAACCACACAGCAGCAGAAGTGCGCGCCAGTTTGCGCTCGAAATCACTAGTCGAGTCGCGACGCGAGCGCGTTGTGTAGTTCCGATTGGTTCCGATCGGATCAACTCAACCGTGGGTAACACGATCATATCGATTGGTATACTTCAGTTTCAAAATAGTTCATACCGACTCGAGAGGCCAGGCGAAATGCGGGGGAGCGCGCCGAAGAGAACGGTTAGGTTGCCTATTGAAATTACAATTCACCCCTACACACTCCCTTTTCAGGGGCGCAATGAATTCCCGAATACTTCCGCGGTTGGCTGAACAACTTGTGGTTATTTTCTTTAGTGTAATCATCATTCAGCTATAGATCTACGGCCTTACTATTCTCGCAAAAGTTCTACATTTCAAGGATTGTGCCCTCACTCCGATACCTTGGATACGAGAGGGCAAGTAGGCTCGTAACCAGCCTGCCATCACGGAAGTGTAAATACGTTGCTGGTACTTCTCGGTCCACGCCAAAGGGCTGAGCCGGAGTTTTAAAAATTTCCCCAAAGCTGGATTTTGCTCAATTCAATAGGTTTTCAAGTACTTTCTTAAAAATCGGTAATCTAAAACCCTCAATCTTGATTTCTGTCACTTCAGAATATATTTTTATTTCCCAGAGGAGGAGGGGGAGGAGGAGGTGTATTAGAAGAGCTGTAAAAGGCTCAGATTTGGCGGGGAATTGATGGCTAGGCACTGGCACCACGTCGGCACTGATCGGTCCCTGCCAAAAAATTCAAACTCCGGCCTAGCCCTTTGACCTAAAACGAGAAGTACCAGCCTGCCTATGGCGTAGTGCTTGCACTCAGAGTTAGGCAGGCTGGTCACGAGCCTAGAGGGCAAGAAGGATCTCGGCGGAGATCGGACGCACAAGTTCGTATTCCAGGTGTTTCCGGCTGCGACAAATAGATTGATAGCCCGGATAGTAGGTGGCTGTAGCATACATGAAGTTAGAACAGCACATGTATGTCGGTACAGCACCCGTATGTTCCTTTTAGGGACCACCGCGGTTAATGTACCTCCTCCTCCTCCTCCTCTGGAGGGAACGTAAATTTCATATACATGTCTACGGATTGGCTGTCAATCGAGACACTTGCCGAGGAAAATTGTCACGTACTTGGGTATTCGTGCCTGGCCAGTTCCTCCGCCAGCTGTAGATATGCATATATATTATACACCTCTCTCTGCCCCTCATTTGGGGGAAGCAGGCGGGGTAGCCGGTGGTCTTTCAAACCGTGCTGGCTATATATAATGAATGATTATAGATAGACCACGCTTCAAGTTGCCTGTTCAAAAGCACACACCAAATTGTCTTGTCTTCCCCTGAATCCCGTTCGAGGCTTCCGTGACGCGAGTTAAAGGAAAACCAATCTGATCGAAGAGTCAACGAAGAGAACGAAGAGTCAACACGCAGAATATCAGGTTTCAGGATTGCACAACCTTGGAGACCCAGTCATTCATCAGACGGGGAATATCCTGCCCTGTCAGGGGGTTAGATTCACAATATCTTGCTGGGACGTGGAACCCACCGGAGAGTTAACTTTCTGGCTTGCCAAATTGGCTTGCGCCCGCGCAAACTGGCTTGTTTTGGGCTTGGGCTTGGATTTGGGTGCAAGCCCAAGCCCAAGCCCGGCAGATCGGCTTGCAAGCCAATTTGTTGGCTTGGCAAGCCAGTTGGTCACACCCAAAAAATGAAAGTGGCTTGTGCATATTCCAGTTGTTCTAGAGCTTTAGTCCTCGAAGTGAGTATGTGAGATGTCTAAAGTAGCTGTCTTAGTACCGGGCTTGTGCATTATTGGTTCAATTTGCTATTCAAAATCCATAACACGTGCTCACGGCCGAGGCGACACCGAGTAACACCTTCAAATACGCCCCGCAATGTTGGCTTGTTGAGTTGGGGGCAAAGGTACACTGATGATGGCTCTCCTCCTAGAATTCCATCCCGCGCGGGGCAATATTCACCTTCTTCGAACATTTTTTGGTGATCAAATACCAATGAAATCACTCCTTGAAGAAATTACGCCGGTCGAGCCAATCCTCGCTGAGAATGCCCGAAAATATCGGAGTGCATATTCTGGGAGTATATGTATCCCTGGTAATAGTTTTGTTGTCAAACATCCGGCCATGGCTCCGAGCTATGTGATAACGAAGTGTCCAAAAATGGGAACTCCATGCCGAGGAAAAACTCAGAGAAATTACCGCCCGTCAAGCCAGCACCTGCTGAGAACACTCACGAATATCTTATGGGAGCAGAGGTATCCCTGGATTTTTTTTTGCACGGTATTACACTGGGTGGTGGCTCTAAAACATCGGAGACCAATGTGGTGTCCGAAAACGGGAAGTACACGCCGGAAGAAAATGAACAGTGCAACATGAAGTCAGCAGATAATGTCCCCCCAGCCATCCTCACATGTTCAGTACCCGTTTTCATTTAAATTTGCATAACTCCTAAGGTGAAGATCGTGTGATGATGTCGTAGAGAGTATGGTCGTTAAATCCCGATATTTGCCTATCTCACAGTTTGGGTATGGAAGCAAGGGATAGCATCAATTTGGTACTTGCAGGATACTCCTGTGGTGCTGAAGTGTCCACTTCCTCCATATTTGGGGCTGGCTTGCCTCTGGCATGGGCATGAGCGGAATGGCTTGTGTCACGTGCCACAAGCCAGTTTGGCGAGCAGACTGACTTGTGATGGCTTGCGGTAATGATGATGTCAAAAAAATCTGGATGTAGACTCAATCTACGGGGAAGGTATGTTGCCTGTGATCTACATTGATATACAGTGCATGGAATGGACCCGACACACTGATCAGCCTCTCTCAGAACCGCCCACAACTCACTGTGCACGCACTGGCTTGGGCTTGGGCTGGCTTGGGCAAACTGGCTTGAGCTCCCGCAAAGTGGCCTGGGCTTGATAAGTATTCGGTAGTAGTTTGTAATGATGAAAGTGGAAATAATGTGGAAATTTTGAAGAGTTCAACCGTGGGAATTACGCATCTAGACCGAATGCATCAGTTGTTCCCATCGCTAGGTCCTCAACTCGGAAGGCAGAGATTTCGGAAATCAGAGAAGTCAACCAAGAGGGACAAAACAGCTGTATCTGCCTGACATGGGGCATAAATAGAGGTGCACACTGATATGGCGGCACTTGTACTGTGCACGCTGATACCTCCGGCACTTCGACGTGTTGACGTGCACACGCCGCGTCAACGGAGTCGGTGCTGGTTTTGTGAGTCGAGCAAGACACTCTATTTGAGTCCAGTTGACCCCAGTGTTAAACCTTAGGTGAACCCAGTTTCAACATTCAAAGCCAAATGCCCTGATGCTGAACGGCGAGCGGAGAGAAAACTTGTAGTAGATGCCCGAGTAGATGCCCGAAATCATCTCCTGCGCTAACTGAATCCAGGAATGGGGCCCGGTTAGTGATTTCTCCCATGGTCAACTCACATTTCAGGGGCCTATGGGGTCTCCAACGTGAACGTGCAAATTGTTTACGCTGGTCATTTCGGCCCGCCGAAAATGAGTTTAGAAGGGGTTCAAAAAGGTCCCTTTGATTCACTACTGTCGAGAACTATGATTCTTTCGTCTGTATGTTACTACACAGGTGAGAGTCAGTGGTAACGGCGAAAATCAAGTATATTTAATTGTTAGTCTTTTCGCCGGCAGTGGTAAGCTAAATATGTTTTGGAGGGAATGGGGTGTTTTAGAGCTCCAGGGGACTGTTGTGGAGGAAGTACTGAAAAGTCTACCTCAGCGGTATAAGCGAGCCCAAGCCCATCAAAGCCCAAGCCCAAGCCCGCCAAGCCAGTACAGCCAAATTTAAACTCCGCTAAGCGGGGCAAGCCAGTCCGAAAAGTCTCGAACCCACCGGTCTCAGCTGAGATACCGTCCCATCGATCGCGGGTAACGCTGTTCCCGTAGAGATGGTTCATCAAGTAGACAGAAACCCCCTTCAAGAATTGCTCCTCGTCGACATATTCCGCAAGCATCCGGAGCACTGGTACCAAACAAACCGTTTCAGAATGAACCTAAAGTCGAGAAAAATCCACACCAGCAGCCTTGGAGTAGAACAGACCATCGAATATCTGTCGTACTCGAAGTGCTGAGATGGAGAGTGGAATGTGCGAGTCGCACTCACCTGGCTGATGAAGTTTGCGTCGGGACATTCAACTTCGATGGGATGAGAGGAGCGTTTGGCATCAACGGACAATGCTCGATATAAATGATTGTTCATAAAGTTTGACTTGACCTCCCATTCTGGAAAGCTTGTGAGTGTCAAGCCAAGCAAGGGAACGAGTGAATCTCAGAATTCACTTGTCTACAAAACACACATTCGGCGATGCGACTCGGAAGAGTAGAACTGGACTGAGGACTCGCCCATCATAACGACTTGGCCAATCCAAAGGCAGCCGGGGGAGTCAACGTTATTCAAAGGAGACCCGAGACTCACCATGCTTGCGAGTCCTTGATTGTATCATCCGGAAGATGTTCGGGGTACAGCAAGCAACGGACCTTCGTTAAGATATAGGTAGTCCCACCACTACATACCCTGACAGCGTTAACAGGAACACCTGAACTGCTGGGTTTAAACACACCTCCATGGTGGTTATATTACCGAACCTGTTCCGCCCTTGAGTTGTGGTTAATGGTGAGAGACGAATAATTTTACCACATATGAGCGACTTCGTGACTGACTACTCTAACGGCCATCTTGCGAGACACAATATGTTGCTTATATTGACCGACGCTGAAACGGCCAGGCTGGGAAGAAATTGGACAGAAATATGAACCGCCACGCCCATATCCATCGGGCAAACAAGCAGTGTGGGCGTCGCCAGGAGGAAATTGAAAGCTACGCATGAAACGCCGAGCAATTGAGAGCGACCGAATGTGGAACTCGATCACTGATCAATTATGAACAAAAAAGCCGAAGGGCGATATATATATGCACGGTTGAACCCGTTACATGCAGCTACAGCGTGCTAAGCGAGAAGCAGTAAGAGAAATGTCTGCTGATAAATTCAACAAGGAGCAATTACAGGAATTTAATATTTTTTCGAAGAAGCCCCCGCCGCCGACGCAAGCTGTACTAGAATTGGGGAATATATGTGTATGAGGGAGTCCCAGCAAGGCCCGGGAGTGCTCCGCCCAGTGGCTCCTCCGCCTGCAGATCCGCGCCTGGACTCCAATTGGATACTGCCACACGCGGGTGCGTCGGGTGGACCGCGGCGGTACGCAAGCGGAGGAGGCCAAAGGGGATTGGCGACCGGCGTCGGAGCGTGGTGCAGTCGGTGTGTAGACCCGAGGAAGCGTCGACTCCATTCCTCCTTTTCAAATGTATACTCGGTCGGCAGCGATTCCATACGTTATTGTACTGCTGCAGTTAGGGCGGAATGGGCAACGGAGGCGACGAGGAATCGACATGCGCATATGGGCGAAGGAGGTGCACATCCTCCGCAAGCCGGGGTGGGAAGGGAAGCCTCGGCAGTAAGAGGAAGAGAGAAGCTGCGTCGCTTTCCCCGTACGAGAACACCTCCCCTCCCTGTCCTCGTACGAGTCGTATGCTTCTGCTTCTACGCTTGCTCCTTCGTACCACATCCTCGCGGCGCAAGGCCGACGCTCATTGTTGTTCATAAACCAACCGCCGCAGGCCTTGTACGTTGTCGAGACGAAAGGAGGTGGTGCTCGACTTGTGTAGGATGGGGATTGGGGATTGGGGGCACAGGATTTTTTTCGAAGAGGGACAATGGCCTGCGAGCGATAGTAACGCTGCATGAAAGAAGCCCGGTACGATGACGATCGGCAGTGGCCTGTCGCCTCCCCATCCACTAACAGCGACGAACTATGTATCGTCGTATCAGATGCTGATGCGACGAGCTAACGTGAAAAAGCGGCCCACAAGTACGCTCAGCTAAGGGCGGTCTCTGTACGTCGCGCGCGGCCCGAGGGTAGACGCAGAGACGTCGCGTGAAGGCGCGAGGAGCGAACGGAAGGTGTATTTCTCGCAGCTCCTGCAAAATGGGGTCATCTCGGGGATAGAGTACCAGGCGCCGGCGCGAAGACGCACCAATATCGGGCAGGACCACCACACACTCTTTCTTTGCTTCTTCTCGGCGCTTGTTGCCTGCACTCCGACCTTCGCTGTAGCACACTCCGAAACAAGTACGCAACCCGGCTGGTCCTGAATTCGACCTGCACCATTCCGCCCACGCCTTTCCGACCCAGTCAGGCCTCCTTCTTCGCGGCGCTGAAGCCTGATGCTGAATCTGATATTACTGGAAAGATTTACTAGTACGAGGAGGTGCTCGGGTTTCTACGATGCAAGGAGTTCTGTTTGAGAAGATATTCGGCAGATGCAGGTCATTGCAAACACGGATTGCGTACAGTTCAGAGGGTAGAGACTGGATAGAGGCCATGCGGTCGTACTTTGCAGCGTACGGTATCTGTCCTTCGCGCGCGACGCGAGGGTCGAGGTGGCAGAGACATCGGTGATCGCGTGAAGTCCAAAGGCGCGTACACAGCGTGTAGCTGACGCAGTTCCTGCAAAATTGGGCCAGAAAAAGAGCTGCGGGCGAGAAGACGCACCAAATGTCGAGACGACGATACAATTGCACCAGCCTACCCACACACCTCTCCGATCCAGCCAGCCCTCCTTGAAGCTTGAAGCTGATCTGATCTTGCGGCTGGAACGATCTGAGGGCGCGGCAGGCCCTCGGCACATGCGGTTAGAGGTTCGATCCAAATTCCCAGGATTCGGCCGTTTCCTTACCTGCCTTTTTGGCCCGAATTCATACGCATTGAGATCGGGTGGCCCGTTTTCCAACGAAAAGTGTCCGCATCTGGGATCGGACATATTTCCACGAGAGGCCATCTTTTTGTGCGAATTTTCACACAATCAAGGTGAGTTAGGTGTCGCTGATGAACCTCAGCCGTGTATGTTGCCTGTGCACGTTGATAGGGAGGGAGGTACGGTGGAAATGTCTTGGAGCGTACGCGTAAATATCGGACTTGACGTTCGACCATCCCGTCGCGTCCTCAATTTGGATCGGACTTGAGGGCCTTTTACTGTGTGAAAGGTCCGCATTGTGATTGAACATGAAGCCGTTTTTTGGGCCGTTTCCGTCCGCATCAGGATCGGACGTCCAACCGTATATGCCGAGGGCCTGGCGCGGCTCAGCCTTGTACTAAAAAAAGTCGGGCCAATCTCGAGCGTGTCTATGTCAAGAGTGATTGAGCGCGGACTGGGTGCGGTCCGGGCATTAGAGCATTCAATAGAGGTGGTTGGCGTCTCACGGATCCTACAGGCCGACCAACTGGGGCCATTGGCTCCGGTGCCTGTAAAATTGGAGTTACTTGAGCGGAAATAAGGAAGCAAAAGGCACCCCGAGCTCACATCGCAGAGCTCAACCGAGTTCAAGGACAGGCCATGGGGGCTACTCTGGGGAGAAAATAGCCGCCAAAGGCTCAATCGTCCGGGGTGGATGCGCCCACATCGATTTGGTCGAATTCAGACGATTTGGGCGCGATTTAACAATCTATGAGTACTTGAGTGCCAATGCTGAGCGCGTTCGAGATGGGGCGTTGACAAGATTTCTGGGCAAAGCAAGGGCGAAGCTTGAAGCTTTGTTCGTGGAATTATAGAAACTTATCCGCCTGGCATGAATCACGCCGAGTTTGAGATCAAAACATGACGTACGTGTCCATAAAAGGCGAACTGAGAGCGGAGTTTGAATATCGACCTTGCCTTCAACCACGACCACACTCGCCTGCTTGCGTGTGTCACCAACGCGAACCCCGCGCACCCCTTCCTTCCTCGCCCATTGCTTGCAATCCTTAATCTGCTTAAACTCTCCGTTCGGCCACCACCACCACTTGTGTCGTATCTGCCATCGCGAACCCTGCCCACCTTTCGCTGGAAATCGCAAATCCCCGATTCCCTCATTCCCCAGCGCCCCGTCTTCCATATTCACGCGGCTCAAAATATCTGATTCTCCCGCCCATGTCCAACGCCCAGGTCGTCCTACGGAAACCCAATGCGCACAATACGTCCGGTCAAAGTCAAAGACTGCAAAAACAACGCATGCTACTATCTCACCAAGAATTATGTCAACTTGCTTGCCGGTGGCTCCGGGATCCTCTGTCAACGCCAGTGAACTTTCTGCTGTTCCACGACCTCACGGTCCGCAACTACACCTTCTGCGACTCCCACGCTATCCGGACGGCACTCGAGTTTCTCGGCGACAGGGCGATATACAGCTTTCTCGGGCGCGCGGTCATGAAGGCGCTGCCAGAACATGTGGAACTGTACTTGGTAATTGTCCCACCTCGTCGTTCATTGCGCCGCTTCTCATCTCACGACCTCTATAGCCCATCATCGGTGCAATCGGCTCCAACGTCGTGCTGGGCGAGTTCAGCTCGACCCTCAAGATGCACACCAAGACCGCGGACAAGACTGGGGGCGACGTATTCGAAACCATTCAAGGGGCAAGCCTCGTCGACGACTTGGACGACTGGGACGCGGTGGAAGCTCGCGCCGTGGAGATGTTCACTCCTCTCATCATGGTCTGCGCCTCCGCCCTCTTGGATGCCAAGCGCTTGGCGTCCAGCAGCAACACCCAGCCCCTCAAGCGTGCTCGCCTGGGAAACGACACATCTGTCGTGACCCGCGACGGTTTGGTATATACTCAACTCTCATCCTCGCCTCACACTAATCCTCATTCGTTCCAGTCTGCCAGTGTTCCTAAACCGTTCCCGAGCAACACGTCTCCGCCCTCGACGACCACCACATCACTACATACGACGCCGGACGCGACAGCCAGCCTATCTCGCATGCTCGCCTTCCTCTCGATGACTACAACAAAATCTACACCCCCCACAACGCGCCCTGCGCTGTCAAAGTACGACCCCGTTTCATTCGTGTTGCTCCTTTCGTACCTAACGTCCCCCGTAGCATCACGAATACTATCCACAACTATCCCCCCAAATGATGGCAGCTGCGACGGGAATCGGCGGGTTGCATGTTGTGTTTTTTTTTCTCAATTTATTTTCTGGATTATCTTTGTACCCCGAGAGCGGCTCTAATGCCTGATTAAATTTACAATGTGCGCACCGTTTTGGGCTTCAGAGAGGCCGGCGTGCCCGTGTTCATTCAATTGTGTCGTCCCTCTGCGACACGGAAAATGTAATTCCAGCGCGAGGGAATTTTAGAAAGTACATTCAAATTTCAGACCGAAAAAAACAGTAATCGAGGCTACACAACGATGCACTGCGATAAATGTCCGTCACGGTCCACCATCCAGATATGGGGTAAAAGTGGGCGCTTCAAGCGCCTGCGGCTTCTCGTCTAGCGAACTCCGTTTTACCCCCAACGCGCATTCCCTTTCGCCCGTGTCGGAGTCGGATAATCCGGAGTTCCCGCCCGAATTGGTGCTCTCTCCGAGCTCGGGAGCGTGTATGTACGACCCTGTATGTCCCTCTTCGCACCGAAGAGCAGGAGCTCGAGGGGGAGTCTGCCCGCCGAGGCGTATCACCCCACATCCCAATGAGAGCAGTACTAGTGCGACTCTGACGCCGCACGAACTGCTCGAGTGGATCGGTGCAGAGTATTACGATAGTGGCGCGAGCATGGGCGGGCGCCTATGGCATGTCGACTTTTCGAGGGAGTGCGGTGGAGGATTGGGCACGGGGAAAGCTCGAGAGCGGGGAGTGTGGAGCGAGAGCGAGAGCGAATGGGAGAAGCCCGTGCGAGGTCCGTCTGGGCCAAGGGCTGGCAGGAGCAGGTGCATCGACTCGGAGGGAGTGCTGAATTTTTAGTTGACTTCTATTATCTCCTTCCCCGCGCTCTCATCTGAGGTCATGGTGCCTCTGGGGTCGACGAGCGATCGGTGTTAGCGACCACCAGAGGTGTCAGAGTCGGCACAGTGAGCCGTGAAGATCTGATATTGGCTTTTCCCTCGGTCCAGAGAGGGAGTCGCAATTCGCAGTGCATATCAAGATTGAGGTGGAGGGGCTCGACGAGCCGGGGATGACACGAGTGGGCTATGATTTCGAACGAGGGCAATTGAAGCCGCGACCTCGAGCTCAATCATCCCAATCTCCGCGGGAGGCGAGGCAGTCGTAGTCTGCAAGCTGACGACCGGATGGTATGGTATCGACGATAGACGCGGCGCTGTGGTCGCAGGGATGGGCAGGGACGCCGATCGCGTTGCGAACGAGCAGCAGCGCTTGTGCGTGCTGGAGCATTGAAGCAGTACGTTCACTTGTCGTTTGAGATGTATCTGCGGTGAGTGCGACGGTGGCTAGGGAACATAACACGATTAGCAAAGAAAACAAGGGCAGTGAAGAAAGGCTATCTACCCCGATACCTTGAAGCTAGAGCCCGACGCCACCGCCAACTCGGGTCTCGACTTGAAGCTGAGTATGGATATATTCGCCTGACGCGCACGCGCATCGGGGACGACCTTGCTCAGCGCTGGCGCTGACGTCGACCGTGACTACCGGAGGCAAAAACTGCGGTGAGAACCGAATGCAGATGCGCTGAACTATGATATATCAAAAGATGGTTAAGCGAGGGAGGGGCAAGACTCACGCATGAAGGTACATATGAATTTGTAGAGCCTGCGAACTATAGGCTGTTGACGCTGCGAGGTCTACGTGATACAATCCCGGAGCCAAGTCAACACGAAGAAGCAGCGAGATGAAGCCAAGGAAGCGCTCCCACAGAGAGGAGGGTAATTGCCTGTCGCGGAAGACTTAGTTTGAGGATGTGGGCAAGAAACAGGGCGGCAACGGAGGACGTACTGTAAGTCGCAAGAAGAGCGCGATGCACAACATCCACAAGCCGAAAATGGGGTGCGGCAAGGGCAGGCAGTCTCGGCGGGTCGAGCTTTAATAGGATCTTGACAGAGAGTACAAGTAGCTGTCCATCTATGCGCCGACATTCACGGTCGTAAGGAAACGATAGCGAAAAGGCAGCTCGATGAGACGTACGTGTTTCGCAGAATCTCCGCAGAGATGGCAACCTGAGCCGGAACTCAAGAAACGAGCGCGAATTTGGCGACATTCATCCAGCGAAGGCCCGGGAACGACACTGACGATCTCCTCCTCTATATAACAAAACTGAATAAGGCATCGTCAAATATAAATGAAAGACTGACCCAGGACTAGGTTTGTTAGGTTTCACAGTGGGTCGAGCGTTGAGCGTTTTGCATGCTATATGGAGAAAGTCAGAGGTGAGCCTCGCTCCCGAGAAATAAAGTATACGTACCTCGGGTATTGACTTACATCGCGGAGCGAAAGAAACAGTCGACATCCCAGAAAAAATATCGACAGTTGGGGCTGCATTCTTCTTCTCAAGACGCGAGGCATCGTGGACCAGAACCAGTCTATTGGTAGTATTGCCGGATACATATTGAGTACTGTTGACAGTTACGGGTAAGGCCGCGTAAAATGGACCCGTTTGCAGGCAAATATCCTGGATTCCTTTGTGGAGGCCCTTTCGTTGTGGTGGTGGGAAGGAAGAAAGAAAGATAAATCTCCGGCGGGCCGGCGTTCACCGCGTTGGAGATCATCAGAAAACATAACCCAACCGCTCGCCCATTGTTTCGGCTCTGTCCCTCTTTCAAATCCCACCACCACTTTTTCCAGGTGCTTCGCCGCGTCCATCCGGATATCTTTCTAGCCGCTCAATTCGGGCCGCGTAACTTCGAATCTATACGACCCCTTGTAAATTCTCGTCGACGACCACGGAATTCCTCCGTTCTTTATTCAACACAATGCTCTGCTTTGGCTGTGGGCCTCTGGAGTTTGAGCGCGCTCGTCTCTTGAAGCGAGTATTCAGCTGAGACCTCTCATTCGGACGCCTCCAATATTGTCCTCACGGATTCTTGCGAAAGGGACAACCTCGTGCAGTTTAGTGAACTGCAACCTGTGCTTCCACTTACTCCATTTTTGATGCTCTAATTAGTTTCGGCCGAAGAAGACGGAAGCTAGGAGTGATTCTGTTTCCCTACAAGTTTCGTTTCACCTCAATCTCAACAAATACCTCAAAAGCTCGGCTTTTCTGCGGCGGAAGCAGATATAATCTCACATCTGCTGTACGTAAACGGGATCAGGATCTTTGGAGGTCAAGTCAAGGTTTTTGATTGCTTTACCGGAGTATTCCTTGACTTCCACTTTGGTTGGGACATTGACATTGACTCGAATTTGGGACATTATAAACTCGAGCTCCCAGGTAAAAAACTCAGCAGTGCAGAGTACGAAAGGTGGACACCAACACAACTTGGTAGCGGAGTTTGTGTCGTTATAACTTCTTCTGATTGGATCAATTCAACCGTGGGCAACCTATATCGGTAGGTATTTATCCTGCACATATGCACCTCGAGCGCTCTTACGCGGTCAATCTACATGCAAGTACATTGATATCACATGGATGTTATAATTTGAATTTACTCCGCCCGCTATTACCCAGCGGCTTCAATCCGAACGCGGTTGGTTGTGTTCCCGCGGTTGTAATTTTACGGTGTGCAGTGCAAAAAAAAAAAAACTCCTTCCGTCAGTCGGGTCCACTCTTTAAGAATTTGCTGGTTGTGCGGGCGACGCATGTGAAAGTTTGTTACTTTCCCTCGGAGTGTCCGTATTCTTTGCCGTTTGCAGTGGAGACTGATTCAAGTTGGTCATTAGCAGTTCCACATCCAGTCCTGGTATGGCTGCACTGTAGTTTTATCCCTCTCTTTGACCAAACGAAACCCGAAGAATATCAAGCAGGGAATTCTTGGATGAATTCCTCAACTCGACCGAAATTTGGTTCGTCGAACCGCCATTCACTTATTCCGCCTCTGATTTTGTTGGACATATGTAAGGCACTGCGAACAGTGAGCGTCTCAGCAAAATCGAGATTGGGGAACCACTATAGATCACTAGCATCGCAGTTTCAACTTCAACTCAATTTGCGCACATTTGTTCTAGTATTTGCATATACACCATCAAACAACACCCCTTTCCTCCTCCTCTAAGATGCCCACCACTCGAGTCGCTCATTGTGTCTTGAACTTCCCCGCGTTTGTTACAAAACTGGAGACCAACGAGCATAACGAATTCCTCGTGCACGCGCCCCCCCGCGCTCAACTTTCCCTGCTTTACGAGGAAATATTCGCCCATTTGCGATCGAATCCAACTCACAGGGCCAGCAAGGCATTTTTGCAGCTATAGACCCAGCTAGGTGCCCAGAATCCAAACGAGAAGTGGAAGAGCCTTTTGGCAAATCCTCCACAGCTCGTGATTATAAACGTCGGCAACGCGCATGGACACCACCTACGTGCGAAGGGTCTCCACAAGTTTATTTTTCTGAGTCTGTTGACATTTTCCCTTTGGGAGGCCACTAGCACAGGCGACGCCATGTCAACAGCCTCGCTGATGGTGAGGGAAATGGTGAAAGCAACAATTGTACATGAACTGGGCCATTGCATAGTTTCGGAGGGGCAAAGAGATTTTGCCGCAGCAGTGCCGTTGCCGCATGCAGCGGCAATGTCTGCGGCACTCAGCGGCAGTTCAACCAGCGGCACATGTTGAACACCATGTTCAGAAGCCTTCCTGGGCTCAATTAGTACGTAGGCACATACCTAGGCAATGTATATAGAGTTGGGAGATAAATTTGAGGTCTTCTGGGGGCCCTTGGCGTCGTTGAGGACGACTTGAGTTGACTTGCAGCGGCAGTCTGCGGCAGTCTGCGGCAACCAAACAGCGGCAAACATGCAACAGCGGCAGTCTGCGGCACTTGTCAGCGGCAGATTTGGCACTTTGTAGCGGCAATTGTGCTGCATGCAGCGGCAGTCGTGCTTGCTGGCTGCGGCACTTTTGCAATTGTCTGCGGCAGTCTGGCTGTGTGACGTGCGGCGCTGTGACCAAAGTGCCGCACGCCTGCGGCACTTTGGCGGCACTTCTGGTAATTGGCTGCGGAACTCATGCGGCACTATGAGGCACTCTATTAGGCGTGTCTTCGTCCCTCTCACCGAATCAATCCCCCAATAAACATATCAAACCATGGCTCAACTCAATCTTCCTCAAATCCTCTTGTTCAAGTTTCAACGTCGACAGACTGCTCCTCGTCGACAACTCACCCTGAGTCGTCGCCATCTCGGAAAATCTCAATAAAATTCAGCCCCGACTCGCTGAAGCCTGTCACTGAGTCCTTGGCCACACAAACACCTTCCTCCTCGCTGTCTACCGTCTTCTCCTGCAGCGCGCGGCAACACAGCCACCCTGCGGCAAAGTACCCACTGCCGCTACAGCAATTTTTTTTTGTGGCCACTCAGGGTTTGTGCTTGGGCTGACTTTACGACCGTACCCCGGGTGCCATGCCAAAGGAAAGCTCGCTATTCTGGTTCTTCATCGAGTTATTCACGATCCAGTTTTTCAACGGGAGACCTTGGAAATGTCGCACCAGGCAGAAGAGGCTTCAGAAGTGCGTGATTGTGGGTCTTAAAAATCCATACAAGCACCGAAATTGAGCTGACCGTCCTCAGAAATAGTGAGAGTACCCCCGCACCATTTGTTCTTCCCTTCAATAACCGGCCGTTATTCAATGTATTCTGTTGCGGCACTTTCGCGCTGCCCGTGTTGCTGCAGCACTTTTTATTTTTGTGGCCACTTTAGATTTGTATGTAAGGTAATTATAGCAGTGCCTCCCGCACGCTGTAAGGGAGGAGACTCCGTCGCTCGTTGGCAGTTTCAACTTGGTTTCAACGACCGCAAAGATCAGATCGTAATGGTCCCCGATCCAGATGTACCCGATTGGAAGGTGCCCGGTGTGCTCTGGTACCCAGCAAGATTCATAAAATGGCACGAAGACCAGGCGCGAAAGCCCAAAGAGTACGAGTTCCAGTGGTTGGCATGCACTGATGGGACCGTGTTCAATTCGGCCAACTCGGACCTACCCAAATTAATTCAGCGAATGTTTCATCGTGGGCGGCAATTCTGTGACGAGATAGCCGAGGTAAAGCTCACGGCAAAACAGGTGAGTCCGTCATTACAGCACCTGGTGCAAATCTGAACCGCGAGAATTTAGATTGGCCAAATTCGAATGCCATTTTTCATGCTCCCCGACCACCCCCACAAAAATCAAGTTTTGGCTGAGATATTCGACGCAGCGGTCTCCCCGATCGCAAATATCCTGGTAACCTTCTCGGAGGACCACCCAGTCGTCGCCGACTGCATCAAGAATGGCCTACAGCAGCAGCAGATAAATGCTAAACCGGACCAAAGGACAGTGCTTTGGATGCGCTCTCTAGGTCTCATCCAAACCGCTGAACTCAAATTCCTTCTCGAGGCGGTTCTGCCCCGGCTTCTTATGCATAAGACCCTCGAACCCCTTCCGCCCGCTGAGCGAAATCAACGGGTTCTGACTGTCGGGTCAGTGTTGCTTCAGCTCCTCGCAGTTCAACACGCACTCGGGGAACCGTTGAACCTGAACGGTGATATTTTGGATGACCTCGTCGTGGGTAATGTTGTCGCGTTCGAGTGCGATGGGCCAGAAGCTCTCTCCACCATGTTTTCTCTGGCGGCGCCTGCAGTGAGCAATCTGGCGGCCCGCATGCTCACATTCAACAGAGCCCACACAATTTATGACCCAGACCTTCGTCCACCGACCTTTCATCGGGTAGCGCCGGCAGCGAGGGAGCCCACTGATGCCATTCCCGTGGTGTTGAAACGAAACCCAAGTGCCGAGATTGAAGACGAGCGTCCAGGGAAGAGGCTGAAGCAAAAGGGGGTATTGAAGCCCGTATCTGGGAAATTGCGTTCGCGCGCTTAATTAGTTGTTGCGTAACTAACTACATCGCCCGAAATCAAGCCACCATTGCGGCATTCGCTATTATATAGCATCAGACGACGAGCAGTTTCCAGGTAAAAGAATTATTTGGTGTTGAACAAGGGTGAGTTCAATATTTGCTACTGATGTCGGTTGAAGACTGACCCATTCGATTAATCTACTTTACACAAGTGGTAGCTACCCCCACATCCTGCAGCGGCTCTCTGGCGGCAATGTTGAACAATCCCTGTGAGAGGCTGACGTGACGCTGCGGCAGTGTGACAGATAGCGGCAGTCGCCAGCGGCAATGTTGGCAGCGGCAGCGGCACATCAAAATCCCGCGGCGGCAATCTGCAGCAGTTGTAACGGTGAAGCGGCACTTTACCCCTGCCCGTTTCGGAGGTGAGTGTCTTGGATTTTTCATGACATACTAGTTGCCTTAAACCAGCTTCCCGCTAATTAGGTCGTCGGCGCCATGGATAGAGACCAATATTTTTTCAAGGCATCTTCGAGTACCCTCAGCGACACTGACACTGATATGGTCAGTGCGGAAAGATTCGCAGAGGCCAAACGCCTCAGCACACCAGCGAAGGTGAAAGTGGACTGGCGGGACGAGCCTGAAGCGGGGGAATGGATTGAGGAGCACATTTTTGGCGGAATATTTCAAGGGGACCCCCAAGGCGGAGGTGCGTACTTGCTGGGTGCCCTCTTCTGCTATGTAATACTGTTAACCAGTAAACCTCCAGTTCTTCTCCAAACCGACCGTCAGAAGTTTCATGCCCTGACCGACGACATGCTTAGCAAGGGGACTACCGAAGTTTTTGTTAACTACACACGAACGTTCCCGGATTACTTCACGGGCGCAACGGTCTTCCCTTTCCCCCCAGGCATAATCCCAACCCTCTCGCTGTCCAAGATTTGTCTGCTCGTGGGAGATGAAGCCGACCCAGCAACCCACATTGTCCCCACCTGTGGCGGGGACATGTACTGTAGGTGTAGTCATTGCTTTCCGCTTGCGCCGCTAACACTGTCTTCAGTCAATCCGTTCATACCCCGATCTGCTGTGAGGGACACCGAGCCACCCAGTAAGTCAATAGTCACGCTCAACCTCTTTATAGTATCTTATTTCGCTCTCAGCGACGGACGCGGCGGAAGCGTTGAGTATCCAATTATCACATACAAATCGTTCACAGAAGGACATTTTTTGGTATAATGGCTCATAATCCTCTTCATGCAACTCAATAACCGCCCACATAGTAGCTGAGCACAAGAACGGTGGGCAGATGAACGGCGGTGGCAAGATGATCTCAAGTTCTCCATCGAGAACTGGACGTGGGATTTGGCGCGTCTGTATGACGGTGTTTATCGGACTAAAATACGATGGCATTGGATGTCATTGGATGCAATTCATTTTTTTCAGTGCAACTCGATGCAGATCAATGCGATTCAATGCAATCCAATGCAACTCGATGCAGTCCCCGGTGCAACTCGATGCAATGCAATTCAGTGCAATGCATTTCAATGCACTTCATCTTCAACCGGCAGTTTGATCCGTTGCACTACAGTGCACTGCACTGCATCCAACTTTGCATCAATCTTCCCAACATCTTACTGCATTGATTTGCACTGATGCACCTTGCTTGATGTTAATGGGCGATCTTTGAGGGCGCCTCTTATTTGGGCCACCTTTGGGTCAAATTCCTATAAATCTATGCTTTAAACCATATACTAACTGTACAGCATAGCAAGATTATGTATTGCTGGACTGTACCTCACAGCAATATAGTCTGTCTGCTCAGGCCCAAGGTACCAGAATGATGAAAGCCAGCGAAATGAAGTACAATTCCGGAAGGTTCCCACGGTTCGATTTCCATTTCAGTTCAAGGCAAGTGTGAATTTTTGACCCTATCCCAAGCCTGATATTTCTTTCTAATGATAACTCTACATGTGTCATTGGATGGCCATTGCTACCTGGGCCGATAGCCACAAAGTTGAGACGGAACTCGGGCTTCTCAGGCATTAGCTCGGCCCCGAAGTTTTTGTACGCTAAGCGGAGAGAATACTTATCACTCACTCTTCAGGAGAAGAAGAGGGTATACCAAGGCTCGCATACATTGATATCAAGATCAGGAGCATATACTTAAATTCCTGCGGTTTATAGGTTCAAATCTACAGCCATTGAGGAAATCCACAATATATCCCCGGAGGAGGAGGAGGAACAGGATGTAACAACAAGGGTGGCATGAAGGGGCCCGAGTTGTTGGGACTGGTTCAGCCGAGGGAGAAAGGAACAGGTCGTGCTTCAAAATGGCGAGTCACTGCGTTCCGGGGATGCCTGCGCAGATCCACGAATAGCTGCGCATAATATGCGCAGCTATTTGCGGAGCTGTGTAGGTAAGCGTAGGTCACTACACAGACCTACACAGCCTCTGATTAGCTCACCTAATGTGCCCACCTAACCCCTCTAGTTAGAGAGGGAAGGGGGGGGGTGTTCCGGCTCTAACTAGAGGGGATAAGGCGATTTCACGGGAATCTCTTATATCCCTTATGTGGGGGACTCAGGGTAAGTGCCCAAGGTCGTCCACCAACTTTATTGAGTGCCCCACTGTCTCTCCCGACACTCCTTGACCATCACCGCCGCCGTCGCTGTCACGATTGTCGTCGTCGGTGGTCGCTGGCATCACTGTCACCCATCACAACACCGTAATCGCATCAACAACACCTGCCGCCCATCACACCGATGCTCAACAGTGTTCTCACCCCCATCAAAAAAATGTCCCGAGCACCGCTGCGACCCCCCGAACGTTGTCCCGACGTCGCGATCAACGATGGGCATCAAAAAATGAAAAAGCTTCGTATTGATTCTACGAACACAGATGTGCAAGCGAAATGTGATGCGCCTCAATACTCGTAAAGTTATAGTAGTTTTGATCTTTTGATGGCACATCAAAATATGCTCAACACGCATGATATTGCTGTACTTCCAGATATTCGATGAGAATCACGATACATAAGGCCATGGTTGAGGTATAGCAATATAATTACTAACTTTCAGCAGATTTGGAACGATTTTGTGCAAGGAGTTGGTGGACATTCAAGCAAATAACAGTCTTGGGGCACACATTTCCTTGACCTTTCCCCTTTGCAAGGGTGTGTTGGGTGTCAATTTGTTAACACAGCCTAGCCTTCTCATTTTCTGGGTGCTAGTAAGCTTGCAAGGAAGTCAGTGGGATGGGTGCCACTAACTTCTTGTTGCGTCCACCAACTTCTCGGTCAAAGAAGTTGGTGGACCAGCCGAGAAGTTGGTGGACTCAACAAGAAGTTGATAGACCGCGTTCATTACACGTTCTTAGCAGTAAATTAGAGTCGTAAGACCATATATTACGCTTGAATAAGGTCTATCAAGTTGATTGCACCTCAGGATAAAAGAAATCAGAGCTTTGATTGACAGGCTTCCTTTTCGGGACAGTAACACCTCACAACCCAAATAGGAAGGTTTGCTTATCTGGCCCCAAATTAAACTGTTTGGAACGATCTAATTGTGTGTTTATGTTTTCTCAGGCTATACCAAGCCATTCAGAGTGCATTGAAGTCTATTGCATTGAACTGATAGGGTGAAAATAGCGAAAATTGATTAGGTGTGCCTTGGTAAAGTACCTTGGCCAAAGGGCAGTCAGAGTGACTTTTGAGTGTCCTTTAAGTTGCCATTATGCTACCAACACAGATTTTAGGTCACAGTTAATAGCTTATTGAGAAGGAAAAGCACATCTTGAATATATTGATGAAGAGGTGTTTGGGTTTGATATGTGTTCTCCTATGATATACAAAGCTCTAAACCATTTCAGTGGAAGTGAAACTACTTATCTGAACTGGAAAGGGTGTTAGGTGGCATTCAGGTAACCCCATACCTAGTGATTTGGAGTGATCTTATGTTACATCATTATTTACCATGTTCATTATATCAAATGTGCTTGAGTGATTGCTAATGGGTTCTTGTTCATTGAGATAGGCTATAACAATGATTTGAACCGAAAATACTGGCAATAATATCATGTGATACTCGAAATTGGAAATATTTTGATTTTGGTTGTTTCATGAATTGAGCCTCAAGGAGGTCGTAGTTTGTGAACTGTAGAGGATATGCTAGTTCACATCGAATATCTGCACCCAAATACGCTGTATTTCATCTGTTTCAATAACTTTTGGCTAAATCATGTTTTCGAGCATAAACCATAAAGTACTATGGACTGGCCTTAGGGTCAAAATGTCATCTGGCTAAAACATTGGTGAACTAGTTGAAAAAAGGCTTCAACCTGCCCATTCAATCATCCTAAGTCTGTTTTCTGTGTTTACAGGGCCCAGGCAAGGCAGGGTGACCTCAAACTTCGACACCAGACAGAGGTTGGTGGACGGGGAGTTGGTGGACAGGTCTTTGTTATATACTTATTAACCACTCAGAAAGTACTCATAACATTCTGTCTTCTCAATCTATCAACCAGGAAGGAACACAGGCCTCAGGCGAGACAGAACAACCTCAAACTCGACACTGGACGGCAGTTGGTGGACGCGGAGTTGGTGGACAGGTCTTCATTATACACTTATTAACTGCTCAGGAAGCACTCATAACAGAGGAAGCAACACAGGCTTCAGGTGAGACGGAACGACCTCAAACTTCGACACTAGACAGAAGTTGGTGGATGGGGAGTTGGTGGACAGGTCTTCGTTATTCTACTTATTAACCGCTCAGAAAACACTCATAACATTCGGTCCTCTCAATCGATCAACCGGGATGAAACACAGGCCTTAGGCGACACTGAATGACTGCAAACTTCGAGACTGAAGGGGAGTTGGTGGACGGGGAGTTGGTGGACAGCTCTTCGTTATATGCTTATGAACCGCTCAGAAAGCACTCATAACATTCAGTCTCCTCAATCTATTAACCAGGAAGGAACACAGACCACAGCCGAGACAGAACAACCTCAAGATTTGACACCACACGGAAGTTGCCTGGGAAGTTGGTGGACCGTTCTTCATTAATTGTGCTCAGAATGCCCTCATACCACCTGGTCTCGTCAAGCTGTCAACAGGGAAGGGACACAGGCCTCAGGCGAGACAGAACGACCTCAAGATTCAACACCAGGCGGAAGTTGCCTGGGGAGTTGGTGGACCGTTCTTCATTAATTGTGCTCAGAATGCCCTCATACCACCTGGTCTCGTCAAGCTGTCAACAGGGAAGGGACACAGGCCTCAGGCGAGACAGAACGACCTCAAGATTCAACACCAGGCGGAAGTTGCCTGGGAAGTTGGTGGACCGTTGTTCATTAATTGTGCTCAGAATGCCCTCATACCACCTGGTCTCATCAAGCTGTCAACAGGGAAGGGACACAGGCCTCAGGCGAGACAGAATGATCTCAAGATTCAACACCAGACGGAAGTGGCCTGGGAAGTTGGTGGACCTTCTATACAATAAGAGCTCCAAGTCGGCCAGAAGTTAGTAATTATATTGCTATACCTCAACCATGGCCTTATGTATCGTGATTCTCATCGAATATCTGGAAGTACAGCAATATCATGCGTGTTGAGCATATTTTGATGCGCCATCAAAAGATCAAAACTACTATAACTTTACGAGTATTGAGGCGCATCACATTTCGCTTGCACATCTGTGTTCGTAGAATCAATACGAAGCTTTTTCATTTTTTGATGCCCATCGTTGATCGCGACGTCGGGACAACGTTCGGGGGGTCGCAGCGGTGCTCGGGACATTTTTTTGATGGGGGTGATGTCAGGGACACTGTTGAGCATCGGTGTGATGGGCGGCAGGTGTTGTTGATGCGATTACGGTGTTGTGATGGGTGACAGTGATGCCAGCGACCACCGACGACGACAATCGTGACAGCGACGGCGGCGGTGATGGTCAAGGAGTGTCGGGAGAGACAGTGGGGCACTCAATAAAGTTGGTGGACGGCCTTGGGCACTTACCCTAAGTCCCCCACATAAGGGATATAAGAGATTCCCGTGAAATCGCCTTATCCCCTCTAGTTAGAGCCGGAACACCCCCCCCCTTCCCTCTCTAACTAGAGGGGTTAGGTGGGCACATTAGGTGGATTAGCTCTGTGTAGCTAAGCGCAGACGTCTAAACAGAGCTAAACAGAGGCTGTGTAGCTCTGTGTAGTGACCTACGCTTAGCTACACAGCTCCGGAAATAGCTGCACATTGTTATGTTTAGGTGACCCCGGAACGCAGTGTATGGTCGAGGTCAAGGCCGTGTTCTCCAAACTGCAGAAGCTCACCGCCATGCAGAAGGCGCATATGATCTTTGACCCCATAATGTCAGAAAATAGTCCCTGCAAACTCACTCGGGGGGTGAAGGCGAAGATGTTCGTAATTTGAACATCAGTTGTAGTGCATGCATGGGTTTATATCATGTTATGGTCGATAGCAGCAACTGAACTTACATGTCCATAATACATATATGGGAGACTTCAGGACCAAGGTTTTTCATGCAATGCAGTTCAATGCAGTTCAGTGCAATTGCATTCAAATTGCATCGATTTGCATCCAATTGCATCGGTGGGTCAGTGCAGTTCGATGCAGTTCAATGCAGTTCGATTGATCTGCATCGAACTGCATTGATGTGATTTTCGATGCAATTCGATGCGAAAGTTCTGGCAGTTTTTCCGCATTACATTGCACTACCGTTTACATTGAATTTCATTGATTTGCATTGCATTGCACCAAATCACATCAAGTTGCACCGAACTGCATCGAGCCGACTCGATGCAATTCGATGGCATTGACTTTGCATCGTATTTTAGTCCGATAAAGGCAGTCATACGTCTGGCCCGGTATTTGACGTAGAGAAGAAATACAGTAAAGGGGTAATATATATATGCACTCGAACTGTACAGGCACACTTGGAATGTCAGAGACCCGTCCTGTACTCGCGCCAATACTTCCCCCACACTGCATAACTAACGTTGCGTCGGAAATATCATGTGGTCGTCCCAAAAATTGACAGCTGAAGCCTACACTGTTCGTCGGTCCTTTGTCCTTCCGCTTTTCCGATTCCGGCCTCCTCAGCAGCCTCACCTGAGCTGCAATCATCGGGCGGACGATCTAGAGTTAAGTTCTCGCGCTGCCGCCCTCACGCCGTTGCCCGCCCGCTCGCTCGCACGTCCTGCAACAACAAACTAGAGTGCCAGCAGGTCCGAGCGACAGCACAATGCACCATCCCCTCCCCACGTCCGTCCGGTTTATGAAAGGCAGCGGAGGAGGAAGACGAGGGGCTGCGGCGCGGCCCTCCTTCCCACACCCTTCCGCGCGCACTTTTCTGCGCTCCCGAACCAGTCTTGACCGCAAGCGCACCGCCTCGCTCTCGTCCCCTCCTACGCCGGCCATTCTGATGTCCTCCTTCGCCGTGTATTCCACCACCCACAGTCACCGCGACTACAAGGATATGCACGGGCACGGCGCCGTTTGTGAAGTGGAGGGCAGAAGGTGTGCTAGAAGGCGATGTGGGCGCTCGAATGTCGGATATGCGGGTGGAGCTCCAGATGAGGACAGGAAGACAGGAATTTCCGATCGGGGAGACGAGCGGGAATGCGACCTTCGCATTGTTGCCCACCCTCCCGCACTCGTACATCCTTCGGCCTCCAGTTGCGAAAAAAAACCGGCAGCAGAGTACCACCTTCTCCTCATTTGTCCCCGCCGCGCCATCGATCTCACCGCCACCGCCGCATCATCTCCTCCGAATGCGAGTGGTGGGGCAGAAACGCCGCTGGAGCTACGGCGTCCGAGCTGCATGTGGGCACCTCCTACTGCCCTCGCCCCATCTCCTCGACCTCCACATGATGCTCCTGCACGGAGAATCGTCCCGTGTTCTCCGTCATCGGTTCCCGACAGTCGCGCCGCAGCTGCGGTGGAGTACTGGCAACAGTATCATCCCTTCCCTCCTTCGTCCCCTTGGGCTAAATCACGCTGCTGCTGCATGAAGATCGTCCCTCCTCCCCTTCTTTCCCGCGTTCTCGGGACGTCATGGATGGAGAGTGTAGGTTGGGCCATGATGATGAGGGAGGGACGTTGCGGGTTAATGCGGCCCGATTCCGAGGGCGGAGGGTCTTGTCCGCCGATGCCGGTGCTGCTGCCCCATCGGAGTCTTGCTACCGCTACTGCCTCGGAACACGGCCGCCGGGATTCGTGGGCTGAATGCTGAGGGGGAAAATGGGCGACAGGGAACTTGGCGGAGGAGATGCAGCTTAAAGAAGCCGGAGGGTATTACTATTGCGGGCGGCTCAAAGGTGGGTGTGATCCCATTGACGACGTAGAGGGGATGCGGCTCCAGGGAAAACTGAACGCGGCTTGAGGAAACGGTAGCGCAGAGCGATGGTATCGCGAGCGACGGGGCTCAAAGCGAGTACATATTGATACTTGATATGGCATTGAGCACCGATAAAAAGAAGGAAAGAGGGCACCTACCAGCAGGTGGAGCGAAATCTTCCGCATAGGACGACGCGCACGTACGCGCGGCGGAGACGCCCTGCAAGGACCAGATCAGCTTGAGGTAATCCCGGAGGAAGGAGGACGCACCGCGGACGGGTCAGCGTAAGCACGAGTTTGTAACCGCGTCGATAGATAGGAGCGGGACCGTTCTCCGCCGGACGCCGACTCAGCTCCATCGCTCTCACCATCTTGCATCACCATCTTGAGCCATACCCGAGTCCAAACGAATCCCACCGTATTCCAGGGCCGCGATCTGTTCAGATAGTCAGCACCATATTATAGAAGGGACGCACAACGACTAACAGGGATTGACTTACAGGGAAAATATGTGCACTGCATTGGTGTGTTCACGGAAGAGTGGTGAAAGTGCGCGTGGATTGGGAGCCGTTAGCGCTAGGGTCGATACTGATAGCTTTAGCGTCGCCACGTCGGTATGAGCTACACAAGATGGTGCGCCAAGTCAGTTTGAGGCTATAGAAGCAGAGAAAGGAAACGCACTCGAGGTGAAGCACCATGTCGGCTTCAGCATGCAGCTCCGCTTCCCGACGCCTGCTGTCTCCTCTGAGACCTGGGCCCGCCGTCGCCGCATCTATCCCATCCCATCCCATCCCACCACCCATTCAATTAACTGCCGCTCCCTTCGCACATCGCTCCCACTGACACGAAGTCTCAATCGTGCTCGAGCTCATCTTCACCGCGTATGAATCCAATGAATAGAGACGCCGTTGGCCGTCCCAGCAGCGGTACGGGAACACCACACGTCGGTGGCGCGCGGGGTGGCATACGCATCGAGCGCGTCTCTACGCGGTAGTCCGGGGGCGGCTGAGTGATTGCGGAAAAGGATGTTCGGCAAAAAATTGGGTGGTGGTATGATTAGGGAGACGGCCGGGGTGAGATCGAGATGCACGCGGCGTTGGCCATGGATAGATGAGCCAAAGAGGACAAAAAGAGCAGCTCAAGTCTTTCACGCGTGCCTGGGACGCAGACAGGAAACGGCCGGGCAAACGAGGTGGTTGGAGAGCCTCGAAGCAAACTGAGAGCAAGCTGAAGGATCACAGAGGTTTCATTGCTAGTCGTATTCATGAGTAAGGCCGCGCGAAGTTAACCCGTTTGCAAGCAAGTATCCGTGTCGTCGAGGCCTTGTGGTTTGTGAGCAAAAGAAGATAGGAATCTCCGGGCCGGCGTTGCGCCGTTGGAGATCATCAAAAACATAGCCCAACCCCTCGCCCATTGTTTCGGATCTGTCTATCTTTCATCCCACCACCATCCTGGCCAGCCGGTCCTTTGGCATCTCCGGTAATTTTCCCGTCTTCAAATGGTGCAAAATCCACTCACCGGACTCGATTCTATGCAGGTCATCCGCGAAAGGGACCCCTATCTTGAAATACTGGGGAAAACATCCGACTGGCTGAATCAAGACTCAATCTTCAAGCTTCAAGATCTCGTATTGTCTGCTTCCGCCGACGTTCGTCAAAATTTTGTTACAGTTCTAGTTTCTTCCTGTTTCTTCCTTGCTTGGCTTGTTTCGAGCTGTCGTTCAGTCTCGTGGCTGGTCTCCCCGTTCCCACTTCGGTCTCCCCGTTCCACTTCCATCCACAAAACAATCTCGATGTACCGCCCGGCGGCGCCGTAGCCATGGTCAAATTTTTGCAAACGGCATACCTGTTACCAGCTCGTGCTCCCTTCTAGCGAATGCCTGCCGAACCCTCCTTGGCCTCGCTCCAATCACTGCGGTTCGAATGGAAAGACCGGCCGGTCTGAGCGTGCACATCGACTTTTCTGTAGCGCCCGCCCTCTCTAAATGTGGCTAAGCTACGGAGGCGTCAACTGAATCTCGTACGTTGTGCCTACACCATTCAGTGTTTTCTCCCCCCTTACAAATTCACCGCATGTGCAGCTGGCCATACTTCCTTCGAATCCCTCCTGGAAGGACCGCCGCGGATGAAATCGATGGTAGCGGCTTCACCCATATAAGAACATTGCACTCGTTCCTTTGACGATTCTTTATCCCCCGTCGCGCTCTCCTCGCTCCCCCGTCTTCCCAGATTTGCTTCAAAACTCTCTTCCTGCCGATCACTTCGACACTGAAAACCTCGCGTCCAACAGGACACTACCCTACGCTACCTACACCAATTCATGAGATCACATAGATGTCCGCCGATAGAAGGTAGGACCTTTGCTTTCCCCGCCCTCGATTCCTCATCAAACTTGTCTAGTCCGCAATAAATTCAAATCATTGCAGGCTTCCTTGGCCTCCCTCATCTGGATGCTCCACCTCAAGATCCTCAATCTACGTCCTAGTGCCATTCGATGGGCTTTTATTAACCGAACTAGGCTCAGGCAGTATGAAGGTCCGTAGTTTCCCTACACATTTCTTGCTCCACGACTTCACGCTTACGCACCCTTTCATTTCACTGCAAAGCCGTATCTTTTGCGACCTTGCTTGCATATCGGACTCTCAACGTAGGAGTATTCCGCTATCCCTAGCGCTAGCGGCGGACCCGCACGCACCGGCCCCACGGTGTTCTCGCCACGTTCCCCATTCCGCCTCACTCGACCAACGCCCGCGGTTATTCCCGGCGCCCATTCTCTGCCTCGAGCACCGCACGTCACCGTCCTGGCCACTCCCACTCGATGCTCGTGTACGATACGCTCAACGCTCGAAGACATGCTACCCGCCCGCGCGTCCCGTGTCGTGCCAGTGGAAGGCGACTGGGACGCCGGACGCATGGAACGCTCGCGTCAGTAGAAGATGAGATGGAATGAGATGGAAAGCGCGGCCGCATCTGGGATTCTATCGCGGACACTGGTGTAGTGCGGCGAAGGGTTTCGATCACAGGCAGAAAACCCAGCGCTTCCCATGTATATCCTCCAACCCAACCGCCGCGAGCGCCACCACATGGCGCCTGAGCTTTCCCTGCCCTCCACCGTGGCCGGCTACTGCCCCACAAACCCAGCTCTCCTTCGCAGTCTCAGTAAATCTGAGGACGACAATGGCCATCCTGGAGTCAGTGATTCGAAGGCGGAAATTTCATCACGACGGTATAGGGCTACGAAGACGTCACAGACCCTCGTTCGCTTTTCGCTTCCCCCCGCGCGGTGTTGCCGGAGCGTCCAAACCGGAGGATACCGTTTGCGCTGCCTTAATGTGGTATGTCTTTGTTCCTCCTGATTGACCGTTCATTCAATTCCTTTTGCTTCGCAAGCTGCATTTGCCCAAATCAAGTCCCAAACTGCAGAGTGTAGACGGGTACTATCTAGATCTGCGCATATCCGTATTAGCGGTAGTTGCTCGAATAGGCTCAATTCTTCTAAAATTCGAGTAAAATGGTACAAGCGAGAAGTAAGCATGAACCGCAGGCCTCGTAGACATTGTGGAATGGAATCGTGTCAAGTTTTGCCTGCTGCGGCCGTGTTCTCAAAATTGGCCAGCTGCAATTAATCCAGCGCTCATTGCGGGCGGGCTCTTGATATCGATGATCGATTATCTCTTGTCTTCGAATACTGATATGCCCATATACCCTGAAGCCCGTAAAGCTTGAAACTCCTTTACAGGTGCGGCTGAACCTCAAGTCCTGCACGATCTTTATCTATTTTTCCCCGCTTCATGTACGCGAACAATGCACGATTTCTGGGGACGAGGATGAGCAGGACTATTATTGAGGTATCATTTACACCGGAATGGAAGAGACAGAAAGATATTGGATGTCTAACATATGATACATTATTCTCACGAAATAAATAATCTATAGCTGGGTTCACTTCCTGAGGTGACTGTAAACGAATATCGTGTGAGTTCCCCACAAAAAGCACAAGGTGAAGGAAACCTACGCTGCCCGAGTGTGCGATAGCAGTCCATCAGGACTGAAAGATTTCTGGAGGCCGGCACAAACACCGTACGTGCAAACAAGCTTCTCTCGCGGGTGTCTGAGCGAGTCGGTTTGCATTTGGATCGGCAGTGTAGGTGTCACTCACCGTGCAACACAATGATGAGTGAAGTCGGCCCACGGGATCCATCGGTCGCAGCGCGAGCAGTGCACATCCGGTTGCAGGGGACCCTTGCGGAGGGAGCGGCGGTGGTGTTCTAGAGCGCGAAGCTCATACTTGAGCCGGGGGAGTAGGAGAAGAATTGCTGGGGCGGCATCATCAGGGATATACTTGGCTGAGATGAACGGGACATACAAGAAATAAAGATCGGTGTCTTGTCTCGGTTAAAATACCGGAGGTATTCGATTGCGGTCGGGGTTGCGGCCAGGTCTTGCTTGTCGAAGCCGTGCTCGATTGCGAAGACCGACAGACTATGGCAGCATCAGTGAGCGGTGGCGGGCGGGCAGGAAACTGGCGTACCGCTCAGAGTTGAGCTGTTCAATAGTCTGGACTATGAACTCGACCTGCGAATATCTTGGTTCTTGGGCCCTCATGGCCGTGTGGTCGTAAACTCGCAGTGGTGTTGTCTCTACGCGTTGTTTCCATTTGCACAGAGCGGTGTGGTTCTAACGAATGGTCAAACACCAACCAATGGACGGCAGGGAAGGATAAACTTACAGCCAATATGGCGGTCCACGACTCCTGGCGGCGATCCCATTCCTTCGGAGGGAGTCAAGGTCAAGGATAAGGAGACGAAAAGGCGGTGTACCTGGCGCAGCTGCGGCACATCTCTAACTGGGAAGGCGGGCTTTCCTCCCTTGCGCATAGACCCGTCGGCGACTCGCTCAGCCTGATCGAGTTCCGCGGCATTCGAGTCGGCGGTGGCGGGGGGAACGAATATCTCAGCGCGGTGGACGGGCGGGAGGAACTCCAAAAACCCAATGGTTGCGTAGGAATCGGCCCGTGCGGCTGCAAAAACGGTCCAGTGTTTGATCGATATGCACCGACCGCTGGGTCGAATTGGCCGCAAGAACGAAAAACGTAAATTGTGGACGAACCTCTCGATCCTACTGTAGCAACTAACCTATACAAAGCATCAAGATGCATGCTCGCGTCGAAACTGAAATAGTACATACCGGGCAACACCGAAAATTCAAAGCGAACACGGAGGGCAGACCATCGGTCATATGATGGCAGACCTACGCCTAGTTATCAATCCTAGCGACGCGGAGGAGAAAACTGCTCTTACAACGCAAACACTCCGACCAAACAGGAAATTGGCGTACGCGTTTTCCGTCCAGCAGCCGGAAGCCGTTACAACAGGCGACGCGGGAACATCGTCGATCCTTTTGCGCGCTGCGGCCCAAAACAGCGGGTCCTCGAGGACGCTTTTGAGTCTTTTTGAAGTGCGGCGTAGTTGGACGAGATCGAGGGGACTACAGCACAGCAAAACACCGCGCGTCGAGAGCAAGGAACCGAGGCCAATGTAAGCTTGGAGTGTTTCTTCGCCAAAGGCTATTGCAGAGATTTGCCGGGCCATGGTGGCGGAAGAGAAGAAGCAGCGAGTCCCAAAGAGGAAATTCCATTTTCGGCCAGCGATCTTGCCTTCTCCCGCCGCAATGAGCGAAGCTTACTTCCAGGACGCGCCCCCCTCGGCTGAAAGCCATCTCATGGACCAATTTCTGTTTCAGTTATTGCTCGACGAGCACATTCCTCTCCGCAACCACGTTACCCCGCCCGTAGACCTCAAGGCAATTGCGGAGGCCACGCCTGGCTGGCCAACTTCTCCTTCGTCTTTGAACGCGGCCTGGTGGGCGTCGTTCGGGTACAGGTGTTTCGATAGTGCAGTCACCGTCGCCGTCTTCCGCTGGTTTGCGGGGTTCGCTATGCCGTCGGGCCATGCTCTGTCTGTCAGCGCCCTCTACCACATTTCTTCTGCCCTGGCTCATGATTTCCCTTCAGCTCACCATCCAGGCGCTCTCACGCAAGCCCATCCCGTCCATGCTGCTTCAAATGTCTACCGGCCTGCGGGCATGCCCACCGTTCGACATTAACGCGACCTTTTTTGTTATGCTGTTCTACCTGGAGCGGGAGCAAGGGACCGTCGCTGTACAGCGTTGGGTCTGGGAGAACCTCATGACCATCATTCGACCGCTGTATGGCAGGGCAGCGCTCTTTGAGGAGGTGTCGTACGTCGTTTCGTGTGCATTTCCCTGCCGCCGGTGACCATCCATCCACTTTAGGGACCCACCCAGTTCGATCACCCCAGGTGTGTGCGGAGAAACCATCCGTGTCCATTCTAATCGTTTCCAGTGGCGTTTGTTGAGTTGCAGGATTATTGGCGCAAGCAGGATGCGGGGGAGTTGGTCCAGGAGGTCGCCGGTCGCCGGGTAGGGTCTTGCGTTTGTTGTATCATCTCCCCATTGATTTTGTCCCCATAGATCAAGAACCTGCCATCCAAACGCAGACGCTCGTTGTAGCTTGCACGCATGAAGGATCTTTTTCGTTGGATTTTGTTTTGGACGGCCCGGGGATACTTTACGTCGGGCAGACGGTGTCGATTCATTAGACTGGTTTTAATGTATATTTCGAGATAATGCCAGTACCGCAACGGTATTCGAGACACAGAAATTGCCAGTGGCCAGCAGGAAGGAGCATCGGACTCCATGATGCCTTTTTGGGTCCAATTAGTGAACCTTGCGGTGGGGAGCGAGTTGGCTGCCAAGGGGCAAGCAAGGAGAGCTCTCCATATGCATAATGGCGTTTCAGACATGTGCGACCATCAGATGGCGGCCGCCATAGGCGGGCGGGACCGGGCGCCGACATGCGCCCATGGTGGTCAGACCCACGGGCCATGAAGTTTGCAAGTCGGAGCATTGGTCTTCGCACGATCTTTTCGAGCTCATGAACTTGAAAAGCACCACGGAAAGTTGCCGAAAAAAACCCATTATTTATTTCCTAGTGGTAGTCTAGGGAAGAGTAAGAAAACTATACAACTTATGCAAACAATTTTCGTTCCTGTACCCGTGAAGAAAATGAACGACGAGCACGCGCCGCAAGGGAGGGTGAAGATTTACCTCTAAGCTAGATTCTTGTCGGCAGCCCTGAGCCGGGCACCCATATATCTCACCTCTCGAAACGCCAGAGAAACCACTGTAGCAAAGGAAGCACGCAGAATGTTCATTGCAGACTAGATAAAATTCAATGAGGGAATCCAGGATTCCAAAGGGATGGGGGGCAATCTACCTTTTTGCGAGCTAGACGAGCTTGCGAGTCGACCTGAGTGGAAGACAAGGTTGTGCCCAACGAGATGGATTCCTCTTCCGCTGCAGTAGATTAGATTAGATGTCGTCGTTAGCACCGCCACCTGTCAAAGTCTTTGCGTCCGCTTCCACCTGCATAACAGCAAATTCCTCTTCCTCTCCTCAGCTTTTCCCTCGCAGCTTTCATTTTTCCCACCCTCCCATCCTCTTAGTTCTTTGAGCTTACGCTCGGGTTGCCTTGGGTTTCAGTCCGCTGACCCTCGGTGCCCGCTGCGTCCGGGTTCGGCCTCACCCGCGTTTCCGCTTCTTTCCGACTCGGGCTTTGCCGCAGACGTTTGCTGCCTCGCAAAGAGCCCAGTCGGCCGGGACGGCCGAACCCCCCGCAAACACACACAAAAGACTGAGCCTCTCCCCTCACATTCTAGCGGCGTAATATTATATATATTAATATTAGCTTCAGCCGCTCCTCCCTCCTACAATCCACTATCGTCTAGCACCCACCTTGTGCAGTGAGAGCCGTGAACGCTGTCTATGCGACCTTATCAGCAACTTGCCGCCCAAGGTTGGTGTGGCATCTGTGGCAACAGAGTTTTGGAAACAAAAGACGGAGGAGGAGCGGTCATCCGCGGCCCTTGGCGGATCCATAGCTCTACTAATAACTTAGCAGCATCTCGACTGCGACGGAGTCGATAAGCGCTCAGAATGGCAGCCGGTCAAGTCCAATTCTACAGTTGCGCGTACCACAGCGTTATCAGAGCGGGGCAAAGAAGTTCAGCGTCCAGAGTCGCCCCGCAAGAGGACCAGATTTTCGCGGACCACCAGCGAGCCTCAAGTTCCAGGAATAATGAATTTGACGGTTTTTGCTCGACCGCAGTCACAGAAAAATGTAAGGAAGAATACTTGGATGTGAACGTTGCGAGGAAGAGGAAAGCGTCAGTTTCATACAAGGCCAACCAGTCATCGGCAGCTTCGGCGAGTATGTTCTCACGATGACAGTGAGCGACGACAAGAAACTAAGAACGACGATGTTAAACGAGGAAAACTCGGCGAGTCTCGCGGAAGTCACACAGGAAAATTGAAGGGATCAAAGCAATTAAATGTATTTGTAACTACAGCAGTTTCGCACTCTTGGTTGGCCCTCTCGAACGAGAGAGCCGTAAGCTCGGTGTCCACGGCAAGGAGGTGCGGAGATGCTAGCCCACGTAACCGAGAAGTATATACGACTATCTATCTTGATCCCGCCATCCCAACAGAACTTCAAGTCGACATCATCTTGACAGAACTTGAAGTAGGCGTTTGCGCAGGGGGGGAGGTAGGCGATACTGAAATATAGGATGAGCAGATGAAAATGAAAAGGCATGCCAGAAAACGCACCAAATGAATGAGCAAATTCGCCAGCTGAACCCGCGGCCCCTGATCCATCGGTTGTAAAAGGTCATGTTCCGAGCGTGAGGACTTGACAAGGCGACGGCGCGGACAAGCCCGCCCGAAGCTCCCACACACGGTAGCCAAGTTTTTACGCCCTTCTTCAAGAGTTACGAAGTGAACAGCTACATAAGGTCTTGACTACGGCTGCTGAGCCTAGGGATGGTGAGCGAAGGCGGGAAAGGAAGAGAAGAAAAACACACCTGAATGTGGTGGTACAGGAGAGAAATGTGATGCGCCAGATTGACCGGGTTGTGCCGCTTAAATAGGCATTGGTGGCTGACATTTTGCGCACAGACCAGGATGGTGATTGCCTATGTTTGTAGAGTCCTGTGCTGCACGCAAACAATTTTGGGCGACGCAAGTCGGGTTGAGATCCAGATGTGCCAGAGTACTACTTGAATTATCCGAATTCAGGCGCTGCCGCACATATCGAATTCACAATGGTCCTTGGATTATGCAAATTCGGGTACTGCGGAAAGGTGGGGGCTCACTCGGAGTCCTTTACATGGGAAAAGAGTTAGCGGGGCACGGTACGAAAGGTGAGTCTCAACATACAACTTGAAGTCGGCCGTGATGGGAGTGATTTGATCAATTCAACCATGGGAAAGCAACACGACTTGCTCAAACCCCGGACAACGTGCAGCCAAGCCAGCGCGGTTTCGTGTTGTAACCCAAAGCACATTCCACCCATTCCCAGTGTTGAAAGAATTCGTTGATTTGAACACATGGCGTCAATTGCTTTCCGTCAACTCGGCCGGGCCGGCAGCGGAGAATATCCTTTACGCTCAACCATCACCGCGCCACCGCAAATCTGCGACTCACCTCGCCGCAAGTCCCGTCTCTGGAATCGCTCAACGCTGGTTCTTCCTGCTCCCATCCTCGTCCACCTGCTCCCATCCTCGCCCACTTGCTTCAATAGACGTGCTTGCCTTCACCACAAACCATCATGCCCCCGAGAATCAATAAGGCCGAAATTTGCCAAGAGGCAGCCTGCGCATACATCAGAGACCCCATTACCGTGCTTCTCTTCTTTCTACCCTTCGAGGACATCTCTATTCGCAACAAAACCTTCTCCGTTTCGCACCTCATCCGCACGGCATTGGAATTCCTCGGGGATCGGTGTCTCTATGGCTTCCTTGGTAGAGCTTTAATGGCAGTGCTCCCGGACAATATTGAGCTTTACATGGTACGTTCTAACCTCATCGTCCATCCCGCCGCCTCTCACCTTTTCAGCCGATAATGTCAGCGCTGGGTTCGAATCTCGTGCTGGGCGAGATTACCGCCACCCTCAAATTGCACCACAAGACGGAGGACAAGACTGGAGGCGACGTCTTTGAGACTCTGCAAGGCGCCAGTATCATGGACCATTTGGACAACTGGGAGGCCGTCGAAGAACGTGCGGTCGCGATGTTTACGCCGATTATCCTGGCATGCGCCTCAGCCCTCCTCGATCCTAAGCGAAAGGCCAACAGCAGCAACAACGACCAGCCATTCAAGCGAGCCCGTGTCCGAAACGGCGGATCTGTCGTCACCAGCGCTCCATCGGTACCTGTTGCTGCGCTCGCTGCTGGACCGGCCAAACCCACCGCGTCTCCTTCGAACCCTACAAGCGTATACACTACAGCCCACTCCACAGTGAACCTAACCCGGATGCTTTCCTTCCTGTCGATAACACAATCTCCCACATCCTCTATCCCACCCCCGTCCCGCCCTGCCCTCGCAAAGTACGGCCCCACAGCATTCATTTCGATGATTTGTATCTAACGTCTACCGTAGCATCACCAACACCAGCAGCAACAATGCTATTATCAACTATCCACACAAGCACTAGCAATTTGCGCGAGAACAGCAAATGGATGTACTTATTTATTAGGGGGAAACATGTAGACCTGGGTTTTGTTTTTCAATTTTTTTATTTTCAAAATGTATCGTCCCGGAGGGCTCTAAAGTCCGCATACCATCGAATCATCGCAGTGAACATGGACCAGTCTCGAAGCTTCAATGGTATTCTTTAGAGCTTTCGGCAGAATTACATGCAGCCCGAGAACCAGTAATCCACGCGCGGCCTACGCTATGACAAATGTCCGTCCAATTCAAAAATAGGCGAATGCTAGCGCCTCAGTAGAGAAGACGCCAGTACCAAGACGGGGACGCGGAAGGCCGCCGCCCCGCGCAGGTGGTGCAGGCCCACGATCCCTCCCCAGCGCGCATTCCCCTTCGGCCCTCCCTCGTCTACGTCCTCGGAATTCGATCTCGGACGCGGCTCCCCGCCCGCCTCCCATCTCATCTCATCCTGTACTCCCACCATCGCGCGCGCGCTCTCCGACCGGCAGCCAGCATTCTACCTCTATCTTCCTGCTTCGTGCTTCCCGGATAACCTCGAGCACGCGCGCGGGGCTCGAGAGACACCGCGGAACGGGGTCGATGCTCGCTCGAGTACGGGAGGCATGGGATTGGTATAAGTACCGATCCTTGGAGGAAGCGTTGGGTGCTGGAGGGCGAGGTAGCGTGGGAGCAGGCACGACACTTCAAGCTTCAATTTCCGTACAGCGTCCGCATGCGCGTACGGCGGAGCCCTCTCCACCATGCGTACCCGCACATCCCTCTGCCGCTCAATTTTCTTCCACCAGTATCATCCGTATCGGCATCCGCGACCATGCGCGAGTAATGTAAAGGCGTCCGAGTCGGTCGTGGTATGCGCGCGCGGAGCACGCGGAGCAGACAGACGCATAGGATATGCAGATCTCGCAAGTGCCCGTGTCGAGGGCGTATGGGCAAGGGAGAGCGAGTCGAACCTGATGATACGTGTCGTCGAGCTTTGAGTGGGCGGAAACGGCGGGAGAGATACACCATGTTTCGACCACGCTTGTCGGACGGACGGGTCAGGTGCGTCGAGGGCCCGGCAGAATCGAAACTCTCCGTGCTCCGTACTCCATCTTCACGAACCCCTGCTCCATCTGCACGAACGCCGCTCGTGCTTATTTCGGAAGCCTGTCGAGTATACATGTGCCGGTCAGTTAGGAGTGCGATGGCGATGGTGGGCTGAACGGTGGTCGGTCGTCGTCTGCTGCTGGGGGAGTGTGCTGGTGCGGTGCTGCGGACTCGGAGCGGTTCGTGGGTTTGAGCTCTTCGGGATTGAGCTCCGCCTAGCCCAGAACGTCTTCGATGGTGTTTAAGTCGAATAAGTCGAACCCAGCGTGTACTGGGATCTTTCTGGCCGCGTCGGAGGGGTCTTTGGCGGTGGGCGAGGAAGGGGTAGGTGTGGATACACCAGCACCGAGCGGGAACTAACTCGTGGTGGGAGATCATCGACGACGACGGCTGTGCTTCGAGCAACTGCTCGTAGTGGGAGGTCGAGAGACAGACTGCGGCCGCGCCGGCTCCTTCTTCGACGAGAATCAGCCCTTCTTCTTGTTCTTGTCCTCCTCCCTTCCTACTAGCCGGTCGCCTTTGAAGTCGGGTTCCTGTGAATCGAACGGCATGAGTAATTAGATCGAACTTGTCTGCACGAACTTACCACCGAATCATCAAAATAATCTAAAAACACCGGTAACCCAAGCTGATCCAAAATGAGAGGCATGAACGTCCGATAGCCCATATGCCCCACAATCTTATCCGTAACATCCACATTCTCCACCGGTCCAAGTCCCGCCACAGTCCCCATCCCGCCAGTCGTCGTGCGAACCAGGTAATTCAGCACCCAGTCGTTCCGCGCAAACGCGTTGACATAGCGCCCCGACACGACCGAGCGCGTCTCGCACCACATGCGCATGTGGCCAACAGTCGTGCCGGCGAACACGTCCTGCACGATTCCGTACGCCTTTTGCTTTGCGAGCTCAATGAGCGCGTAGAAGATGACGCACGCGCCGAGGGAGAACCCGATGAGCGTGATGGGGCGAACGCCGAGGTGTCGCTGCATGAGGACGTCGCGAGGACGCTGCCCGCGGCCTTGGCGCGGTCGAGCGCGTTGTTCCAGGGGTTGTCGACGATGTACCCGAGGTTAGTGAGGACTGCGGCCTCCGTTAGATTTATTCTTCGCAAAAACGAAAGAGAGAAGCGTACTGATGGGGCATTGGAGGGCGCTCATGAGGGCGGTTATGGCGGTGGCTTGGAGCACGGTTTGGCCTATTTACGTGAGTACCTCGCCATGAGAGCCTTAAGCGCGCTTCCGGTCTCCTGAATCATCTCGGGCTCCCATAAAACGCTGAATACGTCGCCGACGACGGGATCCAGCACGCTAAAAGGCAGCGGGACATCGTCGAGTTTGCCGGTCATGAATCTAAAAACTATTATGAGGATGAAAAAGAAAATTGAAAGTGCGCACCTGCTGTGTGCGGTTGATCATCCCGCGGACAGCAATACTAGAGCCCGTTAACACCCCGCCCGTCGTGATCACGGCCGCCCCGCCAGCACCCGCGAGAAACCCTGTGGTGCCCGTGATGCCGATGGTGCTGAACGTCGCGCCGAGACCCGCGCCAATGATGGGTTCGAGGAGGCCCGCAGACAGACCGATGACCAGGCCGCCACCGAGCGTCGCGAGTCCGAACATCATGTATCGTTTCTTCCGCGCAGATTTCTGTCGTCCGTGGATGAGCTCCTGCTGCTCCATCTTCTCGACGTCCTCCTGGATCTCGAGCACCTCGGTCACACGACTCTCGAACCGGACAACGCCAAGCCAGCCGAGACCGAGCTTGAGCGCGGCCTGTTCAAGGAGAACGCGAGAGCGCGCGTCGTACGCGCTACCGGCAATGAGGATGAGGAAGAGGTCGCAGAGGAGCGTCACCCGTTCGCCCGCAGCGGAGAGGGTGGTGGAAACGCCAGGAATGGCGGCGGCGGAGGTCTGTGCGAGGACCTTGGAGGCGTCTGGAAGGTATCCTGGGGTTGGGGTTACGGGGAACTCGGACGCCGAATAGTCAAAGACTTCGTCGGCCTGCCGACGTGCTTCTACGGGGTCGTGACTGCGGGGACAAGGTCCACATCCGCTGGGTAAGGCTTTCGATCATTTTTTGCTCTGGAGACCAATTTAAAACAAAAGTCGGATAGAATATATAAGACCGCGAACCTTGGGTCTCGAGCTCCATATGATAGTACAAACGGCCCATGATATTCGTTGCCCAGAGGTCCATGTTCTGTACGGCAACTCGTTGCGATTCGGCCGTTTGAGACTCTGGCCATCTCTTGCGTGATAAGTGCACACAGACCGACGTAGGCGATGCGCTGGGCCTCAGTGAGCAAGTTCTTGGTCGTTTGCATCTGGCTGAGCGGAGTCATGGCCTTGTCCTCGTCAAACAGATACTGTGCGCATGTGGACCTCGTCCGTCTCGTCCTCTTCGTTTCCCCGCAACCGCGTGTAGTCGCTCTCGTTCTGGTCGATCTTGGAACGCCATTCGTACCCTCCATCGTCGAAATCGATGAGGTTTCCAGTCGTGTTTACGGCGCTGGCGCCTTTAGCGTATCCAGTACCTGCAGAGTATGAATTCATCAATTAATGAGCAATGGACATTGGGAACGTACGGTATGGTATGTACAAGGAATCCAGAGCGCGGGGTACCGAGTCGTCTTGGGTGTTTGAAGTGTCACGATCCCGCGGAGCGCTGCGCCTGCAGAAACTCCTCTCCTTTCCGCTCGCTGGAATAGAACAAAAACAAAACAAGTCAAGTCCGCTCGGAAACGATCGGCCGAAGCCACTCACCTCGTTGGTTCGCACCTCGCACCTTCTACGCAAGTCGGAATCAACGTCGACGCTCAGCAGCACACAGCAAGGGTCGGAGTCGAAACACTAGAGCGTGTCCCTTGCGGTATTCAACGAAAAGAAATGCAAAATGTCCAGAATTGTTGACGGCGTGCAAACGACAAATGTGAAGGCGCTGGGGGCAAGAACTCAAAAGACTTTTAAAGATCTGGACCGAAAGTTGTCTCGGGCACCGAGATCTTGTTTCGACGGCGGGCGCATGCTCAATTTTTTCGGCACCCACAAAATCAGCCATCTCAGGTCTGGCCAGGCTGTGCTCTCATTCCGCCGCCGCAGTGGCCTGGACGACACTTCAGAGCTTTAACAGCGCGAAGCCGCTGGCCGCGCAGCTACGGACCCGCCTCGAACGCACTCGTAGGTTTTTTTTTGTCGGGGTCGTTTTGCTGTCTGATGAAACTACCATCTGTAGGGAGGGGTTTCGTCTTACTGCGTCGTCTGGCTGCTCATTCTGGGAGAACTGGGAAATGCATGAAGATCGATACGTGCCCACGCACCGCATCCGCGTCGTGGAGTCTCATTCATCTTCTCCGACTCGCAACTCGGGTCTGGCTCCTAGAAATGATCAGGTTTGTTGCTTCAAAGTTTACTCCCGCAGACCATGTACCAAACTCCGAGTCCCTCTAGAAACTACCCAGCTGCGCTGCTGCAGGGCCCATAGACGACGTGAAGCCCGCCGATTCGCAACTCAGGCCCGGCGCAGCCTTGGAAGGTGGCCGAGCTACTCTGGACTTGGGAACGCTAGTTGCTACCACCTTGTCGACAAGCGAAAAGGACGAGGAGGGGCGGAGTCTTGGGTGGAGTGCCGGTGGCAGGTGGCATGGAGAGATAGATGGGGATGTACCGGCCGATTGGTCGGATGAAACGTTGATCCCGCACTGTTCTCCTCCCTCCTCTTCCTCTGTCACTCGACGACTCTGTCTGTCCTACTCGGCCTTCAGTGTCGTGAACTCACCGCTGCATCGGGACTCCACCGTCACCCTCCCTACCCTCCCCACGGCACGACAGCTGGCATGCAAAGAATTCTACTAGGCTTCCGACACTCTAGCTCGACGACGTACTCGGCGAAGAGTTCCCTTCGCCACGTCCCTTTCATCTTCCCATCCGCGAGTGCTACGATTACTGCGTTCGTGGGCCTAATTCCCGTCGTTCTCGCGCAGATTACGCAGTAACGCAGGAGCACGGTGGAACGATATCTGGTGCCATTGATAGAGACCGCAGGATCACTCAAAGTGGAGGATGCGTCTCCCCCCCTTCCCCTCCCCCTCCCCCTCCCCCTATCGCACCGCTATGCAGATGCAGCCCGCAGCGTGCGCACAGTGTGCGGCCCGAGGCGCCGCAATCCGCTCCTCACCACTCGTAGTACGCTCAGGCGCGGAAAGAGTTCATGGACCCCAGCTCGCTCAACGGGCGCTGGAGAACGAGCGCAAGGCGCGGATGAAGCCCGTACGAGCGGCTTCCCGGCGTCGATCCAGGGACACCCTCCACCCTCTCGATCTTCCGTTTCCACACGTCCACTGCATCTCCTTATTTTCGCTCTCACGCCGCTACTGCCTCTGCCCTTCGTCACCGTGCCCGCCCCTTTCGTGTCGAGTTGTGGAAGGTCCTCCGACGCCCAGACCCGCACCACTGCATCTTCCATCGCGTGTCCTCGCCTCCCATCCGCTGAGAAAGACCGCCATTCGGAGGTGCTCGTCATCAATTGCGCGGAGATCCCCATCTTCGTCTCGGTCTCGGTCTCCGTCTCTGCTACTGGACAAATACTTTTTCTGGCGGGGGATGAGGCAGAAGCGGCGATGCTCCAGCAGTAGCGGCGGCGTGCAGTGCTTAACTTGGCTCAGATTTGCGGACAAGGATGAAGCGTGAGGAGGTTCCTGTCCGGAGGTGAAGAAAAAAGATCGGTATCGGAAATTCGACAATTCGACTCAATTCTTCGACCTACTTCTCATCTCTTGATTTCACAATCCGCGCCCCTCCATCACTCACACGCGCACCCCGTTCGAGTAAGTCTCCCTAATGCTTTTATATATATACGACGAGCATCTCATTGCATACAGTGTGGTATCCTCAACACAAGCGGGCCTTAGTGAGGGATGGGATTCGTTCTCTACGCCATCGACGGTAATCGGTTATCGCATGGGGACGGACAACAGTGAAAATGAGGGATGGACTATACCCGGTGTCGTGCCTGGAAGGAAGAATCTCACTCACACTCGGTCGTCTCTGATGCGGGCCTTCCTTGGGCCTGCCGCATATTTTTGGGCGCAATGCTGGTGGGTCTGGTCTTACCATCCCTTTCTTTCGGTGCTTGATGCGACTTAAATAGTGGTCGGTGTTCATGGTCTGCGTCGGTAGGATACGAATAAGGATGAGAGAACGCGTCCAAGTCCTGCTACCGGCGCCTTGAAGTTGCTTGCGTCTTATCGCCTCCCGAGCCCGATTTCCACCTCGATTCCCTTCCGGTCTCTCGAGCAACCTGTTGCATCCCGTTACCTGTCCGACAGCGTCGGCGGTGCAGCGTGCTGGTACTGTAACGCCTGCAAGTAGCTCACCATAATCATAATGGTCGCCACTTCCACCTATCCCGACGCCTCACTGTATTCCAATACCCGTCGGCGTCGTCTGCTGGTCCTCGATGCTATCCATCATCAGTGTCCGCTCCTCGCTGCTTTCCATCTCAGCCCGAGTCACATCCCATCCCCATCCCCACCCTGCGTTCAAGAAGCAGCAGTTGGCAAGACTCGGAAGCTGCGGCGCCTTCTTCCCGCGAACGGAGTACATAGCAGCGCCAGAGAATTCTACCGCCAGCTGTCGGCGATGCCGCAATGGAGTACTATAATTATGGGATATCAGCACACCTGCACCGATTCCGCGCATCATCTCCCGCCCAAGTAACTCTTTTTTTTTTTTGGCCGTTCTGGGGCCTGATCGTTCGGACCGGACGCGGAAGACAGTGCGGTAGGGCGAGCGTGAATACGCGGAGATCGCTGCAGCAGCCGCAGATACGTGCGTAGTAGCTTTTGGTCATCGAGTTGTGCCTGATGACGTGCGCCTCCATGTCTCCTCCCCACTTCTCTCAAGCTGACCTCGTTTTTCAGGCATCTCGCCTGCATATACGTCCGTGTCCCGCGTGTAAGAGGAGCATGCTCAGTTTACCTTCGTCGACGGCTCCTGGTAGGCGCTCCTCTTTTCATCATCTTCTCGGTGCTCAATACCCTACAAAAGAAGAGACAGCTTAGTGGGTTGAGAACCTGTCGAATCGTTCCTCCTCCCGCTCGCAATACTCGAAGAAATTCGACCTATATCCACCGCGATCGTTGCGCTGGGTAAATACATCCTACTACTACCTTCACGTACCCCCGCCCAGCACCGTTATCCCGTCGGCGTTTCAGTGGGATTGGAAGTGACTTCCCCCGGATTCCTATCTCCGCTTCATTTCTCGACGGCTGCAGCAAGACTTCGACGGAGCAGCACCGACGCACAGGGCTCTAGTCCCTCTGGAATCCAGATGCAGCAACTCGGTGCATTCCTTGGTCTGGATCGTGACGCAGCAGTACGGGCTCGATTGCCGATCGATCGAGTGAATCAAGTAGATGTGCGACGAATACCGCAACGCGGAGAGCGCGGGCAACAAGAGGCGTGGGCGCACGCAACTCCAGCGCATCGTGGTGCTGAGGATGGGACTGTCGGGAATTGACGGCGCGGGTCGGCCGAGCGTGGACAATTTCACGTGAAGGAGGAGCAGGATGGGGCAAATGCGGTGGGCGGTGCGCACACGGAGCTCGGACGACGTAGCTCCGGCAGTATTCCCCCCCGCCGTTCGCATTCGGTACCCGGGGGAGTGTGTATGCCTGGTGGTGAAATGCACGGCGGGGGTAACGGGAAGGACGACATGAGAAGCACCAGCGTAGGAGGAGATCATGTCATCCGGTGGCAATGCGCCAGCGCGGAAGAGTGTAGGAACGAGGGCAGCGGAGCGCTCACTTGTGCGCTGAAGGACCCTCCAATTCCTCACTTGTGCACGCTCTTGTCCCGTGGCCGATCGCGGGTCTCAGGATGCTCGAGGGAAGACAAGAAAGAATCAACAGATCTCTATACGCCCAAAAGAAATACATCCAAAAAAAAGACACAACGATACAATCTATTGTTTTCTGCCGCCCCCTTCACTTTCGAGCGGCCCTTAGTCTTCTTGCCAGCGCCGCGGTGTCTGGGCGGCCTGTTACGCTCACGATCTCATTTCCTGTAAAACGCGATCAGCGGGGAAAGGAGGGGAAGGTGGAACATACCTCATGGTGGCGAGCTTCAAAGGCAACCTCAAAGTCTTCGCGGGTGGATGGGAGAGTCGGGTCCACGGCTCATGAAGCACTGGTTAGCAACCGAACAACAGCGAGCAAACTGTACCCACGCTGAAGGTTTTTGGCGTAAATTCTGGCCCAGGCGGTGTCGAGCTTGAGCATTAGAGCGTCGCATAGAGCATCGGTCGCGGCGAGGGCGTCTCGGGAGGCCTTGAGCTCAGCTTCATAGTCGACCGGGATGACCGGGAGGATGAGATGATGCATGTAGTAGTGGTGGTGGTGGAAGTGGGGAAAGCACTGTTGGCGTGTAAGGGAATTCACGCCAGTATTTATATGGCGTCGGGAGGCGGCTACGTCAGGCATAATTTCATTCGGCTGATGTTGCCGGCTCTCTTTCCATTCCACGAAATTCAACATGGGTTGACTTTTGGAGCGGGATGTTAGGGGCTGTTCAAGTAAGTAACGTTAGGTTCTTCCATCGTGGATTGTGCGTGTCCATTTGTGACGACTTGGTGGACCAGGGTATTGAATTTGATTGAATTGCAAGCATTGGCCTGGCGCGTTGGGATATTTTCTATCATTTTCGTGTGGTCGAGTCAAAGGCGATGCTCGGCACTCGGTCCGATCAAATCAACTTGCAAGCCAAACACGGCACGATAACGCGTCCGACGCGTCGACCTTTGCGGGCCCTGTTGTCACTCAAATATAGGGCTAGGTTGGATGACAAAGAAATAACACCCGTTTGGTGATTTTTGGACTTTTTAAACGGCTTGTGTGGTGAATTTGCTCCGGATCTTCGCCGCGCGGATCTTCCAAAATTCAAAACTCTGCATTTCTCTGCTGGCCGGAATGACGTTGATACTGACGAGTGCACTGCCCAACACCGCCGAGCACTGCCCATGGCCGAGTCAGTTTTTTGTCAGCGCCTCCATTCTCTGAATTCCGGCAAATCCCGAGCCCGTATAAAACTGAGTGATGAACCATCAATTGCCTATCGCCTCTTTGCCCTCTACTCTCATCATCTCCAGTGCATTCATTTACTCCTTCTACCTTTCCCCGATCCTTGGCCAGGTGTGTCGCCCTCGCTCTTGTCTACTATACGTCGTTGACTTTTATTTTACAGACCGCGTCGACACTTTCGATCCCCGACCCTGAGCCCTGCAAGATCCATGCGACTTGAACGTCCTGCGTAGCACTTACCCTGCCGTGATCGCTTGGCTAGTATATAGGACCGCGTGGATGTTTGCAGCGGCTGGACAAGACCTACGACCGGCGCGCTCTCGGGGGGAGGGATGTTGACTTAGCTACCTTTCTCAGCCCCGCTTTTTTCAACTTCGTAGGTAGTTCCCGGGAGCGGTCGCCAGCCCTCGTGCCTCCTTGTCGTGGATCCCGGGCTTACGCTCCTCGAGGAGTTACCAAGCGCACGAACATTGGCTGTTTGTACCCTGCCTGCAATTTATTTTTGTTTTCCGCTCACCTTGTGCCGAGTGAATTTCCTCAGTTCTATCTAAGACTAGCTCACGACTAGCTCACCTCGCCCGCTCACTCGCTGCAATATATAACAAAATAAATTTGGTTCTGGAGGTCCGTGCGCCAACGGCATGATCCCCATCGGTCCTTGATCTCTTTGTCCTCTGCCGCCATCTCCGAGTCCATTCTCAAGCGACAGCTCTGGACCTCCAAGAGTTGAGGCTAACCCTGGGCTGGACGCGACCTGCACCTCATATGTCTTCACCCCGCATCGCTTGCGGAGCAGCAGTTATATCTCGCGGTATCAAGACATCTTTCCCCGACAGTTTGAGATCTTTCTCGAATTTGACGGTTCCAATTCTCAGTGACCTCACCTGCTACTGGATTCCAGCTACCCAAGGTTCCATAACACTCTCGGTCCCGCCCCAGCTTCCTGCAACGAATTAGGACAATCTTGTCCACACTGACACCATTTGTGAGTTCTTGATTCGGAGTACGCAAAACGATTGATACTGGCTTCAATTCACTTCTAGAACTCGGCACGAGGAAAAGAGGATCTTGCTCCGACTCGCAGTCGCAAGTGGCATGGATTTTTGGTTCGGCCAAGATTCGCTCAAGCAAGTACCGGCTCAACACCCAAGGGCCCAATCTTCGTACTTTGGACGACGCCTTCAATGCGGCTACTACACGAGCGCCAAGCCTATACTGACCCCAAATCTTCCACCTTGCGCAGTCTGCTAATTTGTGCGCTAGAATAATTGACTCTATGTTCTCTACAGTCCGGCTCAACGTGGTATCGGCCTTGAGTTGAGGATGGAGAGCGCAGGGAACGGTGGAGAGTTTCGCAAGGTCGCTCCTTCAATCCGACACGACGTGTATGGATGTCTCTCCTCATCTCGATCTAACCTCATTTGTGGACTTCAGACAGTGTATTCAAGTACTGTTGGCGCCCACGCATGTCTGCTAAGTAATGCCCACGGACACTGCGCGGTATGTTGGCTCCTTCCGTGCGCGACCTAGATACCTTCGGCTGATGGTGTTTGCAGGATTGCCGCCTTCGCGCGCAGGAGAATACTGGAGGAGCCCATGCAAAACGTCGCTCTGAGGATGTTTCTGTTGTAAACGGCGCTATCATACAATTTCATTGCTACTAAACTATACACACAATGTAAAACTAGTGTTATTCTTCCTAGCCAGATGCAGCAGCAGTTACAGCCTCGTCGGCGGAGCGCGCAGCCGCCGACGCGCCGCCGGTGGTGTCATCGTTATCAGAGACGGGGACTTTTCCTACAGCATATGCGAGTTCAGAACGCGAAATCGACGCGTCAAATACGATACATACCACCGTCTTGAGCCTCCACGATGTCCCTCGCCTTGTCCTGTATCTTGCCCTCTTTGGTGGCGATGTGTGTAGGAACGGACGAGGAGCCAGCCGTGGAGGACGTGACAACGACCGCAGTAGCATCTTCAAGCTCGGTCTTCTTTTTCTTGCCCTTGGCCCCAGCGTTGTCTACAGTATGTGAGGTCCAGAGGAAGAGATCGAGGCGTGAAAGACTGCGCATACCCTGGTCCTTGCTCCGGGCCCGCTTGCTCCCTACGACCTTCTTCTCTTCCGATGCTGGGTATTGTTCTGCCAGTGAATCGGACATCCCCAAAGCGTCAGAAGCCTAGATTCCTCCTGCGCAAGAAAAGGTACAAACGGGTGACTGCAGCCAACAGGTCTGTCAGGAAAGCCTCTCGGTGGAGGCCCTTCTCGTTGTTCGCCTTGTTTTGGGCAAATTGAGAGGACATGGTCAAGCTGGATTGATGGACGCCAAACAAGACCAAAAGAGCAATTAACGCTCTGGCCCTTAGACCAATTAATTCAGCCGTTGAAAGAATACGGCCTGGGTATTCAACTAACCAGGTCGCTTCTTCAACGTCAAGTGGAATTATAGGGTGTGCACCGCATACTGCAAAGTATGGCGAACATCCTAAGCCTCGCCGAACGGTAATTCTATCCGCCCAGAGTACCTGAGGGAAGAACCAATACCATTTCTTCGCGTCTCCACCGGTGGCTTTGTATAATGATTGGCGCATGTCCCAGTGACCTCTCTCAACTGGTCCATTTGCCTGCGAGTTATACGGTGAAATCCTGATACCCAGGATACCATACTTCGCATACAGCCATTGTAACGCTGCAATAAATTGTGGAGCATTGTCCGTGACGATCCATTTAGGACATCCCCATCTACAGATGATTTCTTCGAGAAGAAATCGCCCTAAAGTCTCACCGTTGTCTGCCCTTAATGGCCGCCCTTCTAGATACCTAGATAGCGCGTCCCTGGCTGCAACTACGAATTTATGACCGTTAGAAGGTGTTCCCATAATCATCACGTCCGTATGGACTTTTTGAAATATGCTTGGCGTCATTGTGGCAACGGGTGGGATTTTTAACAAAGTTTTCTGCCTTAACTGACAAGCGACACAGGTTTTGATAAACCAACTGATGTCTTTGTCCATTTCAGGCCACCAGAATCTTAATTCAATGGTAGACTTCGTGGTATACAGGCCTCTATGGCCCAGAGAATTATGCGACGCACGCATCATATACATTCTATTCTCCTTGTTAACCACTAACTTGTGCTTCGAATCTTCTCCTCGACGGTACAATTTACCATCGTGCATGAAGAACTGCCTTGAATACTTGATGAATCTCTTGTATTGCTTGCAATTCATTCCCTTTGGGCGAACCAATGGGTCTTTGAACCAAGTTTTAAGTAGTTCCATCCGTTCATCCAACATTTTTCCAGTTTCTGTCCGATGTTCCTCATCGTAAGGTTCCCTTTTAGCCTCATCGTCCCTCAATCTGATATCAGGTAAGAGTTTCTCAGCCTCAGGATCCTTTATTACCATGAACTGAGGTACTTCTAGGTCGGCATCACTATAAGCTTTAAGTATGCTCGTGGTAAATGCGGCCTCTTTCTCTCGTTCAAGTATCATATCCTCATCAAAATCATTCAAGGACGTCGCAACACCTTCCATTGTGAAGAGGTAGCCTCCCCTGGTGTCAATGTCGTGCTTAAAGTCCTCGAAATCGAGAGGTTGTTGACCTGTTTTATCAGAGTCCGGATGTTCTTCGGGTGAAGGGTTTTCATCCATCCCTTCTTCAGTATTAGGGAACTCCTCATCTCCTGGTTGAGGGTCTCTGCGAGAGAGTCCATCTGGAGGAAATGTGGCGCCTGCAACATGTTTCAACTTAAAATGGAACATTAATATTTGTTCGATCCAGCGGTTGATGGTTGCATTCGGTCCCATCCCTGGATTTGCCAGCATGCCTTTAAGATACAAGGCATCTGTTTCAACTACTAGGTGTCTGCAACCTAGCAGCCAATATTGCAGAGCTTCTAGGGCTCTTTTTAACCCATACAACTCGCGTTTTGGTTGCGAGAATCTAGCTTCTCGCTCATTCAGCCCTATCGACATGAACTTCGCATAGTATCTCTTTTTAACCTCTATCGGGTCATGCTGATATACTTGAGCACCCACAGCTTTGTATGAAGTGTCAACAGCCAATACAATGTCGGAATCCCAGTCGTAGTTTAAAGGCTTTAAGTTTCCAGCAGCCGCCATCTCATCTTTTATCAGCTGAAATGACTTCTGCTGTTCAGGACCCCATTCCCATTCGATATCTTTCCTGAGTAGCCTTTGCAAGGGCTCTGCTACATCTCGAAAGTCCTTTATGAACATTCGACTGACGCCCACAGTACCGAGGAACTGCCTCACTTCTGTGGCGTCTTTCAGGTCTGGCCATCTCTGAATCACCCCAACCCTATCGGTATCCGGTTTCCTGCCTTCATAGGAACATATATGCCCTACAACTGCAAATTCATCTGCGCAAGCTATGCTTTTGAGTCCTGAAAGAGTCCCACCGCAATATTTTACGCGTTGAACAACTCGATTCAGGTTCTGGAAATGTTCCCAGATGAACCTTCGAATCCCTTTATTCTCTGGGATGGTTTCATAGGTACCATCTTTATCTTGGTATCGTGTCCCTGGCCCACGTATTGGAATATCATCAATGTAAGGAATGGTCACATGGGGAATTTCTTCGCGCAAAATATAGGTAACGTCATCGTGAAAAATAGGGACAGAGTTTGTCCATCCCTGAGGTAATTTCACGATCCTAAGAGCGCCGAACGGAGTCTGAAACGTGGTAAAGTCTCTAGAACCTTCCGCTATATCCCTGTGATCATATCCTGAGTACAAATCCAAACATCCTCCACATGCCCTTCCTGCGAAGTGGTTGGCCAATTCTTCTGTTGCAGGTGGCACTCCTGAGTGCGCGATGGTTACAGCATTCAGCGGTTCTAGCGAATGAACCAATCTGATGCTCTTGCCATCTTTCTTTACTACACCGAAGAACTTGCTACGGTAAGATGCGTTTGACGGTTCGTAGACCCCTGCGTCAATCTTTTTCTTGATTAACTTGCAAGTTTCTTCGAGCTGCCCTCGAGGGATAGGAATACTCCTTTCTACCCATACTTCATGCTCAACGACTGGTATTTCAATCGGAGGGAAGAAGTCGTGGCGGAAACTCCCCCTTTCTTCATCTGTCCACGCGAACGCTGCTTCCTGAACCATATAAAATTCATGGAGCAACTTTCGTTCTTCAGGCCACAGAAATTCACCCTTATGTAGTTTATCTACCAATATCTTCCGTTCTTCGGAGTACTTGCCCGTGGGGCAAAATTCTCTTGGGTTGGGTGAGAGACCGGGCATATCCTTTAATGGATCTCCCTTTATTTCCCTCTTGATATGGTATTTCTCAGGTAGCTCAGTGTATACTGGTCTAACTTTGAGTCCTACAGGCTTATACTTCTTTCCTGCGAATACAGAAGCCATTTTCGTCTGCTGCTTACTTAAAGCTTTAAGTCGTCTTTTCGACTTGGGCTGGCAATCTTCAGCCGATTGGCACATAACACATCTAGAAGTGTGTTCCGCCTCTCGAACAACATCATCCCCTGACTGCTTCTTTGGAAGGTCAGTTTCTGGACCTTGCTCGGTGTTTGGCCGTTCTTCACGGCTCCAAGTAAATACATCGTATTTCTTGCCGTCAGGATGTTTCGTTTTCGGGCCTTCAACGAATTCCTGGAACAGACTACTGGCTACTTTGTCTTTCTTCATGGCTGTTGAGTCCTTAGAAGCACTGACATAGGCCTTTTGTAGTTCTGTTGAGGAGAATTGTTTCCCCTTGGGTCGAAGATACCCTTGGATCTCAACCTCATTATTCTCATCCAAACCGAACATTAACGCCATTTCTTCTCCTTCATGCCCTTGCATCAATTCCTCGAAGATGGGCGAAAACCCTCGGTCTGACCCGTCGAGTCAGCAGTCTTATTTGGTCGAATATTTTCTTCGTCCTCCACAGTTTCAACCGTAGCACGTCTGTGCTTAGGTGGTTCCTTTTTATTGCCTCGCGCCTGAGTCGGCATTGAACAACGCTTCCCAGTGTTCGGATCGCGCAAGGTCAATATCTGAGAGCCATCTTGATTGTTCTGGACGCCGCTCTCCGTTAATACTTCAAAGGGCCTGCCCAATAAAATATCATATGCTGGTCCATTTATTATATGTACCTGCAAATACACGGTAATGTCTCCGAATTTAAACGAGACATTTCGAGCCAACCCCACCGACTTTTCTAATGAACCGTTCGCACTCTGCATGTATATTTGAACATCAGGATTCCAGTTCAACCCTAATTCCTTTGCCTTGGCATAAGACATCGAAACTATTTGTGAACCTGAGTCTAATACCGACTCTATGGTTCCTGATTTATGCACAATTGGGTATATAACCCGTAAAGACGCCGAGTCCCTTGCAACTAACACCTGTTTAGGTGTCTCATCTGAAGCTAAAGTTTCAAGATACTGTGTGTAGACGTCTGGAACGATCACCGAGCCGATGGCAAATCCATCTTGTGGTGTTGATACAACAAATACATGTTCTACCGGAGGAAGGTCTTCCGCCCTGAGTGCGTCGTACCTGAGGGTCAGATCATCCTCAAATTCGAAGGGTAATAACGAGTCCTCATACATGAGAGCCGTCTCCTTCTTTTTGAGAGGGATCCTCACTTTCGTGATCTCCTTCTTAAATTCCTCCCTAACTGGAGGCGATACTCCGAGTATCTCTTCGCCTCGTAAGGTAATTTCACCCTCTAGGAGCTTCTTAACCACCCTACGAACTAATCCCTCCTTTTGTACCGGTGCTCTGACTTGATACAATTTTTCTTCGGCCTTTTCGGGCTGAGGCTGACTTAAAGCTTTAAGTGGTTCTTTCCGCGGAACGGTTATTACCACTTCAGGGACCCTTCTATAAGGGAGGGTAGGTTCTTTAGGTGCCGCAGCATCTTCCTGATCCTTGTAGACCTCCGCTATTCTGAGCCTCCTTCGCTTCGTCTCCTCAGGGAAATCCCTTTCTATCCTATCAATTTCCGTCTCGCCATCCTCACTATTTCCTCTGGTTGCTTTCGTACGCCAGTTTCTGCTGGTGTCCGATGGTGTTTCAGCTTCTATACGGCCCTCAGGGGGTTTGGCTGGTCCAGACCGTCTGGTCTTTACCCCCATCCCTGAACCCTCTAAAAATTTGAGTTTGAACCGCCTTGTTTCGCATTGGATCTAGTATAAGCGAACTGGTCCGCCATATTATCACCATTGCTAGCTGTTAAACCTCGCAACAACAGAGCTTGAAGTGCGTTTGCCAAGTCATTGACAGGTGGTTGAGTCTGCGGTTGAACATTCTGTGCTACCGATGCGGTAAACGTTGGGTGAACGGGTTTTTGTTCCACACGCTGGTAGGTATTAACCTCTTTAGCCTGGGCTAATTTAACCTTGAGCGTGCGTATCTCGTCCATCGCAGTCTCCAACACATCAATAGGCCTCTCACCAGGACCTGGAATCTCTTCACGAGAGTACCAGTTCTGGCTAACGGATTTGTTCCGCCAGTATGCCTCAACTCGATCCTTGCGTGGTCCATCGCCTTTAGGAATCCAGTTCCCATCGCCGAGCTTCAACTTGCCACTCTCAACCGATATCCATCCCTTCATTATGTGTTCCTCTTTTACAGGACACCCTCTAGCATAATGACCTGTCCCGTCGCAATAATAGCACTCTTGGCTGTTATCCGTTCGGTCTCTAGTCATCGTGTAGTAATCATCCTGGCTCGGCCGACTAGGCATTGAGCTAGGTTTGGATTGTTCCTTATGAGGAGGTTCATCTCTTTCTCTTACAGGCGGTGGGTTTCTGAGAACTTGTTGAAGGGTTTTCATCATCTCAGATTGAACAGATTGACTGTCTTTCTGCATGAGCATAACCACATCCTTCAAATATGCCACCGATCCCGCAATATCTTCGAGTTCCTCTGAACGTTCCTTTTTCATCACACTAAAGTCTCTCAAGTGTGAGGTGCTACCAACCCCATGGGTTAGAGCCTCTGAACCTTGCTGACCTTCAGCCATAGCCTCAGCCATGTCTATCAGGTTGGCAATTTCAATTGGGTCCTCTTTCCTTCCATCCGCAATGGCTACCAAAGGTACCAGTGCAGGGTTATTTGAAGCCATCTGCCGCTTCAAAATATTTTGACTACTAATAGTCATGTTCAACGTAGTTGAGAAGGATGAATCCAAGGTCTCCAGATACCGTCTACAGGCCTCTGCATTCGTGATTATGGCCTTTCCAGCTAAAAGCTTTTTGACTAAGGTCCCATATTCAAGACTAAACCTCTTCAACAACCCTTCATCGTACACTCGGATGCCCTTATACTGTCTGCACAGTCGATCTAGAGCCTCCAGTGACCCAACTTTGGTCGATTTTACTTCTGGATATATTTTGTAAATATCCTCTACAAACTTGTCGTAGGTTGAACCGTCCGTGTAGGATTTCATAGCCCTCCAGAGTTCCTTCTTTGATACCGAGAGGTAGTCTGTAAGCCTTTTCTTCCTATCCCCGTCGGTGGTGATTCCTGCGAGTGCGAAGATCTGGTTCGCATGATCCACGAACTTCATCAAATCATCGGCACTCTCGGTCTCGAATTTTGGTGCATTGTTGTCCCATGCCCATGGCATTTTAAACGGGGTAGTACGTTGACCATTCCTATTCCCATTATTATTGCCGTTGCCATTGTTTCCGCCGGCATTATCACCGTCTTGATCAGCCATGATTATTTCTCGTACTGGTTCTTGTTCTGGACTACGGGGAGATTCAGGTAACTGAACGTCCTCTGGTAATATAAGTCCTGAAGTCTCAATGGGTTCTGGAGATGGGCTAATTGCTCTAGCTTTCCCCTTGCCTGACTGAGTGTCTTTGTGCGCTTTTGAACGTGACTGAGTAGAAGCTTTAACCTCTTTCCTAGCTACGTCCGCTGGTGAAGGCTTGTTGATCCTTCTTTTAGACGGAAGAGGTTGTAGATTTACTGATGTAGATCCACCGGCCTGATTCCTTTGTGATCGTCGTGGTTCAACGACTACTGGAGCACCTAATGTAGCGTACTCCTCTACTTCCCGAGAATCTGAACTCTCTCTTGGAGGCAGGATGACTGATTGATGTCACTTCTCAAGATATAATCCTGAGGTATAACTTCTAGAATAATTCCAGAAGCAAAAGTCCAATATTGTGTCCTTGAGGACGGTAGATTTTAAGCTTTATGGAACACTGTTTGAAGATTTCAACTATGAACCCCTCGCGGTGGGCTCCAGATGATACGCCGCGGATCGGGACCGACCAGGGGGAAATGAGCTGGATGCTGGGTCTCGATGTATGGCTAAACCACACACTAAACACACTCCAAATCAAACACCTAATCACTTCTCCGCTTGTATATGCGTTCGTGGGGTTCCAACCGAAGTATTACGGCTGTTGCAATAGCTGAAAACTAGGTTTCGACTTAAAGCTTTAAGTCGACCGTTTGGTTTCTCGGACCTATTGGGCGCTGATGCGACCTTTATAGTTCTTAGAAGAGTTGTGGTTTTCAAAAAGGTTTGTGGTGATGGACACCGGGTGGTTGTGTGGTGAACTAAACTTAGTTCGACACTGGGTTTGAACTGTAACCGAAGGTTGACAAGTTCCGCTGTAATATTCGCTGACGCTGACGCTGACCCTAAAACGCTGACGCTGACCCTAAACGCTGACGCTGACGCTGCACAACAAATATAATCCAATCCCAATATATTGGTAGACACTAAAGTATCTAAAGACACTAAAATGTACACCGAATGGATTCCGTGAGACTTCCCGGACGGAGGCACGCGTTATGCTGTGCTCCTAACAAGAAGGGTACGGTCCACTGACTTCCACCTAAGCTCTACCTCTACTTATATACTAAATCCTACATACCAAATACTACAAAACATGGAAACTCGAAACAGTAATGTACATAATGGTCCAAACGTTGAGTCCGTGAAGGTACGGACTCCTACTGAATACAATCTACTAATTTACATACGAATCTTGACTTGAAAAGGAGAATAATCTGCATGGATGTTGGTACAATTAAAATAAATAATATATGTCCGCTTCTGGCGTGTCCAAATAATATCTCAGCCTCGTCATCTCGTCCCAATTCGGTGTGTGTGACTCCTGGTGAATCAGCCTCGAGTCATTCGAGTCAATTCGAGTCATTCGTGAAGAGCCATGTGAGCCTGTTCGAGTCAAGACTATTAATAGCTTCTTGGCATCACGATTTTGGTTTAGCCGGCGGCAAGACCTTGCTGCCGCTACTGCTCCCTTTGAGGTGCCGTTCCTGGCTATGCCGTTGGACCTTTCCGGTCCCCGGATCTTCGGCTTGATTGACAGGAAATGCCAACTCTACCGCAGACAAATGTTCTAGTCAACATAGGTTGCCCCTGCAAAGCTCCCATTCCTCAACCCTGGTCACGGATGGATAGTATTTCCTCCTGTCCTTGATTAGAGTGAACGCCCGACTCCTACGAACCCTGAGGGTTTGTTAAAAGAGAAGGTTTGACTTACAGCCCTTTGCACTGGTTGAGGGATTCAAGTTTTTCAGCACAATTTATGGTGAAAAATGTTGTTTGTTTTTCAGACATTTTTCACTGAAAAAGTAGGTGGAAAATTCAAACATTTTTCACCACATTTTGCTTTTCTTTTGAAATTTTCACCTTGAGCTCAAAAAATAGTGAAAATAATTTGAGTTTTTCACCTACTTTTTTAGTGAAAAATGTCTGAAAAACAAACAACATTTTTCAGCATAAATTGTGCTGAAAAACTTGAATCTCCCAACCAGTGTTGCGGAACTTAGGGCGCGGACAGTTTTTTTTTTTTTTCATGCTTTTCAACGAGAATCGTTATTTCGAGCTCAGTTCTTGTCCGTTTGCCTTATAAATATGCTCATTGTGTCCGCAATAAAAATGCGGAGGGCACCACGGTCTTCGTTTTCCCTGATGCGATCATAATTGCCTTATTGGGAAAATGTCGCTCTTTTTGTACAGAACTTGTCGCATCCTCTGTGCTGTGGTCAGATTGACCTATAAATTTGATATGACGTCTTTATGAGTATTACGAAGGGCTGGACGGACCGGTATTTCCTCATATTGTATCTATTTCTTGTATACAAGGTATTCAGATATCCCACATTATGAGAATGCAGAATACCGGTGAACTAAGACACACATTCAAAATCCCGGTCCATCCAGCCCTCAATGATACTCATAAAGACATCATATCAAATTTATAGGTCAATCTGACCACAGCACAGAGGATGCGACAAGTTCTGTACAAAAAGGGCGACATTTTCCCAATAAGGCAATTATGATCGCATCAGGGAAAACGAAGACCGTGGTGCCCTCCGCATTTTCATTGCGGACACAATGAGCATATTTATAAGGCAAACAGACAAGAATTGAGCTCGAAATAACGATTCTCGTTGAAAAGCATGAAAAAAAAAAAAAACTGTCCGCGCCCTAAGTTCCGCAAAGGGCTGTAAAGCTTTAAGTATGATTTTGACTTTCCGGCCAGTATTGACCTTCCAGTGAGTTCAGACCTTACAGCCCTTTGCGGAACTTAGGGCGCGGACAGTTTTTTTTTTTTTTCATGCTTTTCAACGAGAATCGTTATTTCGAGCTCAGTTCTTGTCCGTTTGCCTTATAAATATGCTCATTGTGTCCGCAATGGAAATGCGGAGGGCACCACGGTCTTCGTTTTCCCTGATGCGATCATAATTGCCTTATTGGGAAAATGTCGCTCTTTTTGTACAGAACTTGTCGCATCCTCTGTGCTGTGGTCAGATTGACCTATAAATTTGATATGACGTCTTTATGAGTATTACGAAGGGCTGGACG
>JARKIB010000263.1:0-183944 GCA_029378385.1 Mycena metata | reverse complement strand
AGTACCTCAAGAAAAAAAAGTTAAGGGGGCGTTGCTCTCTAAAATCAAGGAGTACGTCTTTCCACTTATGTTTATTGAACTGACTAACCTGATTCTCTCGGTAGACCTGTGCCCGTCGACAAGGAGGCGAAAATTCGTAACGGCGTCAAACGTCAGATGCGCAGAAGCGTCGCTGAAGCCAAGGCCAATCAGGGTATGTGAGCTTCCCTGTGTATTTTTTTGTTTGATTAATCCCCGCACCAGATATATTCCCCAACTTCCAATTCCTTCGTGCCGCGCACAGTCCTCCCCGGCAGCAGCTGAAGCATGATCGCGATGCAGTACTTCCAGAGGTGACATGGGACGACGGTAAGGCCCATTGCGCCAGAAGCGCAGACGGTGTCGACATGGTAATCCACATCCCGGCCGCAATGCGGAACGCCGCCGCGGTACGTCTATTCAACAATTCAGCCTCTTGTCCAGTGCTGATGAAATTTCAGGACGAGCTCTACAAGGACATCATGGGCTTAACGAACGTCGTTGACCTCAAGATTTGCGCTGGAGCAGACGGCGCGACTCGCAACCTCGCGGAGTCGTTCCATCAGACACCCGGCGGCAAGGCGGGAGTCTTCAAGGCCGCGAAACTTTGGCATGCCATCGGACATACGGTGTGTCTTGTCTTTCTCTTGAACTCCTGGACTCCAATGTTAATTTATTATCCCAGCACGAGGACCCAACCGTTGCGGCCGACGTGATCAAAAACGGCAAAACCTACAACGCCGTCATGGAACTCCTGCCGAAACTCAACCACCTCAGCCAGCGCGTCAACGACGCACTCGAGGCCGCCGACCCAGCTCATTTTGCAGCGCTCCAGGAACTGCGTGTTGCAACGGAGAAGGCATTCCCCGGCGTCAAGGCTTGGAACTCAATCGACGAATTGCAGATGGAGGGCCGGGAATTCATGTTCAACAGGGAGACCCAGGACCACTGTGATCTGCATGATCCTCAGTTTGGCTGGGCAGTCTTGGCCGCCCTCGGCCATTTCCAGGGCGGTGAGGTTTCCTTCCCCGAGCTCAACCTTCGCTCTCGCTTTCTCCCGGGGGACCTAATCTTATTGCGCGGTCGTGTGCTAAAGCACAAAATCCTGCCGTTCACGGGCCAGCAGCGCATTTCTGTCGCGCACTTCACTCACCAGAGCTTGTGGGACGCCTTTGATGTCACCCCTCCCCAAACTATTCACCCTATGTAGTAGTTTACTTCAATTGAATGTTGTGAGAGGCAGCCATCGAGCGGCGAGAAAATATGTCATGAGGGTGGAGAACAACAACGGGACGCATAACAAACTACATTAGATCCTCGTGAGTCGTGAGATTAGACAGCATCCTATGCCGAATATGGTCATTAATCTCACCCTATCCACCCGGTTCACGAATGACAGAAATCAAAAAGATAAGTAGAAAGTACTGAGGGAGAAAAAAAGAATCAAACTCGTTATGCCATGCGCATGCAATGGCCCTCAAGCACAAGTAGCGATGATGTCCAATCAAGATGGATGGTGTCAGAGCGTCGAGATGAATGTCGTGCCATTTTCCGTCCTTAACCTGCCAAATTTCCGAAATGGGACCGCCTGCAACGTCTTCGGGATACTTCTGGATATAAGGTGCTACTTCTGGGTTTGCAAAGTCCTGTTAAATATGAGCAGGTGCAAATTCAAGGTCAAAGAAAAGCTTGCCTTCGCGATCAGGTCTCGAATATCATTGACGTAAAACAGATTTCCGAGGTCGGATTTGTGCGGTTCCGTTCTCACCCCGTCGTCTTCCGAATGTGGGTCTGCATAGCGCGGAAGGCGTTGAAGGAGGGCACATCCTTTGCTCCACACTCCTTCATTATCCACAGGATCATCTTTAGCTGGCTAGACGAAAGCCGCAGGCGGGGCAAATTGTCAAGAATATCCAGGTAACACATCTGGTACAGGAGTTAAGTTGCTTCGCCTTGGAGTAAGGAGGAACTCACTGTCTTGTTTCCATACGGTGCATAATCGTGGCTGACAGGAACACCGGTGAAGTGCTCATTGATATCCTCCTCATCCTCGCCGTCAGCAGGAAGAAGGCCTGCTCATAAATCAGCATTACAGCCGCTGCCTTCAACAAGATACTCACTGTTAGCTTGGATTTCTTGGATTAACTGCGGGACTGTCTCATCGTCCGCACCCTCGAATTCTTGCTCCAAGTGTCGAAGCCTCAGGATCTCGATCTCGCGATGGAGAAGATCGGCATTTTTGACCGAAGAATCTATTCTCTCAGACTCGGCTGCTGAACGCAAGTCGTCGACCTCTTGCATCATAATATCCTGGAAGTCCGCTGCGCTGATTCCGTTGCTGTCCTCATCAACAAGCACTGCGCGAAAGTGAGGGCGTGATGGTGGCTGGGACGACATTGTCGGGACTTGAAGAGAAGTGCCGGCCATGCTATAAACCTGCAGGTATTGATGCTGGGCGGCCACTTGTTGCTGCGCTCTTGCGGCAACCGTGCGTACTGACTGACCATGAGAGGCGGAGTCACCGTGTTTCTTCCAAGATGCACGGGATATATATGTGCGGTCGCCCTCGAGGGCCCCAGAAATATTGTGACAGGGGCGACAGGAGACTTGAGAAGAATCAGTGGGATGCTCCAAAGCATCTTCAAAAAAATCGCAATCAATCAGGTGCGTCTCAGGAACACAGCGAAACAATTAAGGCTCACCCGGGCCAAGGTCTTTAATTTTTGCGCCCCGCGCCATCGGTGGAATGAACAAAACGAAGATCGGGTCACGATCACATCATCCCGATGTGACATTTAAAAAGACGGACGCGTAGCGGAGTTTTAAAAGCTCTGGCCTTTCGACCACAACCATCTCCGACGTCCCCCGCCATCCCATCGCATATGGCACCCAATCAGCTCACACCTGAGCAGGTCCATCAGCAAAAGCAGGCTTTGCTCGACAGCCTCAATGCCGAAATAGCGCGTCGTGGCGACGCGTCTTCAGACGCGTCAACGCGTTCATCTCCGAGTCCCGAGGGAGAACCAAGGGGCACTATTCGCACGCACAACGAAATCGACGCGTCTGACGCGTCGAACCCTGCTTCAATCCTCTTTGGTGATCTTCTCTCTCCGTACACGCTGGAAGAGGGCCGCGCCTACAAGCGCCACAAGAATCTCAGCGCCACATCCGATGCTAGTGCTGACCAGTATCTTAAGGTATTCACATTATATTTCCATTGACCCTACTGACGCGCGATAAATAGACCGTCAATCCTATGAGGCAGGGTTTCCAAACATATGTCGCGATTCTCGAATGTAGCGATAAACTTGAGGTCATCCGGAATGACGCCAACTCAAAGTATAAACTTCCAGACACCGTGGCGGTGATTTATTCTCTTGCTGTCCCCAGTTACCTTCACTTACACATCATAGAAAACCGCACAAGACTACGCGCAGGTGGCCATTCTGGCGCCCAATGTTAAAAATTATCGCAACCCCAAGGATGGTTCCAAGATGGAGGTTGCTATCGCGGTAAGTAACGACTTCGAATTGACTTTCTATTTGTCTCTGACAATGTTCCAGGGTGCCATGCGGACAGTGGGTGTTGCCCAATTGCCTCCGACATTTGAGACTGGACGGTGTGAGGTGCTTAACAAGGTCCTCGGCAAGGCATGTATCGACAAGCGCTGCCATATCAAAACAGAGGTTCGCACTCCACCTTCCTGATAATTAATGCCTTAAAACATTCATTTCCAGGTTTCCAAGTCAATAGCCGATTCCAACGTCAAGGTCGACATTGCGACCCTAACCCGTTCATGCATCGGCGCCTCTCCTGTCAAGGCCAGCGCTGCCCTGTATCAACGCATCGCTTTCATTGTGAGTTATTCTCCCGCTGCCATCTTTTATTTCTGACCCAGTTTTTAGCGTAAGGTGGCTGTTGAATGCCAAGAAGCTGCGGCTGCGCTCCCCGACGTTGCCGGCGGGACTAAGACTGCAAAGGAAGACGCGTTCTGGCTGGAGGTGGATAAAAAACTCGCGTTGTGGCGCCTTACCTTTTCTCCCTCGCAGATGCAAATGTAAGCTCTCTCGTCGTTGTGTTTCCACATTGTTATATCCTTCTTTGCAGTATGGTGGAGAAGATTTACTCGGAAGACATCACCGCTTATGGCGACGCCGACGCCGCAATTCCTATCACCGCGATGCGCGACCTGGAGGACTGGCTCGCAACCCTCAATAAGACCATGGAAACATTGTAGCTTATGCCGCTTTATCGATAGCTTATGCGGCTTTATCGTTTTCGCCCTACGTCTACAACTACTTAATTTTCTACCTTATTAGCGCATCCTGTAGATATTTTACCCCTTCTATATACATAACTATCTTCCATCACCCATGGTAATTCCTCCAGAAGTTGAGGGCGATCCAACTGCTGGTTGACTTCTGGCGTTTCGGTCGTGAACAAATAGGGGGATCCAGGCTTGTAGACAAACAAGACAACACAATGATACGAACCATTCTTTCTTCGCTCTCACCACCACCAACCGTTCACCGAAGGACCCAAACGCACCGCGGAGAACTCCCTTGCTCGCCGGCTTTTGAGGCAGTGACGACATCGCACCACCTGCCTCAGTGAAGGCGCTTCTTGCGCGGATTTCAAGTCGTTGGCACTGAAGCATTTCTTGTCGGTCTTCACCTCCCCATTCTTCCTGTTTGTATCACCGCTACCTCTGACCCATTTTCCAAACACGTCCCACAGCCCTTCGAGCTTCAATCAGACTTTGCTGGTCAGTTCTCCGCCCGATATCCGTGCCCTCTCCCTCAACTTTCTTCTCCCAGAATAGTTGACGAAAGCATCTACACGCAGTCTAAGGCAAAGGCGTGTCTTATCTTATCGAACGGTGAGATAGCTATTGACTTACAAGGTCACACATTAACATATTACATGTTTAACTAGGTTCTCGCCTGAAACGGCGCGCATGTATTATGTTTTCTCGCACGAAACGGTGCACAACAAGTATGTCCTTTCCTCTCCCGACGTTTCTTCTCGCTGAAGCAGGTTATCTTATAGATACTACAAATTACGACGGTGCGCAACGTGTAGTGTAGACGGTATAGTGCGTACACTCTCCCTCAGCACCTGTTCTCTCGCTCAACCTCTCTCATAGACGACGGTGCACAACGTAGTGCGGCGTAAGGACCCTGCTTCAGCGCCGAAATTCACGAGCACGCAACGTGTGCGTACTCCTCCCCCCCGTACCTTTTTTCTTACTGATACTGGCTATCCATTAGCTATCGTTGCAAATCAAGTGGTATGGTATACGACTGTCCCGCATATGTATAGGACTATAGCCAGCGGCTGTGGTGCTATCCTGTCAGTGCTATGTGCGTGTCTTACCTTCCTTTCATCCGCAGTGCTGACTTTTCTATTTCTTTATAGTTCCATCTATTCTCCCACCTGTTTCCCCATCTTCACCGGCAGCGCGCACCCCAGGATTTCACTGCGACCTCATCCTGGGCCGCGCACACCCAGAGCGGCGTCTCCGTTTCAGCATTCATCGAGGCGCGCGACGAGGCCCTCACGGAGTCAGGGCAGGGTGGATAACAGGATGGAGCACCATTAGAACATGCTGGTAGTATACGCCGCCTGTTTTATAAGCCCTTGAATATATTATCTCTTATTTTTCGTTTGTCGTGTGCTGAGCTGGAGAGGAATATACAAACCTTGACACGCTGTGGTCTCTTATGCTCTGATACATATGGTTCCAAGGTGCCTTTGGTCTCACAGATATCCCCAGCAAACATACTGCCAAATCTCCGGGAGATATCGCGAAGAATATTGCCCAGATATCGAGCATCAGGAAATGATCAGCCAATTCGCGGCCTAACCATCCGAGCGACATCAGGCGATCTTTTTCAGATACGGCTCTATTCTTGTCTGCCGGTTGCCGTCGTAGCGTCCTTCAAAGATCGCGACAATTTGGTGGTGTACATGAAAACTGTGTGACCTGTCTGGCGTTCTGGCAACTTTCCCGATGCGCCTTCCAGCTGGGACACATCATCGGGGAGACAACGGTCGCATCGAGGTTTGCCAGAATGAATTACTCGAAGATGTTTATCGCATTCCTGGCAAACATTCGCACTCGGAATATGGGGGCCCAAATCTTGAAAAGAGCCCATAGGTCAACCATAGGTGGACGAGGAGAGTACATACAAGATTAGTAGCATTAGGCATTCGGGGTCTGGCCGAACGCCTATTGATGGGAGTGAACGCCTATTCTCAGTCGTGAAATTGATGGCGCATCAATCCTGCTGTATTCTGGCAGTTTTGCACAAGTCCCTTCTATATCCCTCACCTTGACACTAACTACTAACCCTAACTCCTAACCAAAACCCGAACCACTAACCGCTAACCACTAACCACTAACCTCTAACCAAAACCCTAACCACTAACCAAAGCCACATAACCCGAACCTAGCCGGCCGCATTCGGCAATTTACTGAACACGATCCGTGTCATTGATGGATAGGCATTCGTTGCCATCAATAGGCGTTCGGGCGTTTTAGTTCGAACGCCTACTTTTGATTGCTACTAAAGTCGTCGTGCCTCGTGGACGAGACTGAGGTTGATAACTTGATCCCATCAACTTTACGCGCCAAACGATGTCCGGGCCCCCGGCCCCGGTTCAATGACATGACTGGCGATTGGGCTTCTTCGAGGCGGGCGTTGAACCTTTAGGTCCAATTTGACTTTCTATGGCCAACAGTTGGATTGAGCAAACAGGACATTAAATTGAAGACGGGCATCTGATCTAAACAAAACCCAATTATGGAATTCCACGACCAACCACTCACTATTTGCCTTGTCCTGGGTTACGCGTATTGCACGCCTTCCGGCCGCATCGAAACTTAAAGTCCGAGGTCGATAACATCGCTGTCCTCGTTTAAGAATTCTCTCTTTCACCTGCTCCAGTGGCGCGGTGATTCACTTTCACCACTGGTTCTTCAAACAGCTCAAACTGTTATACCGTGCTCGAATTCTAGAGAATGGCTGGATCTCGAGTTCGGATTCAGTTCTTCAACCGTGGGAAGGGTTCATCAATTATGACATCTGATCGCACAGAGGACGAGCACGGGGAATTTCAAGAAAACCTTCCTGACCGTCGTGTTAATACTGTGTTAGTGTATGCTCGCCCGTGTCATTTCTGCAGCCAACGGCGGCTCAATCGTTCCTGGCTTCGACGACCAGAGTCGGCGAGTCGCCCTTCAACCAAACCTTCAACACAGACAAACAGAGAAAATTCATAAAGAAAATTCACGGTGTCCTTGCACATTCAGAGGCTACAATGCAGGTAGGGGAAAGTGCCCTCCAAAATCCCAGACCCCTGTGACGGAGCGCAGAGTCTAGTTCAACTTTGACTCGCCTGAATAATATGGAGACAAATAGACGCAATGTGTAATCTAACGTCGAGAAGGTTCTAACGGGCACATGGTGTAGTTGGTTATCACGCTCGCTTAGCATATCAAGCGATTGCGAGAGGTGTTGGGTTCAATTCCCAATGTGTCCATTTCTTTTTGCACTTTTTATCTCTTGTCTCACACTCATTTCTTTCCTCCCCTACTCGTTATTCCCTGAGGCATCCCATCCACCCGAAGGCGTCTCTTATCGTTGTTTTGGTGTGCGTATCCTCCCTGTCGGTTGATTACCCGTTAATTAATTCCTTCACATACACGAGTAATTTCTCCGCGACATTGCTTCCCCGCACTTGGCAAGCTTGGCAGTGAACAACCCCGCGTAGATCACAGCCGTCATCAATGAGATATTAACTATCCGTCTGGCGGTTGATTTTCGCCGCGTGCCGACGCCGACATGCCCGTGATTCTGAAGATCCGTTTCTTCCACGACTGGTTTGCGACTGGTACTGCAATTTCGGCCTCCATCTCGTCCATGTCTGGGTGAATGTATGCTTAGTTAGTGACTGGGTCACTGAGACCATTGATTTGAAGTCCGGAAGTTCAAAAACTTGAGCAAACCTCCTCAAAGGAATCGAAATACTTTGGAACCTGAACAGAGGACTGGACTGACCAACACTATCGCTTGAGCCATGGGGGAAACCGTACACACGCAATTTAGATGGTTGTTAGAGAGCTGAACCCTCTGACCATTTTGCAGGTGGTCTTCTTGATCAGCGTCGGGTGGTGCTGATCCGGATGTCGTTGAACATGAGGGATCCCGATAATTTTATGTCGCATGTTCAGGTCACCGAAAGAGGGATAGACACCACGTCCTTTTTGCAGATGGTTTTGTTGATCGGGGGGACGATGCGATTGATCCGGATGTCGTTCACGGTCATGAGATGTTGGCCCGCGCTCTCGACAATCATGCTAATGCCGAGAAGCTCAAAGTCTCAACCCATAAAAGCTAGCGATTGCTATGCATTCTTCGACCCGCTTCCACCATGTTGTCGTCTCTCTTCGTGACCGTCATGGGCCTTGCTCTGGCCTCTGTGCCTTCGGTGTCTTCGCTGGGAACGACGTGCTCTGCTCCTCTAGGAGGGGGAACGTATGTCCTTATCTTGAAGCCTTGACCGTGAACCTGACTTTCCTTCTGACTCAGTCGCGCCGCCACGGACCCGTTTTGGATGCAGAGCATCAAACACCAGGGTATTGCAGCGTTCAACGCAAACCCGTCGTCGTACCAGGTGTTCCGGAATGTCAAGGACTTCGGAGCCAAGGTGAGAAATCTGCTGCCTTTGTTCGTATTAGCCCGACTTATCTTCCTTCAAGGGCGATGGAGTTACGGATGATGCAGCAGCGATCAAGTACATTCATTCATCGGCGTGTTGACGTTCATCTGATACCTTTCACAGCTTGGCGATTTCGAGTGGAAGTCGGTGTGGCGGGACACCAGTGTGCAAGTCTTCCAGGTATGTGATTCGCCATATAACAGGGGAATGTATCTTATTTCGACGAAACCAGTACCACTCCCGCCGTCATATTCTTCCCGAAAGGGTACGTTGAGATTTTGTCAGATTTTCAACCATTGAACTAACAGCCCTCCGACAGGACATACCTCGTCAAGAGCTCCATCCTGCCTTATTACTACACCCAGTTTGTCTCGGACTCTTCGGTAGGACGACATGCTAACCAGCTGGACCAGACTGATTGGAGATGCAACCTCCCCGCCGACCCTGCTAGCCGACGCCAGCTTCACCTCAACTGCGGTCATTGACGCCGATCCGTCTCTGCCTGGAGGGGGTGAATATTACACGAACCAGAACAACTTGTTCGTCTTCCCGTTTTACGCCCCGTTGAACTTTCTGATCACGGATTCTAGCTTCCGCTCTGTTCGAAACTTCGTGATTGACGTGACTCGGTACATTATCTGCCTCCTTTGACATACTTCGCGAACTCATGTCATACATAGCGTCCCGCCGCAACTTTCACAAGGGACCGGTATACATTGGCAGGTGTCCCAGGCGACAAGCTTGATCAACATCGTCGTAAGTAATTATATTACTTGGATTGTTTTGAATCTCACGATAACGACTAGTTCAACATGTCACCGGCAGCCAATGTATGCAGACCCATTCCCCTTCCTTTTCCGGCCTCGCTAACGGTGGCCCGCAGTCTGCTCATCAAGGTATCTACATGGAGAACGGAAGGTAACTTTACTGCGACTTCCAATTGATTAGTACATACTAACCCTTCGTCAAAGCGGTGGATTCATGGGAGACCTTATTTTCAACGGTGGCAAGTTTGGGATGTGGGTCGGGAACCAGCGTACGAATCTTCTCGATGATACATTTTCCTCAGCTCACTCCATTGCAGAATTCACTGTGCGCAATATCACCGTGAACAACGCTCAAACGGCGGTGTTCGGCATATGGAACTGGGGGTGGACATTCCAGAATGTCAACATCAACAACTGTGGAGTGAGTGCCACTGAAATTTCCGGCGGCCTTTTGAGCTCACTACTCTCAGGTCGGATTCGATTTATCGTCGGGCAGCACCTCGACGTCGCAGAAAGTGGGAGCAGAGGCCATCATCGACGCCACTGCGACCAACACCCCTATTTTTTTGCGAACCTCGTCCAGCAGCAACGGCCAGCTCATTGGCGCCGGATCCTTGGTTTTGAACAACATCAAACTCAACAACGTCCCCAGCGCCGTAGTCTCGTCCAGTGGGACCGTCCTCGCTGGAGGAACCACGACCATCGCTTCATGGGCCCAGGGGAACTTGTGGACTGGGTCGAATACCGCTGGGAAATTCACGCAGGGCAACATCGCCGCTCCTCCTAAACCCGCTGTATTGCTCGACAGCTCCGGGAAGATCTTTGGCAGAGCCCACCCGCAGTATGAAGGCTACGCCGTCTCGCAGTTTGTTAGCGTTCGTGATCAAGGTGCCAAGGGAGACGGCTCAACAGACGACACCGCTGCCCTGAAGGCGATCTTTGCAGCTGTATGGATTCTTCCACCATGCGTTATTCTTCGCTTACACTTTTGCAGTACGCCGGGTGTAAAATTATCTTCTTCGATGCCGGTACAGTGAGTAACCATTCCCGGATATTCTCCCTGGGCTCTGGTGCTGACTTGTACGCAGTACGTCGTTACGTCCACTCTTACTATCCCTGCTGGTACGCAAGTGGTCGGAGAGGGTTATGGGACGGTCATCGCCGGTAGAGGCTCGGCATTCCAGAACATCAACAGCCCCCAGGTGGTCGTCCAAGCCGGTGCACCAGGCTCGAGCGGTACCCTGGAGATTACGGACATCCAGTTCGCCACCATCGGTCCTAGTTCGTCCTTTCTCCTACCCGTATTCTACTTCGTTCTAATTCAACCGCAGCACCGGGCGCCATCGTACTTGAGTGGAATGTAAAACAGACCACGCAGGGTGGCGCTGGAATGTGGGACTCGTACATCCGTCTCGGTGGAGGTATGGTTGAATGCGATCTCGGAGACAGGATACTGACGGTGTACCCAAGCCACGGGGACGAATCTCCAGACCAACTGCCCTTCGAGTGGCAGTGGCGGGACCACCAACTGCTTCGCCGCCTTCCTGGGTCTCCACCTTACCTCGGGATCCAGCGCGTACCTCGAGGTTTGTTCCGCGTGTCTCAGTCGTCATCCGTTACTAACTTCGCCGCAGGGAACCTGGGTCTGGGCGGCGGACCACAACTTGGATGGCGACGGTGTCGCCCAAATTTCGATCTACTCCGGTCGCGGTATCCTCTCGCAGTCAGCGGGACCCGTTTGGATGATTGGAACTGCGTCAGAGCACCACGTTCTGTACCAGTACAGTCTAGTTGGCGCTTCGAACCACTACATGGGACTCATACAGACCGAGACGGTAATCCCAATCCATCTTTGGGACAGCGCGTATAACTTACGACCTTTGAACAGCCGTATTACCAACCGAGTCCTGCGCCACCCGCGCCCTTCACCATCAATAGCGCCTTCAGCGACCCCGCGTCGGGGTCTGGGCTTACATCCGCCTGGGGTCTCGTCGTGAGCAGTTCCACCAACATCTTGGTATTCGGTGCTGGACTGTACAGTTGGTTCACCGTGCGTTTAGTTTCGTTTCCCTTTTTTATCAGGGTCTGACCGGTTTAACGTACCAGAACTACAACCAAGACTGCTTGACGCCGCAGAACTGTCAGAGCCAAATTCTCAACATCGACTCCACATCATCAGTTTCCATCTACAGTCTACAAACTGTTGGCGTCACATACTCGCTCTCAATTAACGGGGTAAGTTTTCCTTGTCTGCCACAATATCGCGCAAAGCTAACATATAAACCAGGCGGGTGTCGTGAACCAGAACGCGAACCCGAATGGTTTCGCGGCCACCCTGACAGCCTGGACTCGTTCATGAATTGTATTTCTTATCACGAATCGACGAAGCCTCGATGACATTTGTAAACATTATATGTAGAATAGAACAAATTCATGACTTGCTTACCTCCAACTTGAACGATAACGGCTGTCTTAAAAGGCTTTCTATGCTCTGTTTTTCTCCGCTCGCCACCGAAGAAAGAAAATCAACCTGGATTCGGCAGGTCTCAGAATTTTGAAACGGGAAGTCGATATGTGCCCGTTCCCATCAGCTTGCTTCGCGGTGAACCGGTTCCCGGCTGCATAGATTATTTACGGGCTTCTCTTCCATCAGATCCGCCTCGGAGTATTAATTTGGAAAGGCAGAGCCGCGTTTTCGGCAGCGCAAAACCCCTGATCCCTGCATCGGCAATCTCGGCTCTTTTTTCAACTTGAGCCATAAGGCATCCCTCTGCTTAGATTTTGCTGTTGAAACTGACGTGTATTGTTGACTCGTGCTAATAGAGAAGTGTTTTTTGTACAAATTTAACACCAGTTCTTGTTCAGCCAAATCCTCGCACGTCGGTGGTGAGTTTCGATCAACCTCCCGACAGCAGATTTCTTGTCCTCCGTGAAAGTCTCCAAGGTGGTTTCTTTGAAAGTCTCAAGAACTTTCTCGATTTTCTTCATTGCGTCTCGGGTTTTCGCACTCTTTGAACTCCAACAGGCGCTGTCATCGTCGTTGTACGCTGGCAGTATGCCGATACTACGTAGCGCCGGCATTTCCGCCGCCATCTCGAGGAATGCTTCCTACGTGAATCAGTCAGTAAATGTCAAAACACAAGTAGTGATTCACTGACGATGGTTTCCTTCAGATTTCCCGGTCTCTGCCCGTCTGCATTGACAGACATTTCCAGCGTCTCGAGCTTGTGAAGCTGAGAAATGAGCGCGATCTTGTCCAGGGTGAAATTGCAAGTTCCGCCCTCGTATCCAGAACAGCTCAATACTCTGAGCGACTCTGTATGGCGCGGAATGACGCTCCCAAATAACACAGACTCAGAGTCGCGGATCTTCCTAGTGATTACCAGGCGTTCGAGGCCCGAGTAAGAACCTAGATAGCGGAGGAGTGCATTATTTGCCATCGGAATGGATAAGTCCCGTACTCGGACCTTCTCTGCCTCAAGAATGGGTCCAATTTCTAGGCAGGAGTGCGTTAAGCGGAGGCACTTGAGCCCTGGACTTCGGCGCAGAACTTGGCGTATCCACCCCGCAAAATCTCCCTGGTGCGAATTCGGGCCATCGAGGGCGAGGGCGGTGAGATGTGAGATGGAAGGCAGAGTCAAGAAGCGTTTCTGGTCTCTCAAATTATTCACGAGACATAGCTCATGAGCGCCGCCGCTCTGATCAAGCGATTGCAGAACGACTTCCTGCGCCCAACATGCGCTGGCGTCGTCTAGGGTCAAACTGCAAACAAAGATGAGCGAAAAGTTCAACCGAAGGAAATATCACATACTAGACAGTGCGGATATTTGCTAGAGACTTCAGCGCGGGACCGAGATATTGGCGCATTCGATCCTCCTGCCCCTGTCGGGGCTCCAGCCGCGCAATTTCAAGCGAGCGGCAGTGGGACCATGCGCTGTTCCCAGTGGCCAACGTCTTCAGCTGTGAGAATTCTTTGGTGTTAGGCGTAACGTTCACAACCACGCATTTTGAGGCGCAGAAATGAGGCTGGATGATAGCCCGGAACCGTTTTGAGACCGCAAGTAGGGCCTTTTGATCCTGGCTAGAAGCCTGGAGTAAAGTCAGCACCGAATCGACACCATTAAAGCAACAGTCGCACTTTGGATGCAATTGCAAGAATCAATTCCATGCAGAGCTCGGAAAGCATGGTGGTTAGGAGCAAGAGGCGGTCAGGGGCTACAACACGACTCACCACATTGGCCGTGTTTGAGAGCCTATTTCCCTGCCAGTCAAAGCCGCACCCAAAACCCACTGAAGAATCGTGAGGAAAAGTGACCTAGTTCAGAAAGTTTTCCACCTTGGACTTGAAAAAATCGTCTCGTGTTGCGCTCCTGTCCGAAAAAGGAAGGCTGGAGTGCTCGCTCTTCCTCCTTCCTCGTATGCCTATCGTCGAGGACGGACACAGAGCGGTCTGAATGCTGGCACAAGGGTGGAACAGTGACTGTGCGCGTGCGCGATCTGAGCTTCACGAGCAATGTCCGGGGAAAAAAAACAAATGTTATTACAACTAGATGATGGGATACCTACCGTGATTAATATACGAGAGAGCTACAAGTGTACGAGTCCAGGAGTAATGCTACAAGAATGTCAAGCGAGAATGCGAATGGATGATGCGTGAGGTTTTTCGTGGCGGACCGAGCCGTCGGGGTCGTTGGGAGCGTAGGGAGGAAGGGGCAGGGGACGACGTTTATGAGCGGGTGGCGCGCACGACGTGGCGGGGACCGAGCATGACGCCGCCGGTCATGACGCGGGTGACACCGCCCTGGTAGAGGTAGGCGGTCGTGTCCTTCTTCGCTTCGTTCGGGCGCACAGCCGGGGCGGGGGTGCGCTTCACGGGCGCGGGTGCGGGTGCACGGACGGAGGGTCGCGGAGCGCGGTATTTGGCCACAGAAGGAAGCACCATCGGGACGGACTTGGCTGGTGTGGCGGGCGGGGAGCCGGCAGACGTGAGCGAGTCGTTGGAGTAGGAGGTGAATTTGGAGGACGTGGACGACGCAGAGTCGGATTCGGCATAATCTGACTCAGAGTCCGAGTCGGAGGAGTCGGAATCCAAGGTGGATGCGAGCAGGCTGGGGATGCGGATGGGCGCAGTGGCGGCGGCCTGGTGGCGGCGCATGCTGCGGACGCGGGCGGAGAGGAGCATGGCGCGGAGGCGGGCGCCGGCGTTCTCCTGCAGGAGGGGGCTGGGCCCGACCTTCATCTGCGCGCGGGAGATGGGGACGACGCTGCCTCGCGTTTCTTCGGTCCAGACGTCGGTCACTGCGGCGTTCCCCACGCGGACCTTGACGAAGCCGGGGCCGTAGAAGAGCAGGACGTCGTCGCTGCCGAGCTTGGCCATCCACGCAGGCCAAGGGATTCCGGCACCAATGGATGCGGCAAAAAGTGGCGCGGGAGGTGTGGACGTGGCACTGAGGACAAAGGTGGCCGAGGGGTGGGACGCAAGAGACGCGGTCAGGATAAGCTGCGCCGAGGAGACGACAGCAGGAGCAAAATCTGCCACCAGGGGGCGCGTAAGGAAAGCCACGACTTGGGGGACGGCGGATGAAGACATGGTAAATCGACTAGCGATAGAAAAAAATCAGAGGATCTGGGGAAATGTGAATAAAGGTGGAATGAATCGAATGAATGCACTGACCAAGCGTAAGAGTCGTTGGGGAACTTGTGGCTGAGATGCAGAGAGTCTCCGAGAACAGAGGGAACGTGAAACAGACGTAAAGTGGCTGGTAAGAGGCTCAGAGGGGAGACTGGTAGTCTTAACGATAAGGGCAGTCAGCCGCCCATATTTATAGGTGCCCCGCTTGACGCAACAATGCGGGCGGCGTGCGTTCCCATTATTCTGCGCGACAATGAATTGTTGTGTGTTGGGCATGGTGTCACAACAAGGCCAAACTTGATCCTTGTTCTTCAATTGTTCTCCCAAAACACGCTGCCTTGTACTGTTGTTGCTCACGCGCTGGAGAGCCGACTTCTGGCAACGCTGGTTGATTTCCCCGCCGAGGCACAAAGTTCTGGCCGACTCTTATTCTTCCGGTCTTCATTACTGCGGATCGCGCGTAACTTGGCCTTGTTTATTGGCGTGTACCACCCGCAAGCTCTGTGACTCTTACAATAATCTGCATGAAGGCGTGGCGGAGCTGGTTTCCCTGGGCCTGGTCAGAAGATCCGAAGCGGAAACCTCTCTGGTCTGGAAGGAGCAAACCATGTAGATCCGGCGTCGACTAGTCTCTTATAAACAGACGCTACAACGGCAAACTCGTACCTCGTTTGTCGTAGGCGTCGACCATGGCCGCCTGGAATACCATTACAAGTTGCCTTGTAGTTTCTCTAGACCTTGCGCAGCAACATATCGGCCGCCATAATTTTTTGTTCTTTCACGTTTCCAAATCCCACGTTTCCCGGTTGCACAGCCAAGACGGAAGGCCCACTCTATCGCCTCTGCTTCAAATTTCCGCCTCCGACCGACACAACTCTCGTATTACCCTTCAGTGGCCCGCACCCATATTCCGTAGCTGATTTCCTTCGAAATTCACTGTGACCGCGTTCGCCTCGGGGCGGAGCCTTTCGCGGGATACTGAAATGGTTTTTTATGGCATTTTGACATACTGGATCTCGATTCTTGCCTTGCGAATGCACCACCACATTCAACAACTTTCCAGTGGGGCTCCCGTTTGACCATTGGGCTCTTGAGCATTTTCTTTTTCTCCAAATCCCTCTCCGTCGAAGAAAGTCGGACCGCCCAAGCCATGTGATCTGGACTACCTTCGCAACTAAATCGCATACTGGAACACCTGTAAGAAGGCCCAGTTGCGGATGGTTCGCACTCACACTTCATTTGTCGGTCAAGGACACTCCAAGTCAGTGGGAATCCCGTTCGATTCGGGGTAGGGTGGGTCATTGAAGTTCTTCGCACCCTTTTTCCCCGGGTGAACGTCAATATTTCCTGGTTTCTCGCATTATGAAACCGCCCAGCAAGATCTGTCTAGTGGAATGCAACGGGATTGCGACTGGAGCGCGTTTCGGTTTCGCGGATTTTTCTGTCTACTGCACGCAGTAAGAAGAAAAGAAATTCATGAAGTCGGCCTTCACGCGCAGCCTTTTTTTCTTCTTGTCCTTTTGGAATAGAAATCCAAGTCATGCATCCGGTACTACAGGAAAAGGCAAACGAGTACGAAACCCTCAAACCCAGAAGAAAGAACGGAAAACTTCTTCAGACTACTGAGTCGTTACGGCGGGCGATAACGTCGGAGCGAGAGAGAACGCGCCGCCAACGCGGGCTCGTCATGAGGTCGTCAAAGCTGTCGAGGAGGTCGCCGAGGGAGCGGGAGCTTGCACTCGCCAGCGCGGCCATGGAACGGGAGGCCGAGATGGAGGAGATGAGACTCGGTGATCTAGGGCGCGGGACCTGCTTGTCGCCGCTGAGCGGAGCGCCCTGCTCGCTTGTATCCTTTCTGCTCTCATTGACTTCATCACCATCGAGTCCCGCGAGTGTGTCGGTGGCGTCTCGAACGAGGGTGGAAAGCAGATCCTGGAGGTCGTTGTGGATGGGAACGGGCTCGCCGTGAGTAGCATCTTCGGCGATGGTTGATAACCCCTGGGGCCTGCAGTCTACGATCTGTTCAACGGGGATCTCCGGGGCGAGCAGAGGACGAGCATTCTTGGAACGAGAACGACGACCATGGGGAACGCCAGTCGGGAGGGACCAGTTGACATCGTTGCGGGTACGGACGTGCTTCGACTTGCCCTTGGGCTTGCGGGGTAGTACCTGGGTCTGAAGCTTCATGGGCGTGGTATTCAGATCGTTGCGCAGAACGTTGGTGACGTTGCCGAACGGGAAGCGGCGATCGTAGTACAGGCCACTTGGTTGACCGAAGTCTTGCCGGTGTGGAGTCAAGGCGGGCGCGTCGACCGGGGGCCGAATGGCGGGGAACTTGAATATTGAGGGCATGGAGGGGAGCACCTCGAGATCAACCGCGACCACTGCGCTGAGCGGTTCTGTTCCGTGGGCGCTTGTAATCGACTCGCCTAGGAACGAAAAATCATCCGAGGCTGCGGTATCCAAGGTTCGAGGATAAGCCACCAGAAATACGGGATATGCGTAAGACTGACGTGTGTCGTGGCCTAATAAACTCTCGCTTTTCTCGAAGTCCGAGTCGATAGTGTCAGGGTCTGGATGAATTTAGGTGTGGGCCCGAGGAAGACAGGTGGAGACTCACCAGCGAGCGTAGCCTCCACGTCGGGTTTGACCTCCGTCGACCGGCGAGAGAAGAAGGCCAAGAAATGGGAGAGTACGGCCCCGAAGTGAGCTTTAAGGAACGTGTAGATTTGAGAGAGTGTCGACATCTTGGGGCTGATGTAGTGGTGGGTGTAGGACAGAGAGTGAGGATGGGTGGCTGACACAGAGAATCCGCCGGGCGAGGTGGCTGACGGTCTACTAGTATAGGGGCAAGTAGCTGACTGTCGCATTTTTTTTTATTGGTTTGAGAGGACGCATGCCGACTCGCGATTCAGAGAGGCGGTTGAGGTTCTTAGACCGAGAGTTTTAGAGATGAAAGTATCTGACTTCACGGGAGATACATAAAAACGAAGATAGAGCCCTCAGCGGAGTTTTAAAGTCTGCGAATTGTCTGTTCCCACGGTCGAGTTCCGATGACTGCCGAGATCGGCAAGCATGCGGCTTGATTTCGACTTCGACTCAGGTTCGTATGCCTGAATGAGATTATTCAGGGCGATATTTCGGCGCGGTCCCGTCAATGGAAGACACATAATTTGCATTTCGAGATCGTATTCAAATTCCCAACAGAAATCTCAGTAAATGATTGTTCACAACTCTCGGCGGCTCACTGCGGGCACGTCGCCGCAGTAAAAATCGTGGCATCCTGTGGACCAAATTGAAGCGGGTTGCAACCAGGGAGTTTCGTGAGCGTGCCATTGATGGCTTCCTGTGTATCAAGATTGTAAATGCTTGAGCGACAAGGGAACACAGTCCGAAGAATGGAATGGACTTGCATTAACGACAGGCGCGATCTTGCATTTATTGGCAAAGTCCGCCGTGTTGACTGTGAGGAACTTGCATGCCTCTGTGACGCCTGAAGCACAAAGGGGAACTTCAGAGTCCGTCGTCATGTCGAGAAGTTCACATACCACTCCCAGTTTGGTCGTTCGGGTTGTTGCATTGGTCAATGGCGTTCTGCAGGGCGGTGGTGTCCCATCTACATCATTAAATACCAACTGAAGAAGTCAACGCTACATCTATGCGCACCCGTTCTGGAAGTCGCCGTGCCAACCGAAGCCAGTAGGGTCCCTTGAACGCCCTTTGTGAGATGATGTGGAGCATTCGCCTGTGGGCCGGCTCACCCATGTGAATAAACAAAAGGCCACTTGTCCGTGGTCGCGTTCCAACGGCCGGAGAAGTTGTCCACGCTCCAGGTGACTTCGAAGAACAACTGAAGGACAAACTGTAAATCTCTAACGCCGCACCTGGTCACAGAACGTACCTTCATCATGTAGACGAAGCCAGTGGGGCAGACACCATTGTCAAGGCCCGAGAGAAATGCCGTCTGTTTGTGGTTGTACAGTACCTCCATTTTCCACGATTAAAAAAAGGCTCACGTGAGAGACGTGGTCGGCTGAGTCAAGGTTGACGCCATCCCAGCATGCGGGCACTGTGGAATGAGTGTCAGAGTCTTAGCCATCCACGGTACCGCAAACTTACAATGCAGACGTGCCTGAAACGCTGCCGTTCAACGAGCAAGGTCAATGCAGAAAATCGGCGCTTACGTTCAATCCACCTTCACAATCGGTGGTGGGGAAGCCTGTTCCGTTGTCGTCTGAGGGAGGTGAAGAGAGTTGGCCGAATGAAAATGCCAAAACGGGAAGTCAAGTCGATGTTGATGGGTCGTTCGTTAGCGTTGAAAAACAAAGGCTGACTTCCACGAACCATAACCTGGAAGACCAACGGTGAAGCGCAAGCAAGACCACTGGATGGCACGTTCACGCAACTCGTCCTGGGTGCCGAGGCCGATCGGAAACTTCTTAGTGCGCCGCTTCGGGTCGCCTGTGATCATCTTCAGGCCAGGAGGGAATGCCTAGAAGTTACATTAGCAGTGGTACTTCGCTGGCACAATGGAGAGTGTATACCTTGAGCCCAGAACCGCCGTTGCTCACGTCTCCGTCGCCGCGGTTCTGGTAATAAACCAGAAGGCCACCGTCGGGAACAGGCTCGAAGAGTTTTGTTTTCGGGTCCTGGAAGTTATCGAGGTCAAGTGTAATAGCAGCTGTTGTTTGAAAGAAAATACCTGGAAGTAGAGCTTGGGATACCTGGACGGGTACTAAGATGAACAATGAAGTACATAGGCAAGCAGTTGTCCGCACCAGTAATTGCTCAAATCCTGTTGAGGCGGTGAGCATGATCATGGCTGGGATGGGGCGTTGAAGACATGCCTGCGCAACGAGACAGTTGGTGCAGCTCGATGCCCGAAGATTGTTATACGTATAGGTGGGGTTGAAGTCTATGCCAGGCGTCAAAAGGGCGTTGGATATGACAGCATAGCGACCCAACTGGAACCGCCACTGATAGTGTGGACATGGTTGGAAGGATTGACGCCAGGGGAGATAATAGGATCCAGACTGCAGGAAGAGATGATGTATGAGTTTGAGTTTTGAAGACTCGCAAGGAAAGACCGACCGCTCTTGAACGAGCGGGTCCGTGCATGACACACGAAACCAGGCGTTGGTAACGCCAACAGAGCCGATGAGAGTAACAAGGGCGACAAGCTGCGGGCGAAGCATGTTGTTAAAGGATGCTGGAGGGAAAGGGCAGCGCAAGTCGCTGTCACTTGAGAGGCATTTGGATACTGTTTTATATGTTTGGAGAACGAAGTGTTCTTCGCTATTCAGTTTGGTCAATTAGGAAAGTTCGAGCATGGCCCGTTACTCATGTGCCCCGAGTGACGAACATGATGATTATGCATCCGCGGACGAAGCCAGAGATTGCAAGTCCATTTTTGCGACTCGGTTTCAAATGCAGAGAAGCACCCGAACGGAATCTGATGCCCATTCGTGCCCGGGGACAGGAGGACCCCAAACGGAGCTAATGGCATGCTGTAAACAAACTTGAAGAGGGGATTTTTAACCTCGCCTTTGACATTTGATCTCTCGTAGAACTTGAAGAAGTAAGTTCGAAAGAGGGCTAAATTGGGGTGATGCCAAGCAAAACCCGGCCTTCGTCCACCGTGACGGAAGCAATTGCAACTCTCCAGCAACATTGCCTGGACGGACTGGCGATTCCAAGGAGGGCGAGAGCTTCGTAGCTAAACCGAAGTTCAGTGTCAACGCTTCAAAAAAAAAAAAAAATCACAACCGTCCATGTCTCAATATCTTGGCGTTGGAATGGCCGGAGCAGCTTCCTGAATGGATGCTGGCCAAAAGCATGTGTTAACATAAGTCCTTCTCACTGCTCGAGCAGGTGTCTCCGTCCGATGATGAAGTTCACCGCAGATATTCAACCTCAAGCTAGAAGAGCGTGGCTCAGTGGCCACCAGACTAGTCACTGGACGGTCAGAACGGGAGGAACACAAGGAAATACCTCGCTTACATTTCGCAGATACAGGCCGAGGCCCCAGGATATTGATACCAAACATACATGGGCCTAATATCCGAACGTACCAGCTGCGCGCCATGATTAATAAAGCTAATCATGAGGATGGTCACTGGGAGTTGGGCTTACAATGAAGGAAGCGCCAACATAATTGCATTGCGCACTGGTGGATAGTCAGGTGTGCGAGTACGGCCATTTTCCTACAGAACTGTTCGCATGGACATATCCTAGATCATCCTCGTCCGTGAATAAGACCTAGCATAACCAAAAATCTCCACAAGGCTGTCTGAGGGGAGCCGATGGAAGCCCGAAGACTGAGGCAATTTTCAAAGTTTGACAAGGACTATCGATTGGTCGACCAGCGACGTTTCTTGTTTCGTCGCAATATTGACGTCAGAATACACGAGGTGTTGCTCGTTCACCGATTCGTCGAGCTCTTTCCACCGCCTGTGTCGTGGATTTAAGATTATCTCGGCGCCGAGTCGGGGTCAGCGACTCGGGCAAGTTGCTCCGCTACGGCCGATAGATATTGGGGCAGGTTGAGGCATATCGGAACGTAGGGACTCACGAAATCGCATCCGTACGCGGCGTCGAAGGATCGCAATCGTGGCGTTGTGATGGTCGGTGGCAACTTGAAGGCCATTGGGTGACGATCACGGAGCACGTGCTGTGACTCACCGCGTCGGTGGTGGTGAATATTTTCTGTTTCGCCATCGGTGCGCCCGAGTTCTGAAGTGGATAATTTGTGTTAACTATCGTCATTGTACTACAAGTAATCCTTCGATTTGTATCACCAACATCCTCGTTTTCAGCTCACATCACCCCAAGTTGGCAGAGATATCGCCTGCACATTTGTTAAACCCTCGCATGAACTGTAACCACAAGATAAAATTTTAACTACTCCAACGCAATAGGAAAACTGTTCAACGTAACCTTTCGTATCTCGGGATACGTTTCCATAATCAAGGCAAGAACGGAAACCCGGCGAGCCATTTCGAGTCCCGTCCCATCATCCACGGATAAACTGGAAAGGAGCGGGAAATGAGGCAGTATTGCCCGCAGTATACGCTCACAATCATCAACCTTTACCCCGAAGCCAATAGACCAACGCAAATGCAAGCCGCTAATCAGTTTCGACGCTTCACCCCATGCGACCTCGGTCCCAATGAGCGCGCGAAACCCGCCGGACCTGAGCCACAACTCGAATTGCCGGTGCGCCAGCGCCAGCTCGAGCGTGATGACCGGCGGGGACTTGGGTCCGCGCTCCTTGAGGGCCTCCAGGACTCGCGCTAACGACCATTTCGAGGGCAGTGCCGCTGCAGCGGACGTTCGAATTTCGAGATTCCCGAGAACGGGTAGCGCGTTGTCTGCCAACAAGAAGTGCAGAAGGAAAGGGGCTGCTGTGGTGAGGCTGCGGACATTTGGAAGTGAGGGTATGATGCGGTCTGACACAAACGGTCGATTTCCGTGGAGGTCGGCCTTGAATGGCAGGGAGAGTCGGGTAAGGGCAGGTAGCTTGCCGAGGAGTTCGATGAGCTTTAGGTCGAGGAAGTCGGGGCACGAGATAACTTCGAGTTCTGCCAGAGTTGGAAGTTCCTCAGCTAGAACCTCCAACAAGGCGGCAGAGGACACTGTGATAGTCAATATCGAGATCTGCGAGAATCGGAGCGCGGACAAGGTCCAGCGGATACCGAAGTGGGAAAGGGTCGTCGGGGGGTGGAAGGAGAAAGCGTGGATTGACGAGTTGCTCTGCGCAAGTGCGGAAAGTTCAATTGTGGATCCGCTCACGAGCCAGGCAGGCTCCGACGGGTCGGGCTTCAAATATGGCGCACCACGGATCGTGAGTGAGGTACACGACCTCTCCAGGATCACATTGATCAGCGCGCCGAACGTCCTGCGCCACCGCTCCCTCACAAGCTTATTCACTTCGCTGTCGACATTTCCGAGATCGACCAGGGATAGCGAAACTGCGTTGACGGAGGAAAGCTTGTGAATGAAGCTGGTGAGCCGTTCGATGTGGTGGATATAACAGGAGACGTTGCCGCCAGAGGTGAACTCGCAGGAGATGTGTTTAGTTTGAGTGATATAAATGGCTGAGCTGAGCGCCGACAGGGTATCACCTCCCATTGGGCGATTTACCAGCCGAAACTCGCACAGCTCGGTGGGCTCGGGGACGCCATTATGCGCCAGGTACACAGGCAGGGCGAGGAGATTGAGGCGGCGAGATAATCGGGCCAAGGCGTAGAGCTCCGATCCAAGATGCTGGAAGATGATCAGCAGCACATCGTCCGGGAGCTCGAGGAATGTATCTATCCATCGGCCGACCTCCACCTCAACGAATCCATCGACCGTGACGGTGTGCACCTCAGGGCAAGTTCGACGGATCTCCGCAATTGTCCTTTCGGACGACGCTGATGCCAATCCCGACAAGGATATTCTGCGAGCGCCTCGAAAGACGGTCACCCATCGCGCAAGTACAGCGCAGCTGAAATCTCCGTAGTCTCGGACGCGCAGATGTTCGATTGACCCGAATGCGTCATCCCACATTTGACCCTGCGACAGCGCGAAATCCAACGTACGACACATGAGCGCCTCCGGCGCGATATTCGTGCGCACGTCGAAAATCAACGGCAGGGATTTGTGGGTTGCGCGCAGCCGGGGAACAATTTTGCGCATCAACAGGCTCGTCCCTGGCGAATGGAGATCCAGGAGCTCAACGCGCAGACAGAGTGTCTTGAGCGCGGGCAACGGGTTGTGCGGGAAAAGGAGTGCATCAAGATGCTCCGGCCGCACCGCCAAGGTAGTGAGCTTCTGCAGGTTTGCAGGCATCGTCACACGCGAAACCAGGCGACTTTGGGGCGTCGAGAGAACTTCGCTATTGAGTGGGGGTAGGGGAACCGAACGAAATGAGGGGGGCGAAACGAAGTCCGGGGCGGAATCCATGGTGAGGAGTGTGAGTTGATGGAGAGCCGAGATGGATTCGATGAGAGCGGGCACCGGCATCCGAATCCCGAGAATGGTCAGCTCGGCGAGGTGGGGAACAGTTTGCACAATTTCAGACACTATGATTTCCCAATCCATCGGGGCTATAAGCATGTGCAGCCGGAGGGCAGTTATGGACCGAGAACCCAGAATCGATATCGTGCGGGGATAAAACGCGGGCAGGATGAGAATTGGTGTGTCGATGGAAAATCTGAAGGGTGTGCGCCGAGTGGGGGTACGCTGGGTGGGGGCCGTACTTTCTGGAGTGCGTCGTGGAAACAAGCTTTTATAGATTTTACTTGGGTTCTTGAACAGGGACGAGGCAGTTGTGAGTGGTGAAGCCGTATGGATGGGTTTAACGGATGGGAATAGTTCGAGCATGTAGGCACTGTCGAAATGCCAGCCTGTGGCGACACGAAGCGATTCGAGGTAAGGTAGCTCCGCGATAGTGTCCAGCAGAGCCTGAAAGTCGCTTTTCAGCGGATCATCCATGCCTCCGCTGGGTAAAAATCTGGCATCGTATGTGATGACCTGGAACTCCACATCGACATTGCGAATGGATGGAAATTTATCCACGATGCGCTGGCAGCTCCGTATACCTCGGGCTATTCGAGTGGTGTCACCAGAGGTAGATGCATTGAAAGTCGCCAAAAGGTTCTTCATGCTGGGGATGAACAACGCGAATCGAAGAGCATCGAAAGGAGTGAAATCTTGGGTATGCGCATCCACAAAGTTCCCGTCGAAGTTGACTTCGGACTTCAGCGTGGGGTCGAGGATTCCATGAGCAGCGAGAACGACGTCTATGGTGAGACGATGAAGCCATCGGCATACGAATAAGAGCGCCTTTATGTCGGACGGCGACAGAAAACGAACGATGTTTGCCACAGGTTTGCCAGATAAGCTGCAGAAGCCTGTAAGGGCTTGGCCAGAGTTAAGGGCATCGGAAACTTTGAGTTGGAGATCAAATGCGAGTGTCAGTGAGGCACTCAAGTCGCATATGTGAGAACGAACCAGGATTCATTGCGTAGAATCGATTTAGGTTTGAAGGTCAAGAAGGTCAAGGTCAAGGTGTTAAGCGCCCAAATCAGCGCCCGCTCGATCAGATCATGTCATGGCGGGCCGGACTGTTCGAGTTCAGTTCAAGTTCAATTCAGCCAAAGCGGGTGAAATAACTCCTACAATCTTGCGCCTACACCTCACCATTTTCACCTTTTATTTTCATCGAACAAAAAGAAAAGAGTTTATTTGAACCTCAATTTTCGAATACCCAACTGTATTCACAACATTACAGTAACTGAGCAAGAAACTACAGCGTCGCAAGCACGAATTTACTATTCAGCGACGCGAAGTCTTGAGACGCGGCGCCCATTCTTTACCCGCCCTGTCCGTCATTTTGATACCACGTTCCAACAAAACCTCCGCCCAGTTGACCCAAAGACTCTTCTTGATATCACGTCTGCGGAAAGGGAGGGACGAATAGGTGACTCGCACTACTACTAACTTTTGCTGGGGCGATGAACTTACTCAACTGTGGGCCATGTGCACCAAGGGACGCAGACTTCGCGGAGAGCGGGTAAACAGGGTACGTCGATGGCGGAAAAAAGGGCATGCCAATTTTCTTCGTCTCTTTTGTTCATTATCCTAGATAAATTTTTGTCGGCGGGGAAAGGAATAGTTATGAATACGCACGGATAATCCCGGTCAAGAATTATCTTCGTAAGCGACTTGTGCTCAAAGTCCTTCTCAAGGGCGCCGCAGCCAAAATCAGGGATCTGGATGGAGTCTGAGACATCGGGGAACGAATCCCAGAGTGATGATACTCACCTGCTTGTAAACGGTTTCCGGCTGCCAGCAGAGCGTCGTCATGTTGGGACAGAGTTTAAAAATGGACTGCCCGTCGATGGTCATCCGGCAAACTTGGAGGAATTCGATTTTGGAACCGTGAGCGCGCATGATTTTACCATCCCAGTCCCCGTCGTTGTTGAGCGCGAGCCGGCGAAGACTCGGAAGTCTGGCCGCGATATTAGAGATTAGACAGACTGACAATGCCAAATAAACGGACCTCATTTGAGCGAACACGGTTAGGGCTTCCGGTGATTGAATGTCCAAGAATTCTAACGCTGGGAACGCCCCCGCAGAACGCTGATCCACGGCTTTGAAGTTTAACAGATTACCGGAATATCGAGTTTTCCAGGTGAATGATCGTAAAGCATGGAAGTCATTGAACACGACAGGGGAAAGAAGTGTTGGTTCCGTTCTCGCAGAGGAAATGGTAAAGCCGGTGAACTCGTGAAGCGTCCGCCCCGCTCTGTTTGCGAGCGAGGACAACTCGGCCCAACCGATGCTGATGGGCTCGGTCCCATCCCATAAATTTCTCCTGGGGATGGTGCCGATGAGTCGTGTCAGATTTGGAGTTTTTAGTAATATACGAGCGAGGGATTCGGTCCCAGAGGGAGCGTTGTGGGAATACCGGGCATTCTCTTCTATGCGAATGTCCAAGTCTCGGATGTGATCACCAAGAGTGGGATACTGGACCAGAGACGAGGTGAAGGCGCCGAGAATAGCTTCGGTCGGGAGGATTGGATATCGGTACAAGTGCGGAAGTGCGAGTCGCTGCAGCGCATTTCAGAGAGGCAAGTCGCCGACAAGAAAGAGAAGGGCTTACGCAGAACAGACGTGAGACCAGCAAGAACCGGAGCCGCGCACCGTTGATCTTCTCGTCCATAAGTTCGGTGGGAGGCACGTCCTGCGGATGCTGCTCAAGTGAGAGCATCGCAAAGAACAAAACGCGCGACCAAATGCGATCAACGGTCTTTTGCGGCGACGACACCAGGGGACGGAATGAGGGATCTCTTGGCACCACTTTGAACGTATCAAGGTCCGCGGCATCGATGCTGGTCATCGAACACCTTCAGTCCAGTACAACGGGAAGAGAAACGGGCGCACGGAGTATCTTCCCAAAGTATCAGTGTGCAGAGTCGGGGATCTTTCACCTCGGGCGTGGGCGATTCCGGGAGAAGGAAGCGGCGATGCGTAGGTTTGGACTCTGGTTTGACTCGGATCTTCACGACCTTGAGGTTTGGATATTGGGATAATTGGACGATGGAAGGGGCAACATAACGATTATAGATCGGCCATGAAACGACTTGGACTGTCGGACAGGCGCAGAGAGCGATGCAGAGCGATCCGCGAATACCCAGCGGCCCGGTGTAAGGGAAGTGGACGTTGGTCTATATGGCACTGAGCACGCGTATAGGAAGCTGAAAAACCTGAACTTACGAGATTCTTCCACTTCTTGGTGCAACTCTCTATCGTTGCTACGACCTTCATCACAGCTTGATTCTTCAGAAAGAATTCGGTTTCGTCGATGATACTGAGCGTGGTCGGATTGATCAAGGGTAAGCCCTTGACAAGACCAGCGGAAGAGTCTTGAATCCGGAGGGAGAGAACAATGTGCACGATGTTGGGGGTCTGCGCGAGTATATGGTGCATCGTCATGCCATAGCCGTTTTCGACGCGCAGATGCTTCACAAAGTTGCCCAGCTGCGGATTAGTTTGCAGAGTCAGCTGCAGCGCATTTGCCTGAGCCTTGGAGCGTATGATAACAAAGGAATAAAGCAGCGGAGTTGCTACGCGCAGCCACGATTTGCATACAAGAAGGGTGGACGAGGACGACGAGGAAAAGAGACGAAAGGTGATTCTAATAAAGTGCTAGAGAAGAGATTCAGTGGGACCTTCAGGGTCGGTGAAAGGATTTCGGAGATGATTTCGTCGGGGAGATTCTCGCTCATCGTGAGCGCGAAAGTCGCGAGGAAGGACGTGGTACAAGGACGTGGTACAAGGAAGAAAGGCCGAAAAGACGTGTCACATTGTGCGTCACAAAGAACTTCCAACCGGCCATCACCAAAAGTGCCAAAAGCTCCCGAGGCCTTGTGATTCTGACAAGGTCAAACAAGGGCCAAACAAGGCGCGTCAAAGCTTTGACGCGTCCTTCCTAGCCGTCACCAAGGCTTGGGCATCCCTAGTTAAGGCCCCAGCAACCTTGGACACACCTTAAAAGTCTCTTGTAAGCTCCCCTCAACCTCTCCCCCGCCTTCCCAGCGCCGGGGCCAGCGGCGGCCAGCGTTCTGGCCTGCAGCAGTCTCGGCCAACTCTGAGCATCCGCCGCATCCCAAAAATCGCGGGAAACTCGAAGAAGACATTTATTCACATCGACGCACTTGATATGAACATATCCGTTATTTATCCTCGTGCCTTTATGCACAACTTGAAATTTCATCTTAAGCCGGAGTATTGGCAAGGTCCTTTGAATATTATAAGAAGCACCCGAATCAAACGGTGGGTGCATGTAAAGGCAAAAACCCACATACACGGCGTAAAGGTGAACCCAGTCGACCGTCAATCATGTATCTTGAAGCAAGTTCCAGTTCAAGTTGACAATTAGAGGGCCAAAAATCGCTTTACACACCGAAAGCGCTGAGCCAATTCTCTTGATTCAGGTTCAAATTTTTGTGAGGTGGTCGCTCCATGGACAGGCTGCCAGAATATATTTCTTTGATTTTGATGGCCCGTTATATTTTAAATGTGACCGTCACACGTGACAGCTCGCGTTTCTTCCTCCCACCATCATCTTCGCGTCCATTCGCGCGATCCCGTCTGTTCCACCCCCTCAATACCAACTCCATCCGACGTCTACCGTCCGCCCCAACGCTCTGCCGTCTTTTGACGTCAATCCGAGGTTTAATTCACGCTCCCACGCAAGAACAGCTGATTTTGGTGTTTTCTGCCAACAAGGGCGTGTAGGTGCATTGTACACGACCCCAAGTGCCTCAAAATGTCTCAGCTGCTTGGTGTGTCATCCGTGCTTGCCTTTTGTACACTTTTATAGGCTCACACAGCGTTGATTGCATTGCAGACACGCCGTACTGTAACCAATGGCTGAACACTCGATAGAAGTGACCTCAAGCATGAACTAGGACTCATCCCTTCCTCTCGAACCCGCAGGACTTCATACTAGATTGGGACCAACACCTTCTCTTCTGCCGTCATTGGTCTTTCGGTGTGTCTTCAATACGTGCATGCATTATTTACTTTCGCCTCAGCTTCTCCTCATCCTAGGTCTTCGAATCATACTGCTGCCGCCGCCGCCACGTACGTTGTTCAAACATTTCCTTCGCTGACAATGCCATCTTCTCGGTGCCACTGGCACCCCCGGCCCCACTGGTAACCCCGATGCGACGACTCTTGCCGGGTACGTCGTGGGTCTTCCACCTTGATGCACTGTGCTGATATCCTTCTTGCAGAGCTGCACCCGGGGCGGACGACAGTACGACGTGAGTTACCTGCCTTGGTTGACTTGCGGATGGTACTAACCCATGTTTCTTTCCTCTCAACGCCTCAGATACCTCTGCCGAGGCCGCTGCGTGAGTTATTTTACTCGTACGTGAACTACCTAATCTTTTTCAGGGCTCCTCAAATCTATCGTTGTCGGCACGCATGAAATCACAGAGCGTGACTACCCTTCGTTCTTCTACGAGGAAGGCAGCTACGACGTCAATGATTTGGAAAAGGGGTTGCTGCGTAGCAACGCTCTGCCGCGGGTGCGTGTAGCTTTTGACATCTTCCTTACTTTTCATCCACCCTTCAGATCCTTCGCCACGTCTTGGTCGGACCCAAGTCGGCCATTAACGGCCTTCGCGACAGCATTCCCTCCGGATGCGACGCACGCCCGCACGGTGTGTTCAAGATTTCTCCCGAGATGTTAGGTTATGCCGGCGTCCAGGTATGCCTTCTTTCTCAGTACGGACACACGCTTAACTCCTTCGGGCATGTACCACAATCGGTACGAAGGATTGGCGGCGTCCCGACGGGCAGTACAACTACGACAAGCTTTTCAAGAACATTGTCAACCTCTTTTCAGACGCAGAAGATCCGTGGGTCGTCGAAACTCTAACTTAGATACAGGAGTAAGTTTTTTTTCGTTCCCGCGTGTATCTTCTGAACGATCGTCTCCCTTAGGGAAGTTTTCGGGAAGACCACGGGCCCCGATGCTCAATCTGATGCCGAGGAGGATTCGATTCCAAGGCCGTAGACCTCGACCTCGTCCAACGCGCTGCCTGTCGCGCCGCGCGTGCCGCGTCCGAGGCTGCCATTTTAACTGCTTCCTCCGATTAATCGGTATTTACTTTGTCTCTTTTGTCGTTTGGTATTCACTTACAGCTCATTCTGCCGGCGCTTTGACAAAGTGAGCTTCAAACCCTTCTTCATGTTCAACTTCTTACTCTTCTCTCCCCAGCGACACTCTTTGATTTTACGCAAACGTCAGATTTCTGTAACGGTATGTCTCCGCTGTCACCACGACGCTGTAGTTACTCATCACGGTGCAAACAGAACCACCCCTCACGATAGAACGAATGTATCATTGTATGTTTTTTCTCTCAACTGACTTCCTCATTTCTGACGATCTTCAATAGAACTAGTTGCTGTATCGTAACCGACCTTACTTCAAGTGGAGTCAACTGCTAAATTAGAAAGGTTCGCCCATTCAAGTGTTCACATGAACCGTAACTTAACTATTTTCCCTCTAGTGTATCCTTCGCCTCCCCTCGCCGCCGCGCGCGCATCGAATGCGTGAGTTCCCCTCTTATTCACGCACATTCATTCCTCTGATATCGTTCATCGCAGTCATTGTTCTGTAGCTTCATATGATGTATTTCACTTAGATGTTATGAATAAAGTGCTTTCTCATTATTCGAGTGTGCTCTGAGTTACTGGGAATACGGGGCGAGGCTGTGGGCGGCGTCGCGTGGGCGGAAAGGCCCCGCAAGGGGGCACAAGGCGGCGCAACCCTGGCTAGGCTCGCGTACCCTTGCGGGACCTTCTCAGTTTGGTGTCATCCTTCTTAGACCCTTGTAAGGGTGTACAAAGGGTTGTTGACCCTTCTGCCGCCTTGTGAGGGTTACGAGGGGGTTCTAGGCCCCTAGTAACCTTTCCGCACTTTTGGTGATGTGGCATCACACGAAGCCGAGCAGCCGAGCGGTGGCGGTGCTCTTCAGGTTCCTTCTTCCTCTCACCACGACATGCACCGGTGCTTGAGAGTCCGAGAGCTTGTCGAGCTTATATTCTCAAATTGTCGCGCTAATCCGTTCCTTGGCCCAGACAAAAAGGTCCTTGCGCGCCTCGGGCGGACCTGCAAGATCTTTTACAATCCCGCACTGATGAATCTGTTGTGGAGGGAGCTGGATAGCTTAGTGCCAGTTCTGCGTTGCATGCCCCCAGATCTCTTCAAGGTCTCTCCTGGTGCAGGTGGGCTTTCCACCGTGGTGAGCTCCATTCAAGTATCCTCAAGTTTGATCATCTTAACCTCATGCCACCAGACACTGCGCCGTCCCATTGTGATCAGCGACTGGAAAAGACTGCTCATTTACATCCCGCGCGTCAAGACCTTCACTTTCAGCTCGTTTCGCCTCTCATTGTCGGCTATTTTCCCCGCATTGGCGCAATGCCTTCAGAGGAATTCCTTCTTTCCCCGACTCACCACCCTCCACTGGTCTACCGACAAAGATACCGATTTCCCGTACATCCGTCTCTTTTTGGCCCCAACCATCACCTCGCTCCGTGTGATGGGCATGCCTCCCGGCCAAGCTCCCGCACTTTTCACTGCTCTCTCGCGTTGCACTTTGAAGAAGGTGGAGATTCGGCTTGATGACCGTGACGATGCATCCCAGAACGACGCAGATACGCTGGAGGGCATGGACGATAGCTTCATCCGCGCTTGGTCCACTTTTGTCTGCCAATTACGAGCGGTGGAGCGCTTGCAGATGCTTTTGCCCGATGCGGCGTCGTTCGAGCACTTGGGGCGGCTTACGACGCTTCGAGATCTTTCCCTGGATGAGCTCCCTGCCCGTGTCCTTCCTCGCGCTGTTGGAAGGCCGTCACTATTCACGAACCTTACCCAACTTCGACTCGCAGAATTAGATTTCCAGCCAGTCATAACCTTCCTCGAGACGTGCACCGACGCCGCATTCGAGTCGATATCTTTCTCCTTCACAAAGTGCCCGCAGGACGAACCGACGGGTCGAATTTGTGTTGCGTTGTCCCACCTTCGCCGCTCACACGCGACGTTACGTCGCTTGGAACTCTCATATACCGACAACCGCGAGCGTAAACGCGATCGCCCTCTCCTCGTCATCCGTGGCCACAGAATCCAACCCCTCTTTTCCTTCCGAAATCTCACCAAGCTCGAGATCCTCTCCCCATATGGCTTCGACTTGAGCGACACCATCTGCGACCAAATGGCGCACGCCTGGTCCCACATTAAGGTACTCAAGCTCACAGAGTACTTCTGTCCCGCGAAACAGCCCGCGACGGTCGCATCTCTCCTCTCCTTCGCTCAAAACTGCCCCGGCCTCACCCAACTGCACCTCACCTTTGACGCGCGCGTCGTTCCCCCGCCCCAGCAGGACATCAATATTGAACAAGTATCGCAGACGGCCCTCGAGCACCTCTACGCCGGCTTCTCCCTCACGCATCCCTTCGATCCTCATCCCCTGTCCACATTTCTGGGAACCACCTTCCCCAAACTGACGTATATTTCCACGGCGCAGAACGATTATTACAAGTATCGCTTCGCGGCGGAGGACGTGGAGGTGACGGATTGGTTTGCGTGGCGTAAAGTGGAAGAGCTGCTTCCGGGGAGGATGGAGATGCAGCGTAGATGTCGAGAGGCTGCGGAATCGTGCGCTCCCCGCGTCGAGGGTGCTCGTGGAGAGTAAATAACATGTTCTTGCCAGCGATGTTCTCTCTTGTTGTTTCTTGTGATTCCAGTGTATTTGCAAACACTTGTACATTGTCCACCCCGCTTAAATTTCGTCGCGCCGGAATAATGTGAACCTACCTCTGAGCTTTCCACCAGATGGGTTTCAGGATGAGCTGTGATGGGGCTTCACACGCGACGCGCGAAACCGCGCAAAGTTGGAAAGACAACTGAAGACATCCTGCCAGCTCAAGCACAGACGACGGGATCGTTTCAGCAGACATGAAAGCCTGAGACTTAACCAGCTCCATAACTATACCTCACAAGCCTGTGCAGCGGATGGTTCCGCATGCGCATCCAATGCATCCTTATCTTGGGCAGAGTCTTCCTGGCGGGCCACCCGTTCAATTCGGGAACTGGGCGTAGACGAAGTGAGCTGCTTCTGATAGATTTTTTTTCTGAGTCTTTCTCCAGTCAAGGTTCCACAGGCGAAGTAGAACTTTGCGCTCATTGATTTCAACGGTTTAGCCATCCCAGCATGTCGAATTTCAACCATCCATACATCCATCACTTTTTTTTGCATTTCAAATTGTGCACAAGCAGGTAGGTATTCAGACCAAATCCGACTCAAACAACCACTTGGAAAGCCTGGTAGTGGATGGCTCCGCCCGCACTATCGTTCACACCGGAGTATCGGAAATACAAGTGGGACGGACACCCATTCGATTCGAGAACTGCTGTTCAACTGCATGGCATACGGGGACTGCATACATGTTTCTTCTTTTCTTTTCGCGTTCAAAGCCCCTGGTTTTAGCGACTGCAAATCCAACATCAACATCGCTCTCTAAATCCGAGTCTGCACTCGAGCACTGGCATCTCGGGAGGTAGAGGATTCGCTGCGTCACTCCGAGTCTTGGTGCGTCCCAGTAGTTTTTTGTTTGCCAACCAATCAAACATCCCCTCTATCCTCTCACATTCGGATATGGTGCAAGGGATAGCGCGGTTTCGATAATTCTCCCCACTGGGCTCGGGTTGAGAGAGGCAGATCGGGGTTCGATTCCTCGTTTCCGTACTTTTCTTTTTGGGTTAGTTTCTCAACAATTTTCGGTGTGGGTGCGGACCATCCGCTCTTGGCCCTTTCTGCTTGGATCCGAAACTTGGCTCGGTGTAGCTGATTTCAACATGCTTTTGTACTCTGGCAGTTTGAGGCCCGTAGGTGTTGCTGGTTTAAACTAAAGAAATTGAATAAGTCAGATCGGGCACTTTACCAGAAAAACCAAGGGAGGAGAAGGTGCAAAGAAAGGAACAAAGCATTCGGCCTATGGCCCAGTCTCGAGTCGAACGGGTGTCCCACTGTATCACCTTTTATGATCAGTACCACACTAGATGGCGTGGGTGCGGACCGTCCGCTACTGGGCCTTCCTCCCCATCTTGAAGTGAGGTAGGTGCATTACATTTGAGCTGCATTTGAGCTGATCCTTTGTGCTCTTGTACTCGGCAATTTGAAAGAAAATTTGAGTGAGTCGGCATTTTGCCCAGAATAAAAATGGCTGAAAGAAGAGGTGATGGGAAGGATGGGAAAAAAGATGTGCCACTCACCAACACGATCCAGACCCGAATCGAACGGGTGCCCACTGTAACACAGGTCGGCTCTTATTATGTGTGGGGCGGACCATCCGCTACTGGGCCTTTCTGCTTGGATTCAAAACTTGGTTGGGTGGAGTGTGTTTGAGCTGATTTAGTCTTGCTGGAGTCACACCAGTACTTTGGTAGTTTGGGATGTTATAACGGTTGAAAAAAGGGGTTGAAAAAAAATTGAGTCGCCGAAGGTAAGAAGGCTGGAGGGAGTAGAAGAAAGAAAGAAGAGAGAAATGAAGGGTTCAAGAAAAAGCTGCATGACATTGTAGAATGGCCCGGACCCGAGTCGAACGGGTGTCCCACTGAGCATACTCAAAGAAGACAAAACAAGCTGGTGTGGGTGCGGACTGTCCGCTACTGGGCCTTCCTGCTACAATTCAAAACTAGGATAGGTGGGCATATTTTCGAGCTGATTTTCTCTTACTGGAGTGTTACCAGTACCTTTGGTAGTTTGGGATGTTGTGGGTTGAAAAAACGGGGGTTGAAAAAGATTGAATTGCTGAAAGCCAGAAGGCTGGAGGGAGGAGAAGGATGAAAGAATGGGAGAAGTGAAGGGTTCAAGAAAAAGAGGCAGCGCTTGCTAATGACCCAGACCCGAGTCGAACGGGTGTCCCACGGTGTACAGTCAACTATTCGAACAGAGTGTGGGTGCGGGCCGTCCGCTACTGGGCCTTCCTCTCCCCATCTTGACGTGAGGTAGGTGCAGTATTTTTGAGCTGATTTTGTCTTGCTGGAGTTGCACCAGTACTTTGGTAGTTTAGAGCAAGTGTTGTGATTTTGTGTGGTGGTCGAAAAAGAATGATGGTGCACAAAGTAAAGCACGAAGAAGGAATCAATGAATATACCACCCGAGAAAGTGAAAAAAAAAAGTCTGCGTTGAAATGGACGATGGCCCAGACCCGAGTCGAACGATTGTCCCACTGTATCATCTTCTGCGTAGAAACAGACCAGATGGCGTGGGTGCGGACCATCCGCTGCTGGGCCTTTCTGTTACAATTCAAAACTAGGACAGGTGGGCATATTTTCGAGCTGATCTTCTCTTACTGGAGTGTTACCAGTACCTTTGGTAGTTTGGGATGTTATGAGTTGAAAAAACAGGGGTTGAAAAAGATTGAGTTGCCGAAAGCCAGAAGGCTGGAGGGAGGAGAAGGATGAAAGAATGGGAGAAGTGAAGGGTTCAAGAAAAAGATAAAAGACACCTCCGAATGGCCCAGACCCGAGTCGAACAGGTGTCCCACAGTGCATCCCGAAAAGTCTCAGAAACAGATGGTGGGTGCGGACAGTCCGCTGCTGGGCCTTCCTCCTTTTATGGAAGACTTGGCTACGTATACCTGATTTCGACACACTTTTGCACTTTGGCAGTTCCATATGGTGTTGTGGTTAGAGCCAAAGAGTCAAATCGGGCACTTTGCCAAAAATGAAGAATGGATTGATGAGGGAAGAGGAGAAGGCAAGGATGGAAGGAACAAGAAAAAAGACACAACACTTGGCGACATCCCAGACCCGAGTCGAACGGGTGGCCCACTATATCAGCTCTTATGATTACACCAGATGGCATGGGTGCGGACCGTCCGCTACTGGGCTTTTCTGCTACAATGCCCAACTGGGGTAGGTGGTGTGCTTTTGAGCTGATCCGTTGACAAAAGGATGGATGAAAAAGGAGAAGAACGAGAACCTGAAAAACACGAAAAAGTTGTCACCGTGTCGCTCTATGGCCCAGACCCGAGTCGAACGGGTGTCCCACTGTATAATCTTTTGCTGAATCGGCCTGCCCCAGATGGCGTGGATGCGGACCGTCCGCTACTGGGCCTTCCTTCTTTTATCTAAGACTTGGTTAGGTGTGGTACATTTGAGCTGATTTCGTCCTGTTGGAGTCGCACGAGTACTTTGGTAGTTTGGGATGTGACCTAATGTGGTTGAAAAAATAATTGTGCCAGATTGAACCCCTGCTAAAGACAAAAAGATGGATGAAAGAACGAGAACGAGAAAAAGAAAGCAAACATGTTCCCACATGGCCCAGACCCGAGTCGAACGGGTGGATGTCCCACTACTTCATATACACATGTCCCGCGAATTGGTGTGAGTGCGGACCGTCCGCTACTGGGCCTTTCTGCTACAATCTGAAACCAGGTTAGGTGAGGCACATTTCGTCTTGCTGTCGCACTTTGGAGTTTGGGGTTTGGTTGAAACAAAACCGCTTGAGCAAGTCAGGTCGGGTATTTTACCGAAAATAAAGAATGGATGCATCAGGAAACACCGTTTTGGTAGTGTCATGATCAGGCACGGATCACTCGGCACCCTTCGGCGCGAGCTGCCTTTTCATTTCAACTTCGAACTTCAGCAAATCATCCTTCGCTCCCGCTCAGGATATGCCTCTCAACATCAACTTCAACATGACAGTATAATCCTCGCGTTGCCACAGGCGGTCAAGGCTCGCATTATCACGACACCCCGAGGACGAACAGTTAGGTCCGGGGTTTGACATTCGGGTCTGCCCTGGGGTTCGACTTAGGGTCTCCTCCAGGTCAGACAACACTCCTTTGCGTCCGACAACAGGATCATATGCAATGATCGACTCCTTTCCGTTGGCAACACATCGATCATAGGCGACAGGTATCAACCCCTTGGTGTCGCCTTGGCACACTCCTTTATGCTCAAAGGCCCTGAATTACCCCTTGGTGTCAGGGCAACAGTTGTTCCTATGATCGGACCCCTTTACAATACAGTATATAAGTAATAGTAGAATCTCCTGTACAGTAGATTCTACCTCGTCTATATTCCGGCCTTAGACTGGCCTGTTCTGGACTTGTGTGTGACTAAGCTTGTCTGGCTTCAGTCTTTTCTCGTTGACTCGGGTTCTGCCTCCTTGTGCTTGTCGTCGGCAAACCCCGGTCTCCTATCCTCGACTCCTTGGTCAGCGCTTCGACATCGGTTATCAGCAGGAGCTCTCGTAGGTGGTTATCGGTCTGCGTCCTCGCGGAGGATAGAACCACTATGATCTCCAACGCTCGCGATAATGCTGGTACCGCTCGCTCGGAAGTCGAGTTATGTCCGACACTATCTCATCGGACATCCCCTACCCTGGATCCTATTCCCCTGTGCTGGTGAACCTCGATATTCGAACCCCGGGGGTTCAGACCCCGGTCTCGGTGACATGTTGTCACACTTGTCACGGGTTCTTCTCACGGTTCGACTTCACCTTGTGTGGATCCTTGGTGGAAGGTCATGCACTACTCGATGCGATGACAGACTCCCTCTCAATACCCTGCCGGGACGACCTCGGGTCGTGATGGCTCCGGCGATCAGGCTGAGCTAAGCGCCGTTGCTGACAGGTAGGTAGGATGGCCAGAATTTTGTAGCCCTCGTAGCGCTAGTAGCATGCGTGTGTGGACTCCGTAGCGCAGTGAAAGAAGAGGAGAGGGAAGAAGGAAAGGAACAAGAAAAAGACACAACCCTGGGATGATGGCTCAGACCCGAATCGAACAGGTGTCCCACTGTATCACCTTTCTGCATACAAGACCCAGCTGGTGTGGGTGCGGACCGTCCGCTACTGGCCTTTTTGCTTAAAATCAAAGCTGGGTTAGATCGAGCGAATTTGGCCTAATTTTCTCTCGCAAATTGCACTTCCTTTCTAGTCTGAGGCTGTGCGTGGTTGAAGACAAATGTGGATACTTTGAAACATCTGCAAAAAGAAGAGGGAAGAGAGAAAGGGAAGGGTTCAAAAAAAAAGACATTGAATATTGTGACCCTATGACCCAGACCCAAATCGAACGGGTGTCCCACTGTATCATCTTAAGCAAACACATCCCAGTCACCGCTACTGGGCCTTCCTGTTACAATTTGAAACCAGGATAGGTGGAGTGCATTTGAGTGAATTCTGTCTTACTTTGTGCTCGGCAGTTTGAGATTCTTGTGGGTTGAAAATCTGATTGAGGCAAACCTTCTTCTGAAAAGGAAGGATGGGTGAAAGCGGAAGGGAAGGGAGGGGAGGGGAACAGAAGAAAAAAAAACATTGCGCTTCCCTCATGGCCCAAACCCGAATTGAACGGGCGTCCCACTGTATCATCTTAAGCAAACCCCTCCCAGTTGGTGTGGGTGCAGACTGTCCGCTACTGGGCCTTCCTGCTACAATTTAAAACTAGGATAGGTGGGGCACATTTGAGCTGATTTTGCTTGTAATTCAACTGTCAGAGTTTGAGATAGTGTCGTGGGTTGGGAAACAATTGAGTGAGGTTGAACCTTCTGCCGAAGACTAAACAATGGATGAAGGCAGAGAAGGGAATGCGAAGAAAGAAAGAAAAAAACCGATGCACAATTGTGGAATGGCCCAGACCCGAGTTGAACAGGTGTCCCACCGTATCATCTTTCGCAAACACATCGCAGTTGGCGTGGGTGCGGACCATCCGCTACTGGGCCTTTCTGGTACAATTTGAAACTAGGATAAGTGTGATGCATTTGAGCTGATTTTGGGCCTTCCTGCTATGATTCAAAACTAGGTCAGGTGGCGTGCATTTGAGCTGATTTCGTCTTGCTGGAGTCTCACCAGTGCTTTGGTAGTTGGGATGTTGTAACGGTTGGAGAAAGGGATTCAAAAAAAAACTGAGTCACCTAAACCAAGAGGGCTAGAGGGAGGAGACGTGAAGGGGTCAAGAAAAAGATCCAACACTCTGCAACATGGCTCAGACCCGAGTCGAACGGGTGTCTCACTGTATCACCTTTTATGATCGGTACCACACCAGACACGACGGGCAAAAACCCAGGCACACAATTGTCATGTGCCTTAAATGCACTTACCACGCACATTCCTCGGAAATATTGATCCGCCAGACAAAGAAGCGTGACAGTTGAACAAGGGTTCTTTGCTACACAAAGAAGGGACAAAGGCTAAACAAAGGGCAGGTGAGATTTCCCCGGTGCTGGGAAATCTACCCTTTATCTATCCTGTCTAACAAAGAACTGTAATGAACTGTGACCACTGCTTTGTTAATCCTGTGGTTATTTCCGAGGAATGTGCGCCGGATCTGCATTTAAGGCACACAACAATCGTGTGCCTGGGTTTTTGCCCGTCGTGAGATGGCGTGGGTGTGGACCGTCTGCTACTGGGCCTTTCTGCTATGACTTTAAACTTGGTTAGGTGCAATGTTTTTGAGTAGATTCTTTCTTGCAATTCCTCTTGGACTTTGACATTTGAGGCCATGCTTGTGGTTGAAATGAAAAAACTTGAGTAGTCAGGTCGGGGACTTGACCAAAAAGGTTGATGGTTAGAAGAAGAATGAGAAGAACACGACACAAAAATCATCTCCTGCTACGCAACATGAGTCGAACGGGTGTCCCACTGTATCTTCAAAAGTAAGCACGAAGATGGCGTGAGTGCGGACCGTCCGCTACTGGGCCTTCCTACAATAATTTTGGGACTCTACTGAGTGTCAGACTGATTTTTAAAAATTTACTCTACTTACCGTGCATTTGAATTTTGCCATCCAACTTGAAGAACTTTGTTAGGAGTCAAGGTTGCAAAATGAAAGTCTGATCCAATTTTGTCACTGCTGAGCGCCCGGCGCCGGTCCATACAAGAATCTGCACCCACACACGCACCTGGTCGCAAGAAGCACTGGCAGTGATTAATAATAAATGCCAAAGTTCCAGCTCGGAGGGTGCTGCACAATAAGCGTCAATACCCGGGCCGTCTTCGTGGTTTCCACTTGAGTCGCGGATTCCTTTCAAGCCAAGGAGCAGTCTAGCGGGATAGGCGTACGTACCCAATTCGCGTGAAGAAACACACATAAGGCTCTTTGGTGCAAGGAAATCCAATTAATTTCCATGGGCGCCTGCGCCTCCCAGCCCACCACCCGCCTCGCCGCCGCGCGGCAGTCCGCCTCCATCGACCGCCAGCTGCTGGAAGACTCCAAGCGCTACCGCAAGGAATGCAAGATTCTGCTCCTGGGGAGCGGGGAGTCGGGGAAGAGCACGATCGTGAAGCAGATGAAGATCATCCACCAGGACGGGTATAACGAGAAGGAGCTAAGGGAGTGGGTGGGGGTGGTAAGGCGGAATGCGGTGGAGAGTGCGTGGAGGGTGGCAAGGGTTGTAAGAGAGTGGGGCGTGGAGGGGGAGCTGGGAAAGGGGGAGAAGGGCGGGGGAAGGTGGGAGGGGTGGGAGGCTGAGGGGGACAAGGGCGGGGGCAGGGGCTTGGTGGACAGGGTGTTGAGTGTCGAGATTGAGGGCAAGAGTGGGAACGTCGAGAGTGCGGGTGCGGGTGCGAGTGGGAGCACACTGGTGTCGAGAGAGAAAGGCAAAGACAGCGACAAAGGCCTGACCGCAGACGCAGCCAATGCGATCGAGGCACTCTGGCGCGATCCCGTCGTCGCAAAGGTCCTCGAGGAGCACGGCAGCGAATTTTATCTCATGGATAGCGCGGGGTAGTAAGTTATATTCCTTTCACTTCATGTATCTCTAACCCTAACGCGCCTACCTGCAGCTTCCTCTCCGCCATCCATCGCCTCGCTGACTCGGACTACCTCCCGACCGAGGAAGACGTCTTGCGTGCACGATTGCAGGTTCGTCTTCCGTCTCCGATTTGTTTTTCCGCCGTCGCCGTTGTGCCGGTGGCTAGCGGCCCACGTTCGCGTTTTGGCATATTGGGGCCCGCGTACCCGGCAGCCCGAGCCCCTGAGCCTCGTAGCGTCGCTCCCTCTCTGCGTGCGTTTCCTTAAGGGCGCCGGGGTACTGTTACGCAGCCATGGCGTTGGTGGGCACTTTACGCAGCCGAACACCCATTCGTTCGCTCGTCGCTCGCGTTCTGAACCTCCGCACTCCCCTGCCTGCCTCCCCCACCCTCGCTTCTCCGCCTTTTTTTGCCCCCTTGCCCTTCCCTCGCCCATATCTCCCCTCTTTCCTTTAATAAAACTCACCAAACACACAGAGCACCTCCATAACCGAAACGCGCTTCACCATGGCCGGCTTCTCCATCCACATGTTCGACGTCGGCGGGCAGAGGGGCGAGCGGAGGAAGTGGATTCATTGTTTTGAGGGGTGCGCGGCTTGTCTTTTGAGATTTTTTTTTCTCGAGTTCTTTCTGCGCGTTGCTCGGGAGGCGTTTGGCGTAAAGTGGGCGGGAAGGAGCCGTTTAGGGAGTGCTGGAGTGCGCACCAGAATATATTCTGCGCTGGGGGCGCTGGATTATTTGCAAGGGAAGCGCACGCACTACTCCGCGGTTTTCTTGCGTTTTTCACGGGACGTAACGCGCGGGTGGGTGCCGCGGTTGCAGTCATGACGATCATCGATGGCGTTGGGTGTGCAGCGTGGTGGCAGCGGAGTCCGTCCACGGAGGGCGATTGCACTCTGGCTTCAAGTCGCGACGCGTCCCCTCCTTCGACTTCCGACTTTTGTCCTGTGTCCTCCTCGTTCCCAACTCTTTTTCCTTCGACGACTCGCGGGTAGGGCGGGTGGGCGATGGTGTGTCGCTAGCGTGCGTTGCCGTACACGGTATTCGTCGCCGAGCGAGTGTGGGCGGGCTTGGATTTTCTCCCTTTCTTTCTTTGGAATGGGGACGCACCCCTTCCTTCGTTGCGTCTCAGTCCTTCATTCCCTCGTCGAGTGGTCTCGTTTCGTCTTCGAGACGCCGACCTCCGCAGCATGCAACGTATGTCGCTTTGGGCACGGGGCTCTGGATTGGGCGTTTTCGTGTCGCCGAGGAGCAAGACGGAGTCTGTGTGCTCGTCAGTATGGCATCGCGAGGTCGCTTTGTTGTAGCGTCGCGTCTGGAAGGATACGCACATAACACTGGGCGGCTGTCTCGGTCCCTCTCCCTCCTCTTGGCCGAGCGGGCGTTTGTCGCACCCACTTGTTTCGTGCGGGGACTTCGCGCTTTCACCTGCGTATTCTTTTTCATTCCTTCTGTTTCTTTGGCCTCAGCCCAAGGCGTCATCTTCTCTCGCGTTTACGTCGTCTTGCGGCGCGGCGATACAATGCGATTCGGCGGGCGGTTTGGCGCCTTGTCAGGTTTCATGCTTCCTCCACGACGTTCCTTCCTCCGGTGCCTTCATATGCTTCCTTCCGCGCGACGCGTTTTTCACTTAGGTTCTATCACACGAGGCACGGTGTTTCGTGCGTAGACTGGTGGCCGTGGCCTCATCGTCCTTCCCTGGGCGCAGATAGCGATGTCATTCGTCCCGCTGTGACGTGCAAACTTCGCTGGTCACCGTCTCCTTCAGCTGGTGGCTGCCCTGCGTTGCCCATGAGATTCGTTCGGCGCTTCATCTCTTCCTCCTCCCTCTCCTCCTTTGCTTTCTCCTTCAACACTTTCCCCGATACTAGCTTGCTGACGCGGTCTTTTCTTTTTTTAGTGTGACGAGCATCATCTTCTGCACGGCGCTCAGCGACTACGACCAGGTGTTGGAGGAGGAGGGGCAGGTGCGTTGCCTTTCTTCTGCTGTATCTTATTGCTACGCCCTACGATACTACGATACTACGACGGCGGATGCCCACATCTTCTTCTTTTCGCCAATGGAGGGAAGGGCGGGCAAGACGAGACGCGGACCACACGGACGCCCGCGAGGAAGTGGACGCGCACCAGGAGGAGGAATCCGAGTCGAGGGTCGTGGGTTGTGGGCGCGTCGTGCTTCGTTACTTCGTGGGCGGCGCGGACTCTTAATCGTGCGGACTCCCAATCCTGCCCCGACGCGGGCGGGCTTCAGGGCCGCTGCGTCCTCCGCCTACGCATCGCCGAGATCCGGGACATGGTGCTTTCCGCCGCATTCCTGCGTTCGCCCAGCTGGTGGACGTAGACGGACAAGAGCTCGACCCGGTGGATGTGGAGGTCGTGGAGGAGCTCGACACGTAGATGGGGACGAGCTCGAGGTCGGGATCATGGGCCCATCGTGCTTCGTGGTGCGACGCGGTCCAAACGGGCCCGACGCGGGCGGGCTTCAGGACTGCTGCGTCCTCCGCCTACTCGTCGCCGAGAGCCGGGATATCGTGCCTCCTCCCCACCACTTCCCTTCTCCCCGCCATCCCCTCCCCCCACCCACCCTCTCTCCATCTCCCTCTCCCTCCCGCCCATCTCTCCTCCCCCCTTCCCATAAACCAACACTAACCAACCCCACAGACCCGCATGCGCGAGTCCCTCGTCCTCTTCGAGTCCGTCCTCAACTCGCCCTTGTTCCTGCGCACCGCGATCATCCTGTTCTTGAACAAGGTTGATGTGTTTCAGGAGAAGTTGGGCAGGGTGCGTTTTTTTGTTTTGGTTTTTTGGTTTCGAGGTTAAGGTGGTTGTGCGGGTTACGGGGAGTTCTGCGTTCAACTATTTAGTCTTGATTTGCGGGAGGCTGCGTGGGCGTGGACGGGGATGTACCTGCGCGGGCCCATCAAGGTCGACTGGACCTTGCGTGCCCTTGCGCGTAACGGCGACGTGCTGGCGAAGGGGGCTGGCTGTGGTCTGCTCCGCGGGGGTAGGAGTAAGGGGTCAGCGTCCGCGACGTGCAGGGAGCGAGTGCGCGTGTGGGGCGCGCGACTCGAGGGAGAGAGCGGGAGCTGGGGTGCTCGACGAGCAGGGATCGGCCGCGGTGTCCGTTGTAACGTGCGCTCGTGAGCGAGAACGCGGGCGAGAAGGGATAAGGCCGAGGCGAGAACGGATGAGGCTGAGGACGCCGACGGGAGAGGTGAGGCTGAGGACAGCGATGGGGGAAGTGGGGATGGACAAGGACGGGCGCGGGGATGGGGAGAGTGCTCGATGTGCGGGCGACGTGTGCGACGTGCGAGGATTGGGTGCAGGGGCGCTCGATGGGCGCTGGCGATCTGCAGATGTGCGGTGCATGGCGAGGTGTCGTATCCGCGGGTTTCTTTCGTCTCTCGTCGTTCGGGTGTAACGAGGGAAGGTTGTGGAGTATTACGGCGAGGTTCTGGGCAGCAGAAGGGGCGAAAACGACGTCCTTGCCTCGTTGTCGGCGCTCGGCGCGGGGCCGCTGAGGCTGCATTCTCTGGACGACAACAGGTGCATGGGTTTCTGGGGGGTGTCGCGTAAGTGACGCAAGCTTGGTCGGTGGGTCGATGGGCTGCGCGCGCGGCTGGTGGGAGGAGGGAGTAGGGCTCTTCGCCTGCGTTGTCCATCTTGAATGGATCTGCGTCGTTCTACTGCGGAGTGCGAGCGCTCGCAGCGCCTGTTCCGTGCGTGCGCTTGGCGGTCGTGTGGTGTCGCGGGCAGGCGGTGTTGCTACGACGATATTTGACTGGGCGAGTCCGGCGGGTGACGACTGCTGCTTCCATGGTAGCGGAAGTGGGAGAGCAGGGTGTCGTAGTTATCGTTCTCGGATCCCAGCGGTGCTAATGAGGGCGGGGGCGAAGGGCAGCAACAGTCCGCGGCGCGTTATTTTTCCGCTCCCTTGGTGGCTCCAACTTTTGCTCGTTGTGTGTCCGCTGGCTTGTAGCATAACGGTGGCTATGTCGTCTGCGGATTCGTTGTGCGTGTATAACGGCGCTGGCCGTCATGCGGACGGCGTCAGGCGCTCTCCCTGTCGCCCTTGTTCTGCTTTTGGTCTTGCTCTTCTTTTGCGCTCCTGGTCCGTGGGGATGTCGAGGAGGTTCTCCTTTCAGCTGGGACGTAGTGGGCGGCCTGCCCCGTTGCAGGACACCCGATCTGGGCTCATCAGTGTCGGCGTCGTGTGCACCTCCCTTTCCTCTCTTCTATCTCCGTCTCCTCTTGGAATCCCCATCACTATATATGCTAATCACATCCCCAGGTCCCCCTCGAACGCTACTTCCCCGAATACACCGGCGGGCCCGACATGAACAGGGCGGCGAGGTTCATTCTGTGGCGGTTCATGCAGGAGAACGTGGCACGGTTGAGCGTGTATCCATAGTGAGTGTTTTCTTCACCTATTTTTTTTTTTGGATCTTTCGATGTGTGGTGTGGTTTTTGTATTGTCCGTGGTGTTATGCGAGTCAGAGGGGAGGGGAGGATGTGGGGGTGTGCTGAAAGGCGCGGGATGGACGTGAAACGTGTTACGAGCCTGCGGATGACGACGGATGGGGGGGAGACCAGAGGATAATGGACGAAACAAAGACAAGAGGACGACGTGCCCTTGCCCCGTTTTCGTCGGTCTCAGAATTTCCTGACATTGTGGTAGTTGGTCCTGTTTGGCAGCGGCGCCCGGGCGTAGTGGCCAGATCGGGCAGTAGATTAGCATCACTTCATCTCTTCTTCTGTCTCTGCGCGATTCGCTGTCGGCACACGAGAGCGGATCCAGGGAGACTACGCCAACATACCCGCCTCGTGCTGCGCTCTATTCGCTTCCATTCTCCGAGCTCGCATCTTCCCCGTTTTCCTCGGGCTCACGCCTGGCATTTCACTTTACTGACCCCTTTCCAGCCTCACCCAAGCCACCGACACCAACAACGTCCAACTCGTCTTCACCACCGTCAAGGAGACAATCCTGCAGGGTGCGCTCAAGAGCTCGTGGATTCTGTAGCATCCCTGTTGTTCCTGTTTGAGCCGCGGACAGGTGGGGAGGTGAGATTTCTCTCCTCTTTCGTTCGAAGGAGGGAGGCTGAGTTTTGGAGCAGTCGATAAGATGAGATCATGGGCACCAAGACGATGGAAAGAGCGCGATTCCGCTTCGCCTCGCCGCGCTGCTCTATGCCATCCATCTTTCATCTCCGTCACTCGCCTGCACATGCGTAGCTGGGACGAAGTGGGGCGCATCGCAAGTGCCTTCGCCGTTCACGCACGGGGCCGGCGAGGCTAGTAGTGCATACCCGCTTGTGGTCGCTTCAGACCTGCCGACTTCGCTCACAGCGGATCCTCTTACTGCTGGAATTTCCCTGGCCAAGGTTGCGACGGTCGACACTGACCGACGTGGTCGTTGCACATGATTTAAGTTTGAGGAGCTCGCTGCCGTACTTCGAGACGCTCAACTCCTCGCAAACAAGCAAGTTAAAGCGGAACACGGCGTGGAACTTTATCGACCAGACAAACCCCGCCTTTTTGTTCAGTCATCTGTGAGTGCAGTTGTAATCCATGCTGCCGACTCTTTCTCATGAATCACCGCAGCAATTCGACGATCGACCGGTGCGAGTTAATCATAATGTGGAAATCAATACCTAGAGTAAATCGAAAAGCCTATAATAGTTTAGAGCGATTCGAATGAGAGGATTTTACGACTCGGATGCCCGCTACAAAGCCACACCCACGAGGTACATGTACCGACCGTCCTTTAAGGAATGAGGTCATTCGAGGACCAAGAGCTCAACTCAGGTAATCGTGCTTACAACCGGAGGGGTTAGAGCTAAAAGCAGTGGGTGTGAGCGGGATGAGGGCGACACGAGGTTGTGGTAGCAGCCAAGAGGTAGACGTGGGAACGGATTCGGTGATCTCGGCGATGTTCAATTTGGGGAGCAGAGATTGGGAAGGGGGGAACGAAATCCCTCGAGTATCACACTATTCGATGATCATGGCCAGACCTGGGCGAAAAGGGTGTTGCACTGTATAATCTTCAGCGAATGCAAGATCCAGTGGGTGCGGGTGCGGACCGTCCGCAACTGGGCCTTCCTCTCTCCATCTTGAAGCGAGGTAAGTGCAGAATTTTTGAGTGGATTCTTTGTTGCCACTCCTTTCGGAGTTGGGCTATTTGAGATAGTGTGTGGTTGAAACAAAAGAAATTGAGTAAGTCAGGTTGGTACAGTCACCTTACAGCGCCGGAGAACAAGTTACTTTGTAGAATATTTGTGCAACAGTTTGCACAACCTCTCCAAAACAAAAGGAGCGTCAAGTTGAGAAAATCTTTATGTGCATAAGCAAAAAAACCTCTTTCCGAGATTTTTCACTCTTGTGCCAGAATTTAGACTGAAATTGACTGTTTGATTAAAGGTGCACTCCGACCGCCATTTGAGGTGTGTGGTTGAAATTCTGAAAAGGATGGATGGATGAAGGCAGAAGGGAAGGGTATGAAAAAAATAGTCGACCCAGACCCGAATCGAACGGGTATCCCACTGTGTCAAGGCGAAAACCAGAACAGATGGTGGGTGCGGACCGTCCGCTACTGGGCCTTTCTGCTACAATTTGAAACTAGGATAGGTGGTGTGCTTTTGAGTGCATGCTTTTGTCAATGTAGTGTTGTGGTTGAAAACATTGAATTGAGCAAAATCCAACCTTCTTCCAAAAAGAAGAAGACAGAAAGGAGGAAAAGGGAAGGATGGGAAGGTGCAAGAAAAAGGCCATGAAACACTTGGTGGATGGCCCAGACCCAGTGTCCCACTGCGTATAGCCAATCACTCCGCGCAAGAGTCCAGATGATTATAACGTACAAAGACAAACTATAACTTCAAAATCCGCCTCTCCAGCCCTATCTCAACCACACCATCCTTACTCCCTCTCACCCTCCTCAAATGGTCGTCGTCCCTATCATAATGCACCACCCACACCCCCGAGCCGGGCTCCTCCTCCGCGGCGACGAACCCCTCCCACCCATCCAGCGTCAACGCCGTCTGATCGTCCGTCCAATCCCACGGCCCCGGAATGTGGTCCTGGCTCGCGGTCTTGTTCCCGTACTTGAGCTCCAGCGTGTTGGCGTCGGCGTAGATCCAGTTGAGCTCGGGTGGGTCCTTGGAGATGGTGCTGACGAGACCCAATTCTTTCTTGCCGACCGGGTAGTCGATGAAGAACCCGGAGAAGGGGTGCCCGTCTTCGAAAGTGCGGTGGGCGGGGTCGGAGTCGTCGAGGTAGAGCTGCAACAACAATTGTCAATGATTATCGATCAATGGGTGTTTTTGGCGCGCGCACCTTTTTATTCCGCAACACCACAATCGTCCCGTCCACCTGCTTCCGCAATGGTCCAGGGTCCTCGCAGCTGACTTTGAGGCTGAATTTTGCGAGCCGGGGGTCGTCTTTGGCGGGCTCGCCGCCACCCTGAGCGGCGCCGCTTTGCTGGCTCGCGCCTTGGGAGATGGCGGCCACGGCGGTTGAGGCGGATACGGCGGAGAGTGGGATGGCGACGGCGCCGGCAGAGACACCGACGACGCCCAAGAGGTCCATAGTAGTGTTGTCAGAAGTTCAGAAAGCGGGAAAGTTGTGTAAAGCAGGGTGTAAATTATAAAGGCCGAGCAGTCGTTGAGCAGTCGACGAGCAGAGGCAAGGTCGGGATCGATGACGTAGGATGACGTCATCGTTGTTCAAATCCAGCTTCAACCGGTCTCGGCCAAGTTCAACTTCGACCTGAACTCACTCTTTGGACACGATCACAATATTTGAATAATTCCTACATGCTTGTCGTGTGTCTTCATTCAAGTGCCAAGAGTGGAAATCGCCTAAATTCAACTTGCCCGAGATGCCCGAGCTCAGAAAGAAATACAACTGGTGATTGACTGGTGATGCTAATAGTTGGAGGTGCTAAAACCAGGGCAAATTATAGCGGATCTAAACGCAGAAAGACAAGAAAATGACATGGAATGACCATGCCCAGCTCCCGAATTGAACGGGTTTCCCACTTGTAGCTTTTGATCGCTATTTTCAGTGATAGTGGGCGCGGACCATTCGCTACCGGGCTTTATTGCGCTATGCAGGTGGTTGCCTGTGGGTGGTTGGATTTAAATGAATACTCGCGTCTACATTGATGGTTATGGAGTCGAAATCAAGATTCAATTCCGTATGGAACCTGAGTACTGAGTGCTTACTCTTTATAATTAGGCACGACTACATATTCTTCCAATAGCCTACATACTTTTTTATATCCTATTCGGGTGCTAGAGTTGGGATTCCTCGAATTCAACCAGCCGGAGATTCCAAATCTAGAGACACACGTTGTGCCCTATATTAGGAGTTGCTAATCAAATTACGACGGATTCACACACTAAAAGGAAAAGCAAAAATCGGACGTGTGGGATGGTATGCCCGGTCCCCGAATCGAACGGGTTTCCCACTTGCATTGTCCATCGGATATACTTAACGATAATGGGCGCGGACCATCCGTTACCAGGTTTTCCTGCGTTGTCCAATTGAGACTTGAGGGTGGTTAAATTTGAATGAATACCCACCTGCCGCTCCCGGGCGTGTACTCAAAGTGGTTATTTGAGCGTGGTTGAATTTGAATGCCCGTCCGTACGCCAGTGTTGCGGATTAAGGCCTTATTAAGGGTAAATTTTTTCGTTAAGCCCTTAGGACCCTTAAGTACCTTAATAAGGGTGCCCCTTAATAGGTCTTAATTTCCTAAATGGGAAGATTTATCAAAATTTCCGCAACAAGACACATAGAGTTGAAAGGTCCCAGATTTACAGGTGTGCCCCTTACCACTGACTTCTTTCTCACCCCAGACCGAAAGTTTCCTCATTTCTCCCTGGGAAAATGACTTTTCCTCGTCAAAGCTATCTTATTGACCTATCTGCAATGAATGTCCCCATCGTTGAAATGAACAGGGAAGACTGAGTGGAAACTGACACCAGGGCCATGTTTTTCTCACTTAAAATGACCCAGTAGCATTTCACAAGAACTTTCTGGCCTGAGTGATGGGCCATCATTCTCCCTTAGCATACCCTTATTATGCCCTTAACATGTTTTTGGTCAGAAATTAAGGGTTAGCGTTAAGGCCTTATTAAGGCCTACCCTTAATTAACCCTTAACCCTTAACCACAACACTGCCGTACGCACCGGTCACGCAATTGCAGCGAACGTTGAATAAATTTGAGGTTGAAATTTAACATGGAGGGAGGAGAGTTGAAGTCAAAATCAACGGGCGGAAGGTTCGAATCCGTTCCGTATGGATGGAGTCTGAGCTTGTTGAAGACTCAAAAAAAAAAAAAAAAGAACTCTGCGTCTCCTCGGGAAATTGCAATGGTTAGTCCCCGAATCGAACGGGTCTCCCACCAATATGTAGGGCACTAGCGACCATTTAATGCGGGTGCGGAACCATCCGCTACCGGGCTTGTCAGGTATAATTGTGAGGCTCGGTAGGCACATATCAAGTTTTCGTATCTGCCGAAACACTGCTTGATGTCCGGCAGGAGTTTTCAGTTGTCTTTCCAACTTTACGCGGTTTTCGTGCGTTGCGCATTGCGTATGAAGGCCGCCGGGTGAGCGGAGGATCATGGCTCACCCTAAAACCATCGGGTCGAAAGCGCAGAGGTATCCGATGAGAGAGAACATCGCAAGAACACTTACTGTCCATTCGCAACCTCGACGCAGGGAACGAACAATTCCGCAGCCTCTCCACATCTGCGCTCTCCCCGGGAGCAGCTCCTCGATCTTGCGCCACGCAAAACGAAACCGCCCCTTGCCGACGTCAGATTTGACGTCGGCAAGGACCTGTTTCCCATTGTCGGCAGAGCTCGGTAGAGGTCCAGTCTAGTCCGTAAGGGTTTGTCGCCGCGGCCGCTGAACGCAGTGACTTTGATGGAGTGATGGGAAGTGATGAGAATTAAAAACCAGCCAGTTTGCCAGAAGAATATAAAACCCGGTTTATAAACAGCCGTTTATAAACCTGTTTAAATGCCAGACTAATAAACAGTGCCCTAGAGGTGTATTAACCGCGGAGGTCCCTAAAAGGAACATACAGGTGCTGTAACGGGTGCTATACTGACATATCTAACTTGCCAAATTTTGAAGTCCATTGAATTAAGGAATCAGGGTCGAGCCAGTTATTTATGAGTGAAAAGCTGATTGGCCAGCCGTGTACACTCGGAGCGCCGATAGGATTAATTGCCAGTGGACCCACGACCTTTGTAAGTTGCCTTCGTAAGGTTACTAAGATTGGCAAGTCCCGAATAATTTGAATTGCCCGCGCTGGAAAGTGCCGTGACGTCGGTAACAACCATTGAAATTTAGTGGGAGGATTCCACACCTACCCTGTCACTCACAATGTCCTTGGAATTCAGGAAGTTCGTGTTGGGGGTAAACATGGCTGTAGTGGTGCTGGAAAGTGTGCTCTATGCACTCCTCCTCGTTGCCGCCTCCACCACGTTGTACCTCCGTTTTTCAAGGCACGAGGTCCCACAACTGTTGATCTGGAATCCCGTCATCGTGTTCACGATCCTCATATCCGCGACGTCGGGCGCGGTACGCGTTTCTCCGCACATACGATATCCCTCAGTCTTACGACGACACATAGCATTGGATTTTGACCATCGTTCGCTTTTTCGATGCGTTCCTAGGGTCGGCTGACGCCGTTCGGTTCTACTTCGACAGCTCGGAAGAGACGGGAACCGCCCTCCTCCTATTGTCTACAGCATCCATTTTAATAGGGGATGCAGCGATCGTAAGCCTTCCGCCATTCGTACAACTTGAATTCACATGACGAATTAAAGATCCACCGCTTGTGGCTCATCTGGAATCGGAGTCTCCCTGTGATAATTCTTCCCGTCGTGGCTTGGTTTAGTCTTTTGAGTGATTTACTGAGCCTCGTTCAATTAAAACGACATCCTCAATCTCCGCATAGTCATCGGGTGTGTAAGCACATATTTAATCACTCAACCGCTGGATAGGGCTGCCGCACGCTGGGTGCAGGCAGGCTGGATTATGCCTCTGATGTAATTCGCTGTTTCATTGAGGAGTTCAACTATCTGACTTCGCGCGTTAGAACCAATACTTATTGCACAGGTGCGCGTGAGGGAAAACTTTAGCTGGCTATAGAGTTTGACTCGTCCACTTAGGGCTCATACTATGGAAGATTTGGAAAACAAAACGCACAGTGGAGCACCGATTAGGGGATGGAACTCTCGTGGTAAGCGCGCCTTTCTTTAATCTTCTATCGTCTTACATGACCCTCAGCCCGTGTTTATTGTTCTTCTGGAAAGCGCCGCAGTATGGACGTGCGTGTTATCGCCTCGACTGTCCAGCAATTTCCCGTCTAACTTGCGACTGACCGGCAGAATCTGGGCGCTTTTTTTTGCAATCACAAATGAGATTGGGTCCCCATTGCAGGTCATTGCGGCAGACCTCTCATCGGTGATGGTTGGACTTGTCAACATGGTCATATACCTGCGTGTGGAACTTCAATGCACCCGTCCGCAGGGGTCAGACCGTACTGGGGTTGTGATGACAAGCAGCGCCTCCATCGTCCCATACTCCGTGAACAGAGTGTCCGCACAAATCCCTCGTGGTACAGTCTACAGTTATGGATGGGTCAATGGGCCAACCAAATAGTTTGGCTCAAACATAATTTTCCTGATCCTTTTCAAGAGTTGTGAGGAAGCCAAATGTACCTTATGTAGTACAAGTACATCCCCACCAAATATGGACCCGAGAAGATCAGATTTGACTGCACATTTAATTAATTTGACTGTCCCAATGAGTGTCCAACAAATGCTCCGCCAAACAGGTCCGATCAATTGTAGTCCCTGCGCTCTCTCACATAAAATACTTCCTAAAATATTAGCTAGAGATAATTTAGATATGTGATACTGGGTGACTTCCCATAACGATTAAAATATCTTTCAGTTTTTCTGAGCTTGTTTGAGGGTGCCAGTGATGGCTGGCCAAGTTTAGAATAATCACCCTGCGCACCAAAAACTAAGTTTCATGGTAATAAAACCACAATCTGAGTTCAGCTGTTTTGGCAGAAGACCGGCCGGAATGGACTCTGAGATGCGACGAGAGCCCACCGAATTTTTCTTAGGGCGAATCGGCCACTTGGACGTTGAAGAGGACGGCGGGAAGCATTGTCACTCCGCCAAACATTCTATTCAGCTTTATTATAATCTGAAGAGGGGGGGGGTACCCCATCTTCAGATTTTAGTAGATTGGAATAAATTCCTGCCCCTTCGGGGCCTCCGAACTGATGGGGTCCCGACAGCTGTCGCGGCGTTTGGTCGGAAAGCTTCAAAATATGCTGAAAACATTTTTTAACCGTTATGGGAAGTCACCCACTGATGTATGCCCAAGTTTCAGCCCGAGAATCCATTGGGAAGGGGGGAAACGTGACTGTCCCATTGACCGTCCTGTCCCATTGACCCATCCAAAACTGTAGTGCGTCCGCAAGGCCACTCAACAAACCCATCCAGAAGCAGAGGCATCCGATAGTATCTCAGCGCCGGATTATTTGATTATTTGTAACCATATTAATACTTTAGTACGTCTTCAAACGGCGGAGTTTGTTCCTCCGCTGCCTCATTGGGTCCCTAAAACGACTTGATAATCAACCGTGGGAAAGTAAAGGGAGCGTATTGATCGCGCCCATCTGTGATTGAGAGGGAATTCAGATTAAAGATCAATAGTACTACGGGACAGACTACTGATAATAGACATCTGCAGGGTATCTGCTTGGTGGATTCCGTCTATTTGAACCCAGACCGGAAAAAAAAAATTGTCGTCGTAAGTTGAAATCAGGGTGGACGGCTCCGGGCTGCCGGCGGACTCGCCCTAAGATTCTAGACCGTGCACGCCTATACCATACCATAAACACAGCTAAGGTAACCGTTTTGCATTGACTCGTAGTCGGCGGTGGGTAAGAAAAAAATTCACTGTACCGACTAGTAAAACACGGGGAATACTTAGATGTGGATGGGCGGAGAATCAACCTGGGTGAACCCCCACAACAAATCTAGGGCCTCGTCCGGTGTCTGCTTTGAGTCTATTGTCGCCTGGTAGAGTTCATCGATGTACGAAGATCCGCTGAAGTCTGGTCGCGGCTGAGGGTCCCGAGCGGGAAGGGGTGTCTGTTTGAACGCCGAAGCATCTAGGGTCATGCATATTTGCATATGGTCGGACCAGTCATCCTCTTCGAATACCGCGGGACAGGTAACTTCGAACTTGCGAACAAGCAGTAAACTGTCGGATACAATCGCGTAATCAATACTAACAGATTCCCCGGAATCTTGCCAAGAAGTTAAACGGCCGGGTGAAGCCGTTTCCAGTGACGTGCCATTAGAGGCCATATAGCGCACATTGTTTTATAACGGATCGGCCGCGAGTGTTGATTTTTTGGTCAGGGTCTATTTTCTTGCCCAACGTTTGGCCTATTCTATACCCCGAGTTGTTGACCCCTGTAGAGAGCCAGTTCGGGCATTCACATCGCTCAAAAGTGCGACATGTTTGTCGTCACTTCCAACACAGAGTGCGACTGTCTCCCATAACTTCTGCAACGGTTCTACATTTGTCCAGCCTTTCCAACGTGAGCTTTCCGGTGGTATGTATGCACCTATAAGCCATATGGTACCCATATCCAGGACAAGAATATCCGGTGAGCTGAGTTCTGACTTCTTAAATGTGAAGCAGTCACGAATTAATAACGCCACCACGCCGCCTCGGCAGGATCCATTCATTAGTGGTCGCCGTGGAAGCGAAAGCAGAGTATAGCCCTTAGGAACATTTGCTGGCTCATCCTCGCCTGGAAGCATATCTGTTTCCGCAACATTATATCGTACTCGCATAAAAGGTCGTGAAATTCGGGACTAGTGAGTTTCAGAGTAAAGTTGTGGAATATATTCCAGTACATCACTTTAACAGTATGAGTAAGGTCACGAAGCCGATTCTGGGGTCTGCGTTGCTTATCCACAGTACGAGAATTGTTCGTGCTACCGCCCTTGTCATTGAGATCTCTGATGCGGGCCGAGGACCGAGTACCTTAGGCCGGAATGGAAGCACCAGTCGAGCCTGTACTACCATTTCCACCCACAGTAGAGACACAGCGGGCATGGTCTTTAGCCACACTCCCCAGAAGACTTGGGGACCTCGGAGCAGGGAAGAGCGGCACAGCACGATGCGCCGAGGACCCATAGCCGACAATTCTGGTAAATACAGAGGACGAGAGATGCCGCCGGAAATTTCCCAAACCAGCATTGGGAACAAGCCGACCCGAGACAAGACATCATCAGAAGAGGCCAGCGAGCACCAGGAGAAGGGCGACCTTGGAGTTGCATTCGGCAATCAGAAGTGTGCCGGGGTTAATGTCGTGGACAGAAGCGCTTATTTTGCTACTTATGTTCATCTGTTCCGATTACCGCCTTGCACTGTCCCAGGTCAAGCACTCGGTACAATAAACGAGCTGGGTTGCATGATCATCCTTGAAACTTGTGCCATTGATTGCCTATCCTTCGGCAGAACCCGGCATGTTGAAACTTGGTCCAAAGAAACTTCCCGAGCTCACCGGCCTAGGACTCTCACGACAAAATGCAGTTCTAGTGACTAAGTAAAGGCCTGGCGGTTCAACTCGATCCATTCAAGGGTCATATAAATTCAATGAGTCAAATGTTGGCTACCTGCTCCTCGAGCCAAATCCAGAGCTCCTTTTCTGCCACAGGATCTTTCGAAGGGTTTTTGCCGATGCGCGCCCAGGGGTAGAGGTGCTGAGTTGCAAACAACGTTAGTTTTGTTGCGTGAGGCAACGAAAGAAAGAAAGACCAACCTTACCCCCCAACGTCGCACCGACCTCGGTCGTGCCGGCCCAAAGTTGTGTCAGCGCGCCCTTGGGCGTGGGATAAAGAATCAGATTCTGCAATGGAAGGAAGTAATCAGTGGAGGGTATTGTATTTGAGAGCGTTCCACGGACGACAAGGAAGAGATGCACGCCCGAGAGATGGCGTTGCAGGTTGCTCTTGAGGTTGCCTGGGTTCAGAGCAACCGACATGATACCATGGTCTGCGTATCGGCGGTTGAGCTCATTGGAAAACGCGACATTGCCCTAGGGAGGGATCAGCAGCCATGACGAAGCTTGGTCATTCTACGCACAAATTTGCTCTGAAAGTACAGTTTCTCGGGCGACCACTTTTTGCGGGCCGGTCCGTCTTTGAGTGTGTTGAAGTCGATGCTGGGGCCAAAAAAATCGGCGGCAGAGCTGGCGGTGTTGATGACCCGCACGGGCTTTCCGGGGGACGCCGTTTCAATGAGGGTTGGGAGCAAGAGCTTGGTGAAATAAAAGTGGCCTGCAGCGGCGTTAGCAGGCGATAGATATGATGTATGCTCGTGTAACCTAAGACATTCGTGCCGAATTGACAATCATAATTCTGCGCCGTGAGCTGGTCGATCGGGGGGCCCTGGTAGAAGAAAAGCTGAATCACACATTTACTATGGTGGACTGTCAGTTGGAACAATAGAACTGCGCAGTATGAAGACTTACCAGGAAGAATTATGTGAACCGCACCATAACACCACTGTTGCCATGTCAGCTCAATTGGTTGGAAGTATGTTGGTGTTATTACCCATTGTTAAACAGTACATTTAATTGAGTTTCCTTCCTAGTATCAAGTCAGGCTACATCCAGATCCAAAAGTTCAAGACATACTCTGAGAATTCCGCAGCGGCGCGTTTGACAGACTGCAGGTCCGCGAGATCGAGTTGAAGAAACTCGGCCTCCTTCCCGGTCTGAGCCTTGAGGTCCTCGATGGCCTCCCTGGTATTCTTCGCGTTTCGGGCAGCGATATATACTTTGGCGTTGTGTTGAAGGAGAGCCTAGTATGCTGCAATGAGAACTCGCTCTGTCTAAAGTGTTAAACGACGCACCTTCACAGTTTCCTTCCCTATCCCTGAACTGCCGCCCGTCACAATTATAACCTGTAGGTCAAAAATATGAAATTTCGTGGACGTGCCAGAAGCATGAGTCTCACCTGCCCCTCGAGGTTGGGAATATCATCCACGGAAAATTTAGATTTGGGCGGAAAGAGCTGAGAGATCGTTGAGCCCATAGTGGAAGCAAAGACGAAAAGAGCGGTGTGAAAGGGGACTGTGATAGCCGTTATATAGCCGCGTAAGTCTGAAATGGCTCGGTTCAACGGTTGCTCGGTTCAACGGTTGTGAACGCCGCCTGGACACGCAAGTGCTCCGCCCCCCCGGCTATTGCGGGTCCGGCGGGTCATCACTTTTGACAATTCTGATGGCGGTAGAAACGGCGAGTTTGAAAGTCCGACGGCGCCGCAACATCAGCGCAACGCCTCCCTTCCTCCCACCATGCTCCCTGTCAAGTGTCATTTTAAAACGCATCACTCATACAACAAAACTTTACGCCCCACAGGAGCGCGCCGGGCCAACAGCGCTGTGCAATTAATTCCGACCAAGCTTGATACCAACATGCCGGGTTCTGCCGAATGATAGGCAATCAATCGCAGAGTTTTCGAGATCACAGAGGGAATTTACTGGACAAAGGGCTTGACATGGGCCAGTGCAGGGTGCAATTTCAAAACACGAGTAGTAAACTAATCGAATAAGGCGAAAAAAGTCAACTTGAATGCCGAGTGATACGTCAACACGCCAAGGGGGAATTGAAAATCGGGTGGTGATAGTAGATATCACGCCGACCGGCGTGCTGCTTTGCTCAATTCCGCGCCGTCTAACACAGTTCTCGATTATGCCAGGAAGGCCCGGTTGCGGATGGACACAAAGTGTTATTTTCTGTAGCTAGTTTTTTTCAGTGGGACACCCGTTCGATTCGGGTCCGGGGCATTATTCCATATAAAAGATATATCGACTATTGTGGAGTCTGACTACGGGAGACTAGAGATGCCCGAGCTCAGAAAGAAATACAACTGGTGATTGACTGGTGATGCTGACAGTTGAATTCGGAGTTGCTGAAACCAGGGCAAATTACAGCTGATTTAAAGCCCAAAAGTACCAGAAAATGTAGAACGTGGAAGGACCATGCCCAGTTCCCGAATTGGACGGGTTTCCCGCTTACAATTTTTTATCGCTATTTTTAGTGATCGTGGGCGCGGAGCATCCGCTACCGGACTGTGCTCGCTATCGAAGTGGTTGCTTAAGGGTGGTTAAACTTGCACTGGAAATAAATAACCGCCCTCTCGTGATAATTGTCAAGAGCATGGAATAAAACGAGAAATTTACCACGGAGCGACGAGTTCGCACCGCATGGATGGAACCTCCTCCGCTTTCTGAAGACTAAAAGAATCATTTCTATATCCCGATGCTTAGTCCCCGAATCGAACGGGTCTCCCACCAATATGAAGATATCCGTGAACAATTAAATGGGGGTGCGGACCCATCCGCTACCGGGCTTTTCAGGTACAGTTGTGAAGCTCGTCGGTAGACACATATCAAGTTTTCAGTTGGCTTTCCAACTTTACGCGGTTTTCGTACGTTGCGCATCGCGTGTGAAGGCCGCCGGGTGACGTAGGATCATGGCTCACCCTAAAACCATCAGGTCGAAAGGGCAGAGGTATCCGATGAGGGAGAACATCGCAAGAACATGCTACTTTACTTACTGTCCATTCGCAACCTCGACGCGGGGAACGAACAATCCCACAGCCTCTCGACATCTATGCTCCATCTCCACCCTCCCCGGAAGCAGCTCCTCGACCTTGCGCCACGCAGGACAATCCGTTACCTCCGCGTCCTCCGCCGCGAAGCGATATTTGTAATAATCGTCCTGCGCCGTGGAGATGTACTGGGCAAGGTTCCCAGAAATGTGGGCAGGGGATGAGGATCAAAGGGATGTGTGAGGGAGAAGTTAGCGCAGAGGTGCTCGAGGGCCGTCTGCGAGACTTGGTTAATATTGATGCCCTGCTGCGGCGGGGGGACAACGCGCGCGTCGAAGGTGCGGTGCAGTTGGGTGAGATCTTTGAGCGAAGGGAAGAAGACATTCGACCGTCGCGGGCTGTTTCGCGGGACAGCAATACCATTTCGGCCTGAGTACCTTGATGCAGGATGAGGCGCGCGCCATTTGGTCGCAGCTGGTGTCGCTCAAGCCGAAGCCATATGGGTCATAGTGCGATCAAATTTGATGAACCGTGGGAATGGAGGGGGCTACGAATTGGGGCGCTAATAACTTAGCTGACCAAGCTGCTGTAGGGCGGGAGGGCGGATAGTAGGATGGTGTGTATCACTCGATACTTTGTGTTCGATTCAAGTGGTAGGATTGAAATCCCGGAATTCAACTTATCCGAGATGCCCGAGCTCCGCAAAAAGTATCAGGCTTGCCGAATTCCGCAAAAAGTATCAGGCTTGCCGAATTCCGCAAAAAGAAAAACCGGTTTGCCATGAATTAACGGCTCATATCTACTAGAATCTGTGACTTGACTTTATTGACTCTATGTTTAGCGAAGAAAGTTGAATAAACACGGTCAAAAAATACACAAGTGACAGACACCCGAATCTCGGTTTGAGACAAGGCTGAGCTCAAGCCCCCACCCAAGCTACACCAATCTAGGCCAAGCTAGGCCAATTCTCCGACTCCGAACCGACCAGCAATACGCCTTACAAGAATCGGGCAAGTTCAACTTACTTCTTTGTGCATGTTTACTACTTCCAAACAAATCAGCACAGCCCTGTTTTGGCTTCCTTTTCACTTCCATCCAGACACCAAGTATTGCTCATTCAAAATCCTCCCGTATCTCATCACTGAAGTTTTGAAGTCTTTTGTGAGTAGTGAGGCCACTCAAAATCCCTGCTACAGTTTGTTTGCCACCTCACTGTGGCAGGCTCGCAGCTCGCTAGGCTCAAAGTGGCTCGCGTATCGCGTCTGAGTCTTTTTGACTGTGGCGATGGCTGAATATAGGCCGGATGCTAAACTTGGTCTTCAATCCAACGTAGACTAGCGCGATATGGCCTCCTCACAATCCGAGCCCGAACCAAGGGGGCCCAAAGATAAGAAAAAAGGATATCACCTACATATTTCGTTTTCCTAGCAGTTTAGCCTACCCCTCCCCCCCCTACGTAACGACGATGCCATCAAATTCCCTTTTAGAGAAAGATATCCGAGGCGGTAGAGTATCAAGCTGCAATATTTTGGTGGTAGAAAGTGGCGGTAGCAGTGATTTGACGACAACAGCAGTCCATGTGAGAAGAAGCTCCTGAACCATGGACACTCTCTTGACACTCACATGGTTTGTTGGGTTGAAACTTGGTTCAAAACAGACCACGGTGACCCTACCTTTAGTCTCTCGTAGACAGACACTACAAAAATTTGCTCGTACCTCGCAATTTGTACCCAACCTTGCTAACGGGATTGGTGAGAGGCCTACAATGGGGTGATTATAGTGGGAAATCATGTTTGAGGTCCTGCCTGGTATCCTCAACTGCCCACTGGACCTTCCTGGGGCAAAATAAAAGTGCATACAATTTTTTTTTTCCGGCGGACCCTGGACCCCTCCCCCCCTCTACCCCATATGGTAATTGCTTATCCTTGGGGCCCCTTGGCCCGAACGGCCCGTGTCAGCACAATCCCTCGCCATCGTTGGAGGCGCTTGTTACAAATGCCATGCTCAGCCCTCGGATGCAGCACTTCGAAAATGCTCCGGTTGTCGCCTGGTGGCATACTGCGGTCATTGTGAGTTTTCCTTTCCGTCGTTCATCTCGGTGCCGCTTACCAGAGTTCTTTCTTTCAGCTTGTCAGAACGAAGATTGGAAGGACCACAAAAAATCTGTCGTGCAGCGGCCTCTTTTAGACCATCCAGGGCTTCCGTTGCGGCGGCCCCGATGATATGTTTCGAGAAAGTCAAGTATTGCCAACGTGCCCTACGCCGCGAGCTTTATAGGGAGGAACAGCGTCTCGTCGTTTACGAGCCAAGGTGTCTGCTTTGGTGAGTGGTGGGACCCGTTGTTTGTACACACTCTTATAACGGTGACACAGCGGTACGTTGGCGAACGACCCCTCCCCTACCGCACGTACTTTGATTCCCTGCGCAAGTTGTCGGCTGTCCTTCGCGTGTGAGGATCATTGGAACTTTGTGCACGTCGATCACACGCAGTCGCCGTGCGAAGGCGGGTATGACGGTCTTTCGCAGTGTATCCTAAACCAGGAGCTCCTGGAAGACGACCAATGGCACTCTAAAATGCGTTCTACGTTGGCCCAATCTTTGCCATTGTACTCTCCCATGACAAGCTCCTACCGTTGGATCCCCCCTCGAACCGGCAACGCGTGGATCTCGGTGCAAAAACTGACCTGGACCGAGACGTTTCAACTACAACTCGAGTCTGAGTTTCCTGCAGCCCGGGGAGCCGAATTCAACGTCTGGATGCGTCGATTCTCCGAGATCCTTTCTATGCCGATGACCGTACTCTACGGCCTTGAACTCCTCAACACGACGCTTGACTGGGTCAAGAAACATACACTCGTCATCCACGTACGTACCGCCGAGACTGAGCTGAACATTTCTTCAACACGGTGCCAGGTGATCGGTGCAGATTTCAAAGCCCTCTATAACGTAATCTGCTTCGAAACTCTTCTGCACCGGCTGCCAGACGTAAAACGAGTAAAGGTACTCTGCAGTGGCCCGCACTTACTGCCTTGACTAAGGAACATGTGTGGAGCGCTCCTTGAGTCTGAACTCGGGAAATACAACTTGCACGGCGGCTTCCCCCTTGTGTGTTGTTCGTGAGTCACAGGTCTACCGTTCTATCGCTGAATACGTAGACTGGCATTGAATGGCCAGTGATTGCGAGTCCCGTGGTCGAACCCGCTACGATGAATACTACGACGTGTGCGTGATCTGTTCTTTTACTGCCCATTGTGACTATACTGAAAGCGCGCAGGCATTATGAAGACCTCCCCGCCAAACTCGGAGCCCGGTACACCGTCCCGGACCTTGCGATTGCCTTCAACTCTGGCCTTGCGGATTCCTTTTCGAAACAAGATTGGAAACGAACAATTGCGTTCCTAGTTTCGCGGAATATTCCCTCGTTGTTCACTGTTAGTTCATGGTTTCTCGTTATCGGGGGGTTTTCAAACAGCATCTGATTCCGATACAATCTAGGCATATGCGCAAACAGATGTGGTCGAAGTCAACACCCTTCTTACTGAGGCCGGTGCGAGCTCAGTCCTCAACCTAGGGCCATGCCGAAATCCATGGGGAAGCATGTTGGGGATTAGAGACGTTGAGAGACCCAATGGATTCTACGCGGAAAACATGTGGTTGGCGGGTGTGTTCAATCGACGCTGAAGTATCTTACGTCTAGCCGCTTTGTAGCTTTTGGCTCTGAGGTTTTGATAACCAGTCTACTTCTTCCTGCTCAAGCTCAAACAGATCAAACACATTTAGTCTGTTCACGAAGCATTCGCCGTCTACTCGTATTTTACGTGCACCATCGTCCAGTCGATATTCCACATTGCGCCTTTTTGCAGACTGCCTTTCACTATTTGAAGCGGCCACCTCGGCGTGTGCGATTATTGGCGCCGACCATCAGACTGGAGGCATTGAAAGAGAAATGAGATCTGTCGGCTTTGGGAGTGCGTTTAAAATGTCTCTAAACGTACTTCCTCCGGCGGTGTGACATAGATAAGGTAAATCGTGGATCTGGTCCTGCGCGGAACTCAGCTTTTGGTTTGCGCGCCTCTCGAGTTCCGCTGCTTTTGGGATCTGTGGTTGCCGTTTAAGGGCAAATATTGAGCATCTGGGATTCAGCCAATGTTTCGAGCGTCAACCGTCATGTGTGACAAATCCCAGGCATGCCACACGGATCTAAACTCCTTGGAGTCCTTACCACGCCGTAGATTGGGGTAAACTCGAAGATTGTCAAGGGTTGATTAGCATAAGCGCATTCCTTCATGTTGGCTTTCGGACGGTGTTACGATGTTACGATTGTAAACCGCGCCTATGGGGCTCTGGTACTAGTTGGCAGGATGTGGGTACCTGCAATGGCTTGTCACAGAGGAATGAATTTGACTCGTCCTTGCTGTAAATCAATAAAAAACGTTGGAAGTCGGTGGATGGAGATCGATATAAATCAACATGGGCCAATGGAAATCACCCGCGAACATTATCTTATCTTGCCGGCCATCGCGTAACAACATCCCCTGACGGCCACCAGTGTCCACCAACATCCATTGGCGGACATTGGTGTACGCCAGTGTACTTTCCACTTCCGGGTATATTACTCCTTGCTGCAATGTTTTCGTCATTTCCTCGGCTAAACGGAAGGGAATCCGCAGGTGGCATACCGAGCTCTGGGCCGGCGCAATAAAGGGAGTGCGCACAATACACATCTCGCTGAAGATAATTTAGGGAATTCCAAGGAAGACACGTCCAGACTTGAGCTTGGTTCAACTCAGAAATAATTGACCCACAAAGAAATCACTTTGTTTTGTTGGAGAACCGCGGGGGATTGCTCCACAATCTAGAACAAATGTGGAACATTGAGCAACTCCATAGTGTCTCTTTCGTTGGAAATAGTTCCCGACCCGACCCCGATCCCGGTCCGGGTCAACCGGCTTTGACTGGCTTGCTCTTGACCCACGCTGGCACGCCAACCAGGCCTCTGACTCGAAGCAGAACACCCTCAGAATTGCACTTGATTGTGAATATACCGTTGACATTGCGCAGACCAAACATGTCTCCCACTCAGTCACGCGAACTTCTACTACTTAGTTGACAATGTTGTTCTTCTCATCCTCGAGTTTTGCGATATTGCCGGCATTTTAGTAATGGGTGAAGTGGGATTGCTCATTTTCCATCTCTCGAACCTCGGACGCTGAAGTCATCTCCACAGAGGGATTATTATCATGGGCAACCCGGTTTCTTGGGAAACCCCAGTCCATCAGGGATCTTTGATTTTTCTAATGAGAAACCCCCTTAACCATCTTCACCACTTTCCCCGGAGGATCGAACTGCGAGGATTGCCTTGGATAGGATGTTTCTTGACTTGAACAGCTATAAACTAAGAGGGTTTGTCATCTTTCTACCCTTCCGCGGTGCCGGTCAGATGCCGGAGTGCTCGGCATCTCCACATTTCTTGCCGACGTCTCGGCAGGCATCAGTAAACCCATGGCTGAACGTCGGTTGTAGGTGAGTAGTTTTAATCAATTCCCTATCCATTGACCTCTCCTTTGGTGCACTTTCTGGCTCAGAATCTTGACCGGCGCGAGCCATCAGGAATGTGTTATATCCGTGCGCCAAGGCTCCGATCCACGTCCATCACACTCCGGCACAACTTGCTCAACTCCGGTCCACTCCGGAGTTCGGAGACTACCGGAACTCCGGAGACCGCCGGAACGCCGGAGACTACCGGAATATCGGAGACTAGATCGGCACGACTCCCGTGGTCATAGGACCTCAGTATCAATGGTAACGTTCACTCCACATGCATCCCCTTCTTCCCCAAGCTTCGAAGTTTATACATATCACCTCATGTTGATTATCCGAAGCATTCCTGATTTCATCCAACTTCTCATTCCGCTTTTGGATGTCTTATTGTTTCCTATTGTCTTCTCCACATGTACCTCCACATGCTTCCTCCTTATCTCCTTTACATTATATTTAGACTCTACACTATTTAATCCCGCTAGTTTACTTCTTGTTCTTCAGTAGTTTGATAAACGTCGCTTCCCTCCCTCCGAAGTGGTGTCTGTCGCTCCCCTCATCTCCCTGACTCCCCTAGACTCTGTCCTTCTTGTCTCGACGATTCCTGGCAGTATACGCTCACCCTGCGCCTCAGTGGTGTTGTGTCAATCAGCTCCGCCGGTCCTCCTTTCCGACTCCGGTGTCTCGGAGACCGCTCCGAACCGCCGGTAATCTCGGAGTACCTCCCGCTCGTCCGGCCGACTGTCCCTCTACCCCGCTCCCGCGACACGGCTCATAACAGTATTAAACTACTCACCTGTCCAGGTTTCGTAGTTCTGCACCAACATGTCTGCCGACTTCATTCTGCGCTCTTGGCCTTCACCTCGCACCGCTAATCTGGGTTCTATTGCCTCGTACGTCGTCATGCTGAGCGACCCGTCGGCATCACCTTCTCCACCGCATGACCCTTCGAAAAAGTCTGATGGTTCCGGAGAACCACCGGTGACTTACCGCACTCTCTTTCCTTTTTCGGCCACGACGATCCCTATGGGTCAGTTCACCATTGGTCCGCCTCAGGACGACATTGCGGTTTATCCGGGTACGCCTACTCCACCTGAGTCCGCCTCCGATCCCGTCTCGGAGCCGGAGTCCTCGGTCGATCCCATTTTCGAGGATGCCGTGGAATACGACGAACAAGGTCTTCCACCGCTCCCCGAACTCGATCGGGAACTCGAACTTCTTTATCCTCCGTCTCCGGTCGCAGCGCCGGCGCAGCCAGTGCTCCCGGAGGACTACGCTCCCAACTTGGAAGAAGAGCTCATACCATCGGAGCGTCGCTTGCTCCGCTCCAACTCTCCCATGTCTGTTCATCATTCTCTGGTCGTCACTCCATCACCTGCACCCGTTCCGGTCGTATCTCCGACCTCCGAAAGTTCGCAGAACTTCCTCCCGGACATCTTCGATGGTAAGGAAGCGGATGTCATGCCCTTCCTCTCCCAATGCTACGCATTTTTCGCAGCTCACCCGCGTGAGCTCCGGTCGGACGACGACAAGGTCACTTTTATCTTGTCGCGGTTCCGGGGAGTCCCTCGGACCATCTATGAACGTCCCAACACAGCCAAGCTCGATTGGCATGGAAACCTTTCCGCGTTCATTTCGGAGTTCTTGCAGATTTTCTATATACCGGACCACCAGGCTGACGCGGAGGATCAGCTTCGTCTTCTCCGGATGAAGCCCTCCGAGGAGATCGCTTTGTTCCTGCGCGAATTCGAGGATTTGCTCACCCGCCTTGGTTGGAGCGAGTCCGCGAAGTGCCACGCTCTCCATCATGCGCTTCCGCTGCGCTTGAGCTTGGAACTGGACGACTGCACTTGCTATCCGAGCACCTACACAGGACTCCGGGCAATGGTAACTCGTCTCGATAGCAAGTACTGGGCGACGCAGCCGGAGTCCGCACTCGCTGAAGCCCGGAGAAACGCTCGTTTGTTCTGGGGCGACTAGTGTGTGACACGGGTTTGGGTAAACCCGCGGTATCACTGGATTCCTTTTTGGGATGACAGGTAAATAACCACAAACAACAGTTGATTTCACCTATTCTCCATCCCTACAGCACACATAAATCTAGGGAAATTTTGAGAGTTGCAGGCCTACTATTTAAGCATGGTGAACACCAACTGCAAGTCCTTATGCAGCTACAGTACATTATATTCAGGAAAAGCCAAGTTTTACTACTAAAAATGCCACAAAATAAATTTTGTGAGGTCATTCCTCCTATGCCAATCACTGATTCAGGGTTTCCAACGCTCATAGTACTTGGGCTGTGAATCCTGGCATCCAAAACAACTATTTCTTCAACCCGGAAACCGGTTTCCGGTCACATGATTAAAAGTACCAGTATTTCTCCGGTTGTTTCTGCACTGTAATACAAGTACTTGCCTGTCTAGGCAGCTTTCCATGATTGATATTACTTATAACATGTTCACTTAGTGTAAAATCAGTAGAAAAAATGAAATACCACAGTTAAACACCCCGGTAATTGAACCGCGGGTGTTTATGTAAATACCGCGGGTTTACACCCGTAATACCGTACCCGTGGGAAAACGGGTACGGTAACACGGGTCACGGGTACGGTGTGACATCGTGACACCCGCGGTATCACCCGTGTCATTTCCTAGGGGCGACTATGGTCCCAATCCCAACTCTCCGGGCGCCGAGGATTACCACGGTACGCCCTCCGGAAACGATCTTCTGGACCGCGGTACCCCCAGTCCTCGCGCTGCGTCTCCCGCTCTCTCGGACATCTCCCCCGGCATGCCCTCGCTCACTTCCCTTCCTGTTTTCCACATCGCCTCGGACTCCGGATCGCCAATCCCCGCCAATACTCGGGCGGTTAGGATTGGGGAGGCTGGGCCGTCCTCCGGCTACGTTCGGACGGCGGTAGATCCCTCGCGCAAACGAACCGCCGAGGTGGCCGGCTTGCTCAATAATAAAGGCAAGCTCCGGAAGGAAGAAGCAGATCGCCGGAAGAGACTGGGACTGTGTATGTATTGCGGCAGTAGTGGTCATCATGTCGAGACGTGCAATCGTATCTCCCGCATCGTCTCCGATAAGCGCCAGCGCACCGGAGAAGACCTCTCCGTTGTCGTCGACTAAATAGCATCAGCAGAACACGAATTCTCTTCCCGGAACGTCTGCGTCGTTCCCGGAGAGTTATATCACCAAAGTCCACGCCACCGCTCTTTTGTTCCCCACACCCGCTCGCTCTCCGGAGTTGAGTTCTTACGACCGCTCGCTCTCCGGAGTCGAGTATTAACGATTTCAACAATTATATCTCTCCGAGATTGCCTCGGGATTCAACTCCCGCTACGAACATTTTCCCTCGTCTCTCATACTGGCTGTAACTGTACTTATATGTGAAATTCAGAAGGTTTTGGCTTCGTACGCGAGATCTCCGGCAAAATCCCTCCGGAATTTTCCCTTGGCAACACTCATCCATTAATCGGCAGTACATCTGTCATCTATCCCCTTTTGGTGATGTTCGCATCCCGACATCGCGTCATCGTTCTTGATTTCCTCCATCGTTCTGGACCCTGGAACCAGCAAACCTCTCACCCGCATCCGTTGATTGCAAGATGATGGTTTCCAACATCCGATCCTTAATCCCTGGGGATATTAGTGTGCACACGACCGGCAATTATGCCGGATATTGTTTTCGGTTGTTCCCACAAGGGACCGGCGTTTAGCGCCGACACCGACAGTTCTGACGCCCTCACCAAAATGAAACCTCCGGAATGCCAATTCCCTCCGGTTTCACCGGCTACTCGCCATCTTCGTTCCTCCGAACGTTCCGGACCTAAAGCTTGACCCTTCGGAGTTACTCCGTTGCCTCGACGCTCGGTCGGTGTCCAATTGGCCACACTCCGCTCCGCTATAGGAAGTCCGGCACCAAGCCCTTCCTGCGAGCACCTCTCCGGAATGGTTTTGCGGTTGCTACGATGCTCCGCACCTCCGCCGGAATCCTTCATGAAGCATATTCGCTTCTCGATCTCTCGGAGAACTCGACACCTTGCTCTCGTTCGCCTAGGATCGACCTTCTATGAGACGCCTGCCTTTGGCCGCGTTCTGTCCCCTATTTGTCCTTTCTCTCCATGCATCTGCCATGTCGATTGTTGGCCAAATCAATAACTCGGGAAAAAAGATATTTGGGCAAAACGTGGAAACATGTTCACCGGGGACGTCTAATAAACGTACTCCACCGAACCCACTGCGCCTTCTTCTAAAGCCCTTGATTCAACGTTCCGGTTTTCGACTTTGTGCTCCGGAGTCCTCGCACGGTCAATGTATTGGGTAAGAGCTCACCGGAGAACGTTTAGCAACGTTTTCTCCATCGGGCCTCCGTTCTTGACCTTCGCCGCGGTCTCCGGTCCCCTGCGGTCGACTAATCGGTACCGGAAAACCGCTCTAACGACAATCTGGCACTTCTTTGGGTCTTCGAGACGTCGCTCGCAACGCCCTAGTTGCGGCTTTGTCCGGTCGCCCATATGTCCGATTCCGGTCCATCGGAGTCGAACATCCTGGTCGTGTTTCGTTTCCGGCATCTCGGGCCGGCGAAACTCTTCTACTATAGCTTTGCTCGATCACCAAGATGGCTTGAGTATCTCTGGCAACAATTATCCTTGGCGACCTCGCATGCTTGTGTACGACCACCAGAAACGGCCATTTTCTCCGGATTGAGTGTTCACTCGCCCGGAAAAAATCGCTTTTCTCCGAGAATTCCCTGCCCCTATGGCATATTCTGGCTTTAAGCCAAACCGACTCTACTTCTCAAATGATTCGCGGTAGCCTTGGGAAGTCTACCCTAAGAGGGGGATACGCCCAGACAATCCGCGCAAGAATCAAATTTTCCTCGCAAAAAAGGATAGCTGACCGGAAGGTCTGGCATCATTGCAGGAATCTCCGGAGTCGTTCCCCGTCCTTCCGGAATCTGTAGCTAGACAAACCAGTCGACACTAGCAGACTCCGCATCGACATTCGTGCTGGAGTATCCACTGGACCTCATGAATACGCCTCACTGGTACTGGAAATGCTCAAACACTGGTCAGAGTGACCTTAACTCTGACTCCGAGCACGTGTATTTGTCAACCTAAAGCACCGTCTTACCCTGGCAACCTCCGGTCGTACTCCGGTTCACTCCGGAGACTTCTCGTCGAGGTTGTTGGTCGGATAGTCGGAGTTGACGCAAGCATTGCTCAGTTTTTCCAAGACCAAATGGCTTTTCGGTGTACAGATATCCATAGCACCTCCCTTTGGATCTTGGCAACATACATTAACTTCGCCAGATAAACCGAAGTCCCTTGCCCACACACTCCTTCCTATACCTTCGGGCATCTCTTGCACTCAGCGTTACGCTCCGGCATTGGCTTCGATCTCCGGTGTCCGGAACCGGAACCGGAGGACCGAGAGTCGTTCCTGGACCCTCGCTGTCTTGCTATATCCTTCAAGATTCCCTCCTATAGACTGCGGCGTTACTTCCGTACAACGCCCAAGGCGCCTCCAAGTACTTACGCCTCTCCGAAACCTTCCGGTGAACTTCGGAGTATCGGAATCATGCTTCGGTCGGGTAACCTCTGGTGGTTCATATCCGGAGTCCTCATCGACACTCAAAATTCCTATCCCCGATCACTCCGGTTTGTTTCGTTGCAGCAAACAGTCTAATTACATTTTATAGCCACTTGGTTTCAAGAAAACATCAAGAAAAAAGCAAAATACAAGTACATTAGTCGTCAATTATGTATATGGTCGTTGTCATCACCAACTCCCCATCCTCCGTCCTTACATCCAATAATCCTTCCCTCAATTGCACCATCTCCGGGGCCGGGATCTGCGCGTCCTGCTGTTCGGTCTTCACCGCGCTCCCGGAGTCCCCTTCACCCGAATTCTCCCCACTCTCAGTCGCCTCTGGCGCATCGACATCCATCACCGAGTCGAGTTGCTCCGCCAACTCCTCGGGAATGTCGTCGTCGGTGTGTGCGACACTCAACCTCGCCGCGGAGCGAACGAGCTCCAAGTCTTCCTGGCCGGCTTGCTCCAGCAGCTCGCGCTCCGGCGTCGGCCAAACACCACGAGGAGAGGGCAGAAAGTGCACTTCCCGGGGCCGCAGCAACAATCTCCCGACCCAAACGCGGCGTCCCGCGTTGAGTCGGAGACGACTCCCGATTTCCCCCATCCCACTCCGCATCGCCCAAGTTTGGCGGCATCGACAACTCTGTCTCCGAACGCACCGGTGAACTCGCACCGGCTCCGGAGACAACCTCCGGTCCGGAGACCGCACCGGAGTCGACGTCCATATCGCTGCCGGAGCCTCCGCTCTCGTCGGTGGGGTCTCGCGCGTCGTTGAGAGTTAACGCGAAATTGAGGTCGTCATCCGCGAACGGAATCAACCCCAACGGGACCTCGGGCTGTGGGATGGTGATCCTTTCCCTCATGATCCTCGCCAGTTCCTCCTTCAACTCCTCGTTCTCCATCTTCAGCTCGTCCCTCCGTTCCACACCGCCCTGGATCTGTCTCCGGGCACCCTTGAGCATCCCCCTTAAATCCGCTATTTCCTTCCCCATCTTCATCCTATCCTCCTCCAACCGGCGCACGTAATCATACAACTCCTCCACCGCACCAAGAATCGGTCGCTCCGGATCGAGCTCCCGATGGTGCGGCGAAGGAGATGCTTGACCCGCCGCCGGTCGCGACGCGGTGCCCTTGTACCACCGCGACTCCGGCACGAAAACCTCCTGGCCGCGGTACGTCTTCCAGACGTAGCGGCCGCCGTCCTCGTCGGTTGAGAACGCCTCGGAGTGCTGCCGTTTGACTCCGGAGCGACCGGAACGCCCGGAGCCACCGGAGACTCTACGGGACGTCCCCGCTTGGCGCGAAATTGCGCGCCTGTTTACGCGCGTGGTCTGCGGGTTGAACGAACACCGCACCTTTTTGCGCGCACAGCGTGCGCACGTTTTCTTGTTCGAATCGCGGCGCCGAATGCAGTCGCTATTGATTTCTGCGCATTTTTCACACCCTGCACATTGCAAATCAGTTCTAATTCATAACAAACATTTAGATAAAAGAAAATCAATAAGGACTCACGATCCTCCCCATCAAAATGGTCGTATCCAACTTTCCCCCCAACTTGCGTGTCGGACGGTTCATTCCGGTCGTCACCGGAACGACCAGTCCGCCCCCGCTCGACCTCCGTTTCATCCGCTTCCTCCTCCTCGCTATCCTCGTCATCTCCCTCGTGCTCCGGACCCCCCTCAGCACCACCGGTATCGACGCCCGTGTCGACCGGCAGGTCCTCGGGCCCCGGAGTCCCGCGCAACGGATTGGTGAGCTCCATGATGAGGAACTCAATATCCTCATCAGGCCCCAGCGACGCCAAGTCGTTTTTGAGCATTTGGAGCTCCACCAATCGCTGCTGCGACTCGCCGCGACTAGCCGTTACCGGGGCCCGCACCAAAGCCCGCATTTGGGCGCGCAAGAACTCCCGGCGGTCGTTGCGGAGCTTCGCTGCCGCTGCCTCCTCGTTGGCGGTCTCGTCCCGCAGTTGCGCAGAGGTGGCGCGTCGCTTTCCCTTGCCCGCTCCGGTGTTTTCTTCCCCGTTTCCGCTCGCTCCTGGGAACTGGTTTCCTCCTCCACTCCCTCCTGCTCTGCCCTGGGTGTTGGTTGCAGTCGACATGTGGTTGGCGTTGCGGTTGGGTTCCGGTTGTGGGTGGCGGGAGTCAAGAAAGAGTCGACGTGTCAACTTACGGCATCGAGCACGTGACCACGGAGCACGGTCCGGGCACGTGATCACTCAGCGATTTCGAGCAGTCAAGTCAAGAAAAATTCAAAACTATTCTTCAAAATTCATTGGCCATTTTCTCCACCTTTCCATCGACCATTTTACTCGTCCTTGAAGTATCAGTAACCTCTAGGTTCACATCTGCTGAATAATTTCAACTCCGGTTGAAGTGTTTGGCATGGGAGCCAAACCCAAGAGGGGGATACTGTTATATCCGTGCGCCAAGGCTCCGATCCACGTCCATCACACTCCGGCACAACTTGCTCAACTCCGGTCCACTCCGGAGTTCGGAGACTACCGGAACTCCGGAGACCGCCGGAACGCCGGAGACTACCGGAATATCGGAGACTAGATCGGCACGACTCCCGTGGTCATAGGACCTCAGTATCAATGGTAACGTTCACTCCACATGCATCCCCTTCTTCCCCAAGCTTCGAAGTTTATACATATCACCTCATGTTGATTATCCGAAGCATTCCTGATTTCATCCAACTTCTCATTCCGCTTTTGGATGTCTTATTGTTTCCTATTGTCTTCTCCACATGTACCTCCACATGCTTCCTCCTTATCTCCTTTACATTATATTTAGACTCTACACTATTTAATCCCGCTAGTTTACTTCTTGTTCTTCAGTAGTTTAATAAACGTCGCTTCCCTCCCTCCGAAGTGGTGTCTGTCGCTCCCCTCATCTCCCTGACTCCCCTAGACTCTGTCCTTCTTGTCTCGACGATTCCTGGCAGTATACGCTCACCCTGCGCCTCAGTGGTGTTGTGTCAATCAGCTCCGCCGGTCCTCCTTTCCGACTCCGGTGTCTCGGAGACCGCTCCGAACCGCCGGTAATCTCGGAGTACCTCCCGCTCGTCCGGCCGACTGTCCCTCTACCCCGCTCCCGCGACACGGCTCATAACAGAATGAGAGAACAGAGTCTTCGATGAGAGGTACCGATAGTGAAAAGCCATAGGTGGATGCCGAGGTATTTCCATGGTCTTGAAAAGGTGTATTCTTCACATTTTTGCTTTCTGTGTTGAGTAGAATCGGAACATAGCGAGCTCGGCAAGAAGCCGACCAGGCGGAGCGAACAGGGGTTTCTCGGGAAACCGGGCTTCGCAATAACACCAATTATTTTGACGGGGGTTTCTCATTAGAATTATCCTCCACAGAGCAGCAAATATCTTTGTCAGCTCGCATGCAGCAACTGCCAGCAAGGGCGTGTGGTTAGCAGCGGTCAACGGCTCGGAGCTCGTCCGCCGGGGAATCGTCCATCGAATGGAAGGTGAAGTGCTGCACGAACTTTCGACAGACCAACTTGTCGAAAAGATCAAGAGAGCTGTGTGGGGACCCCAAACGTGGGGACGTGGATTACGGGGGTGGCCGATCCTATCCAGAGAGATCACGTTGCCAACGGACAACGATCACTGGCGCTACTTCAAACTGAAGCTCCTTCCTGGTGGGCAGTATTTGTTAGTCTCCCTAGTCAGACCAAATGATCAGCTTAGTTTTTCTGAAAAAAACAAAAACAAAAAATAACCTGATATATGGTCTGATTTTACTCGCGCTATGAAAGCCGTAGGTCAGGATTCCGGATTAGGCAAGGCCCAAAAGGGTAATTCTCACGCCCAATTTGGCTTCACGTAACTTCGCGTAGTCTCCGTCGCGCATCTCCGCCTCCCCATGACCTCCCCAAGCCCATTTACATGTTGGGCAACACCCAACACCCTGGCAGACCATGAACAACCCTCTCCAGCGTGAATATACCCATTCTATCACCTTCCATCAATTTCACCGGCGCTTCGCACCCAGTTCCCTCGTGCCCTCACAAAGTACCAGTTCAAAGGACAGCCATACCTTGCAGCCCCCCGACCCACCCACCAACTTTTCACCTTTGCTGCACCCCAAAAAACTCGCGTGTGATGGCAAATTGTACGGATTTGGCTGGCACGTGACGTCTGATATCGCCGAATCACGACCTACGGCTAACCCAACGCAACTAAAACTAGACTAAGTATTTGTTCCATCTCCGGACCCGTGGGAGCCAGCTTGACTGCTGGAGTATATTCGAGCAGTGTTCGCCTAAAGGGTAAAGGCCTTTAGCTGTCATGTCATCACCATTAGTTAAGCTGGTTTTGAACGGGACGACAACATCTAGCAAGTCCCTGAGGTCACAAATTTGCCACCAATAGCCACCCCGCGTGGAAGCACAAATTATTTTGTGGGCTGGGACCAAGCCCTGACTATTGTATGGAAAGCCAGAGCACCACACTCGTTTGATGGCCGGTGATTGCCTTATCGGGCAGTCGGACCCAGGCCACCGCCGTGTACCGGACATAGGGGGTGTACTATAGTAATCATGTAGTACCACTTGCATGTGTAACTAGACTGTTATGAGCCGTGTCGCGGGAGCGGGGTAGAGGGACAGTCGGCCGGACGAGCGGGAAGTACTCCGAGATTACCGGCGGTTCGGAGCGGTCTCCGAGATACCGGAGTCGGAAAGGAGGACCGGCGGAGCTGATTGACACAACACCACTGAGGCGCAGGGTGAGCGTATACTGCCAGGAATCGTCGAGACAAGAAGGACAGAGTCTAGGGGAGTCAGGGAGATGAGGGGAGCGACAGACACCACTTCGGAGGGAGGGAAGCGACGTTTATTAAACTACTGAAGAACAAGAAGTAAACTAGCGGGATTAAATAGTGTAGAGTCTTAATATAATGTAAAGGAGATAAGAAGGAAGCATGTGGAGGTACATGTGGAGAAGACAATAGGAAACAATAAGACATCCAAAAGCGGAATGAGAAGTTGGATGAAATCAGGAATGCTTCGGATAATCAACATGAGGTGATATGTATAAACTTCGAAGCTTGGGGAAGAAGGAGATGCATGTGGAGTGAACGTTACCATTGATACTGAGGTCCTATGACCACGGGAGTCGTGCCGATCTAGTCTCCGATATTCCGGTAGTCTCCGGTGTTCCGGCGCTCTCCGGAGTTCCGGTAGTCTCCGAACTCCGGAGTAGACCGGAGTTGAGCAAGTTGTGCCGGAGTGTGATGGACGTGGATCGGAGCCTTGGCGCACGGATATAACAGTATCCCCCTCTTGGGTTTGGCTCCCATGCCAAACACTTCAACCGGAGTTGAAAATATTCAGCAGATGTGAACCTAGAGGTTACTGATAATTCAAGGACGAGTAAAATGGTCGATGGATAGATGGAGGAAATGGCCAATGAATTTTGAAGAATAGTTTTGAATTTTCTTGACTTGACTGCTAGAACTCGCTGAGTGGTCACGTGCCCGGACCGTGCTCCGTGGTCACGTGCTCTATGCCGTAAGTTGACACGTCGTCTCTTTCTTTCTCTCCGCCACTCACAACCGGAACCCAACCGCAACCCCAACACCATGTCCAACACACCCAACCCCCAGAGCGGAGCAGGAGGGAATGGAGGAGATGGACAGGAGCCAGGAGCGGGGGGAATTGGAGGAGGAAACGCCGGGGCAGACAAAGGGAAGAAAAAGGCAACTGTGGAGCAGCTGCGGGATGATACCGCCAACGAGGAGGCCGTTGCGGCGGCACGCCGCAACGAGCACCGAGACTTCCTGCGGACCCAAATGCGGGACTTGGTGCGGGCTCCTCAAACCACTAGCCGCGGTGAGTCGCAGCGACGACTGGCGGAGCTGCAACTGCTCCAAAATGATTTGACAAATTTGGGTGAACACGAGGACGTTGAGTTCCTCATTTTGGAGCTCACCAACCCAATGCGAGGGACTCCGGGCCCCGAGGACCCGCCGGTCGACACGGGCGTCGATACCGGTGGTGCTGAGGGAGGTCCGGAGCACGAGGGAGACGACGAGGATAGCGAGGAGGAGGAAGCGGATGAGACGGAGGTCGAGCGGGGGCGGACTGGTCGTTCCGGTGACGACCGGAATGAACCATCCGACCCGCAAGTTGGGGAAAAAGTTGGATACGACCATTTCGATGGGGAGGATCGTAAGTCCTTATTGATTTTCTTTTATCTGAATGTTTTTTTATGAATTAGAACTGATTTGAAACTTGCAGGGTGTGAAAAATGCGCAGAGATCAACAGCGACTGCATTCGGCGCCGCGATTCGAACAAGAAGACGTGCGCCCGCTGTGCGCGCAAAAAGGTGCGGTGTTCGTTCAACCCGCAGACCACGCGCGTAAACAGGCGCGCAATTTCGCGCCAAGCGAGGACGTCCCGTAGAGTCTCCGGTGGCTCCGGGCGTTCCGGTCGCTCCGGAGTCAAACGGCAGCACTCCGAGGCGTTCTCAACCGACGAGGACGGCGGCCGCTACGTCCGGAAGACGTACCGCGGCCAGGAGGTTTTCGTGCCGGAGTCGCGGTGGTACAAGGGCACCGCGTCGCGACCGGCGGCGGGTCAAGCATCTCCTTCGCCGCACCATCGGGAGCTCGATCCGGAGCGACCGATTCTTGGTGCGGTGGAGGAGTTGTATGATTACGTGCGCCGGTTGGAGGAGGATAGGATGAAGATGGGGAAGGAAATAGCGGATTTAAGGGGGATGCTCAAGGGTGCCCGGAGACAGATCCAGGGCGGTGTGGAACGGAGGGACGAGCTGAAGATGGAGAACGAGGAGTTGAAGGAGGAACTGGCGAGGATCATGAGGGAAAGGATCACCATCCCACAGCCCGAGGTCCCGTTGGGGTTGATTCCGTTCGCGGATGACGACCTCAATTTCGCGTTAACTCTCAACGACGCGCGAGACCCCACCGACGAGAGCGGAGGCTCCGGCAGCGATATGGACGTCGACTCCGGTGCGGTCTCCGGACCAGAGGTTGTCTCCGGAGCCGGTGCGAGTTCACCGGTGCGTTCGGAGACAGAGTTGTCGATGCCGCCAAACTTGGGCGATGCGGAGTGGGATGGGGGAAATCGGGAGTCGTCTCCGACTCAACGCGGGACGCCGCGTTTGGGTCGGGAGATTGTTGCTGCGGCCCCGGGAAGTGCACTTTCTGCCCGGGCGCCATCTGTCGAGGAAACGGCGCGACCGCCGACCTCAACTTTCGTCTTGAAAGCTGGCGATTCTGGCAAGTCTGTTCGCCGCCGCCGCGTGCTCCCATTAACCCCCAAGGCCGAGCCGGTTGAACCGAGCATTCCGGGGGCGCCAGGAGATGGAGAGGAGACTAGCGGTGGGGATTCCGGTGCAGCGGCGCAACCGGAGACGAGCGGTGAAGACTCCGGTGCAGCGGTGCAACCGGAGACGAGCGGAGAGGACTCCGGTGCAGCGGCGCAACCGGAGACGAGCGGTGAGGACTCCGGTGCAGCGGCGCAACCGGAGTCTCCTCGTGGTGTTTGGCCGACGCCGGAGCGTGAGCTGCTGGAGCAAGCCGGCCAGGAAGACTTGGAGCTCGTTCGCTCCGCGGCGAGGTTGAGTGTCGCACACACCGACGACGACATTCCCGAGGAGTTGGCGGAGCAACTCGACTCGGCGATGGATGTCGATGCGCCGGAGGCGACTGAGAGTGGAGAGAATTCGGGTGAAGGGGACTCCGGGAGCGCGGTGAAGACCGAACAGCAGGACGCGCAGATCCCGGCCCCGGAGGTGGTGCAATTGAGGGAAGGATTATTGGATGTAAGGACGGAGGATGGGGAGTTGGTGATGACAACGACCATATACATAATTGACGACTAATGTACTTGTATTTTGCTTTTTTCTTGATGTTTTCTTGAAACCAAGTGGCTATAAAATGTAATTAGACTGTTTGCTGCAACGAAACAAACCGGAGTGATCGGGGATAGGAATTTTGAGTGTCGATGAGGACTCCGGATATGAACCACCAGAGGTTACCCGACCGAAGCATGATTCCGATACTCCGAAGTTCACCGGAAGGTTTCGGAGAGGCGTAAGTACTTGGAGTCGCCTTGGGCGTTGTACGGAAGTAACGCCGCAGTCTATAGGAGGGAATCTTGAAGGTTATAGCAAGACAGCGAGGGTCCAGGAACGACTCTCGGTCCTCCGGTTCCGGTTCCGGACACCGGACATCGAAGCCAATGCCGGAGCGTAACGCTGAGTGCAAGAGATGCCCGAAGGTATAGGAAGGAGTGTGTGGGCAAGGGACTTCGGTTTATCTGGCGAAGTTAATGTATGTTGCCAAGATCCAAAGGGAGGTGCTATGGATATCTGTACACCGAAAAGCCAGTTGGTCTTGGAAAAACTGAGCAATACTTGTGTCAACTCCGAGTATCCGACCAACAACCTCGACGAGAAGTCTCCGGAGTGAACCGGAGTACGACCGGAGGTTGCCAGGGTAAGACGGTGCTTTTGGTTGACAAATACACGTGCTCGGAGTCAGAGTTAAGGTCACTCTGACCAGTGTTTGCGCATTTCCAGTACCAGTGAGGCGGATTCTTGAGGTCCGGTGGATACTTCACCACGAATGTCGATGCGGAGTCTGTTAGTGGCGACTGGTTTGTCTAACCACAGATTCCGGACGGACGGGGAACGACTCCGGAGATTCCTGTAATGATGCCAGACCTTCCGGTCAGCTATCCTTTTTTGCGAGGAAAATTTGATTCTTGCGCGGAAATTGTATGGGCGTATCCCCCTCTTAGGGTAGACTTCCCAAGGCTACCGCGAATCATTTGAGAAGTAGAGTCGGTTTGGCTTAAAGCCAGAATATGCCCTAGGGGCAGGGAATTCTCGGAGAAAAGCGATTTTTTCCGGGCGAGTGAACACTCAATCCGGAGAAAATGGCCGTTTCTGGTGGTCGTACACAAGCATGCGAGGTCGCCAAGGATAATTGTTGCCAGAGATACTCAAGCCATCTTGGTGATCGAGCAAAGCTATAGTAGAAGAGTTTCGCCGGCCCGAGATGCCGGAAACGAAACACGACCAGGATGTTCGACTCCGATGGACCGGAATCGAAGATATGGGCGACCGGACAAAGCCGCAACTAGGGCGTTGCGAGCGACGTCTCGAAGACCCAAAGAAGTGCCAGATTGTCGTTAGAGCGGCCTTCCGGTACCGATTATTCGACCGCAGGGGACCGGAGGCCGCGGCGAAGGTCAAGAACGGAGGCCCGATGGAGAAAACGTTGCTAAACGTTCTCCGGTGAGCTCTTACCCAATACATTGACCGTGCGAGGACTCCGGAGCTCAAAGTTGAAAACCGGAACGGTGAATCAAGGGCTTTAGAAGAAGGCGCAGTGGGTTCGGTGGAGTACGTTTATTAGACGTCCCCGGTGAACATGTTTCCACGTTTTGCCCAAATATCTTTTTTCCCGAGTTATTGATTTGGCCAACAATCGACATGGCAGATGCATGGAGAGAAAGGACCAATAGGACAGAGAACGCGGCCAAAGGCAGGCGTCTCATAGAAGGTCGATCCTAGGCGAACGAGAGCAAGGTGTCAAGTTCTCCGAGGGATCGAGAAGCGAATATGCTTCATGAAGGATCCCGGCGGAGGTGCGGAGCATCGTAGCAACCGCAAAACCGTTCCGGAGAGGTGCTCGCAGGAAGGGCTTGGTGCCGGACTTCCTATAGCGGAGCAGAGTGTGGCCAATTGGACACCGACCGAGCGTCGAGGCAACGGAGTAACTCCGAAGGGTCGAGCTTTAGGTCCGGAACGTTCGGAGGAACGAAGATGGCGAGTAGCCGGTGAAACCGGAGGGAATTGGCATTCCAGAGGTTTCATTTTGGTGAGGGCGTCAGAACTGTCGGTGTCGGCGCTAAACGCCGGTCCCTTGTGGGAACAACCGAAAACAATATCCGGCATAATTGCCGGTCGTGTGCACACTAATGCCGATTAATGGATGAGTGTTGCCAAGGGAAAATTCCGGAGGGATTTTGCCGGAGATCTCGCGTACGAAGCCAAAATTCTTCTGAATTTCACATATAAGTACAGTTACAGCCAGTATGAGAGACGAGGAAAAATGTTCGTAGCGGGAGTTGAATCCCGAGGCAATCTCGGAGAGATATGATTGTTGAAATCGTTAAAAACTCGACCCCGGAGAGCGAGCGGTCGTAAGATCTCAACTCCGGAGAGCGAGCGGGCATGGAGAACAAAAGAGCGGAGGCGTAGAGTTTGGTGGTATAACTCTCCGGGAACGACGCAGACGTTCCGGGAAGAGAATTCGTGTTCTGCTGATGCTATTTAGTCGACGACAACGGAGAGGTCTTCTCCGGTGCGTTGGCGCTTGTCGGAGACGATGCGGGAAATACGATCGCACGTCTCGACATGATGATCACTGCTGCCGCAATACATACAAAGTCCCAGTCTCTTCCGGCGATCTGCTTCTTCCTTCCGTAGCTTGCCTTTGTTGTTGAGCAAGCCGGCCACCTCGGCGGTTCGTTTGCGCGAGGGGTCTACCGCCGTCCGAACGTAGCCGGAGGACGGCCCAGCCTCCCCAATCCTAACCGCCCGAGTGTTGGCGGGGATTGGCGATCCGGAATCCGAGGCGATGTGGAAAACAGGAAGGGAAGTGAGCGAGGGCATGCCGGGGGAGATGTCCGAGAGAGCTGCGCGAGGACCGGGGGTACCGCGGTCCAGAAGATCGTTTCCGGAGGGCGTACCGTGGTAATCCTCGGCACCCGGAGAGTTGGGATTGTGACCATAGTCGCCCCAGAACAGGCGAGCGTTCCTCCGGGCTTCAGCGAGTGCGGACTCCGGCTGTGTTGCCCAGTACTTGCTATCGAGACGAGTCACCATTGCCCGGAGTCCGGCGTAGGTGCTCGGATAGCAAGTGCAGTCGTCTAGCTCCAAACTCAAGCGCAGCGGAAGCGCATGATGGAGAGCGTGGCACTTCGCGGATTCGCTCCAACCCAGGCGGGTGAGCAAATCCTCAAATTCGCGTAGGAACGGAGCAATCTCCTCGGAGGGCTTCATCCGGAGAAGACGAAGCTGATCCTCCGCGTCAGCCTGGTGGTCCGGTGTATAGAAAATCTGCAAGAACTCCGAAATGAACGCGGAAAAGTTCCCATGCCAATCGAGCTTGGCTGTGTTGGGACGTTCATAGATGGTCCGAGGGACTCCCCGGAACCGCGACAAGATAAAAATGACCTTGTCGTCGTCCGATCGGAGCTCACGGGGGTGAGCTGCGAAAAATGCGTAGCATTGGGAGAGGAAGGGCATGACGTCCGCTTCCTTACCATCAAAGATGTCCGGGAGGAGATTCTGCGAACTTTCGGAGGTCGGAGATACGACCGGAACGGGTGCAGGTGATGGAGTGACGACCGGAGAATGATGAACAGACATGGGAGAGTTGGAGCGGAGCGAGCGATGCTCCGATGGTATGAGCTCTTCTTCCAAGTTGGGAGCGTCGTTCTCCGGGAGCACGGGCTGCGCCGGCGCTGCGACCGGAGACGGAGGATAAAGAAGTTCGAGTTCCCGATCGAGTTCGGGGAGCGGTGGAAGGCCTTGTTCGTCGTATTCCACGGCATCCTCGAAAATGGGATCGACCGAGGACTCCGGCTCCGAAACGGGATCGGAGGCGGACAGAGGCGGAGTAGGCGTACCCGGATAAACCGCAATGTCGTCCTGAGGCGGACCAACGGTGAACTGACCCATAGGGATCGTTGTGGCCGAAAAAGGAAAGAGAGTGCGGTAAGTCACCGGTGTTTCTCCGGAACCATCAGATTTTTTCGAAGGGTCATGCGGTGGAGAAGGCGATGCCGACGAGTCACTCAGCATGACGACGTACGAGGCAACAGAACCCAGATTAGCGGTGCGAGGTGAAGGCCAAGAGCGCAGAATGAAGTCGGTAGACATGTTGGTGCAGAACTACGAAACCTGGACAGGTGAGTAGTTTAATACTGTTATGAGCCGTGTCGCGGGAGCGGGTAGAGGGACAGTCGGCCGGACGAGCGGGAAGTACTCCGAGATTACCGGCGGTTCGGAGCGGTCTCCGAGATACCGGAGTCGGAAAGGAGGACCGGCGGAGCTGATTGACACAACACCACTGAGGCGCAGGGTGAGCGTATACTGCCAGGAATCGTCGAGACAAGAAGGACAGAGTCTAGGGGAGTCAGGGAGATGAGGGGAGCGACAGACACCACTTCGGAGGGAGGGAAGCGACATTTATTAAACTACTGAAGAACAAGAAGTAAACTAGCGGGATTAAATAGTGTAGAGTCTTAATATAATGTAAAGGAGATAAGAAGGAAGCATGTGGAGGTACATGTGGAGAAGACAATAGGAAACAATAAGACATCCAAAAGCGGAATGAGAAGTTGGATGAAATCAGGAATGCTTCGGATAATCAACATGAGGTGATATGTATAAACTTCGAAGCTTGGGGAAGAAGGAGATGCATGTGGAGTGAATGTTACCATTGATACTGAGGTCCTATGACCACGGGAGTCGTGCCGATCTAGTCTCCGATATTCCGGTAGTCTCCGGTGTTCCGGCGCTCTCCGGAGTTCCGGTAGTCTCCGAACTCCGGAGTAGACCGGAGTTGAGCAAGTTGTGCCGGAGTGTGATGGACGTGGATCGGAGCCTTGGCGCACGGATATAACATAGACACTGGGGGCAACGACCCGGGCACATAGAAATCATGTGCGATAAACGCACATCCGTCGCAGATGTGCCGGACGTGCGGTGCACAAAGAAAAAGGACAAGGTGCTTTGTCTTTTTTCTTTGTGCACCGCATCCTGAAAGCCATGTGCGACGGATGTGCGTTTATCGCACATGGCATTCACCTGCGTGGGTCTTTGCCCCCAGTGAGAGGCTCAGTTGGGTTTTGTCTGCTATTATATCCAAAGAGTACTACTTTGTCACTCCTCTTTGACTGGACTGACCTCAAGGTTTGAGGGAATTTATCATGAGGTCAGTAAATTTATTCGCGGGACCCCCCATGTTTAGTTCAACGAACCATCACCACCGAATTTTGACAGGCAACGCGGTCACATGACCCAGCAACCACAGTCTTCGCGGTGTTTGCGCGAGCGCAGAATCAAATTCACTACATGTGAAAGTATTCAAGTGATGTATGTATTGGTCTGAATTCAAGTGTACTCAGTATGTTAAAGGCTCCACTAGGCCCACCTAAGTGCAGCCTTTGCAGCAATTGTATCGGAGCTTCACAGCTTAACAGCATAAAATATTCATAGTGGCATAAATCATAGGCATATAACATAGAGCTACACAACAAGCCCTCATCCTGCTGTTGCAAGTGCTGATGGAAGCTGGAACCATGTGCAGAACTTGTTGCAAACATGTTGTTCTGGGAATGCATTGAATGCTGCAGGGATATTCCCTTCTCCCCATATTTCAACCCCCTCTCCGATGGATCTTGAACCGAATTCAGGTAGGATCACAAAAAAATAACTGAAACTCACGGCGCAGTCATGATCTGTGGATCAGTCAACAACTTCAAAGTCCCTGGATACAGAGTTAGTTTCCTCCATCAGTGCGCGCACAGAAAAGGTAAGCTTACCTTGGAGGTCAGAAAGATAGATCAGGGCCTTTGTCTTATGATATTGGACATGCTGCATGAACGACAGAAATTCTGCCAAGGCCGAAACCAAATCATTCATCGATGGCAATGGCACGGCACTACCATTGTTGATGAATTTGTAAAAGCCCTCCTTCTGTTCATCGATGAGCTCTTCGATGTGATATGTGCGACAGAGGGTTGAAGTGGAGGCAGTCACGGGACCGGTGATTTGCCGGTGGACAACGGCCACACCAGCGTGGACGAAGCGGACCTCGGGGATCTCGAAAGGGGGCGGTTGTGCAGAGTTTTCAATGGAGTGATGAATAAATGAGTAAGTGAGGTCCATGATGGAATCAGCCCACAGCAAGATATTGGCCTCCATTAGCGTTTTGCGGTATTCGTCGGGAGCCGTCAGGCGGTTGATCGCCCAGCCATTTGGGTTGGCTTCTGTGGGCATGGCACGGCGAACATACATCCGCTTCACAGCAACAGGTTCGTTGGGCTGTCTGCCGAGGCCATCCGTGCCGAGATGCATCAAGGTTAAGTAGCCGGGAGATGCCATTTTGAATGTACCAATGCCTAGCCATTTACCGCTCTCCAGCACCAGTGACCCTCGCGCAGCATGCACTAGGTCGCAAGTGAACCCTTGAAACCCTCCAGGGGCCATGAGCTCCTGGAGCGGTCGTTTGGTAATTCGGAAAAATTCAACCTGGTCACAGACAGTACGGACTGTGCTTTCTTTCATTAGAGCAGAACCACAAATTTTCGAAGACACTTACGCTGCTCGGAAAGCTGTGAATGGGAGGAGCCACTTCCAAGCAATGTGTCACGTAGTTGGTCGCGATTCGGCGACTGGTAGATCTGGATGGCGCGCCGTTTCGATTGGGGCGGAGTCCGCAGCACAGAGGGCTGTATAATCAGCTTGCGATGATCAAGGTAGGTTTAATTCTAAACTCACACCTCTCTGTCGTTTTGAGGATTCATGGACTACGGGAAAGTGAGAAACAACAAGAGAAAAAAAGAGCCCTAACTTGCCTTCGAAGAACTCAACCCCTTCTGCCGAGTATCGAATCTTGCGGTATTCAAACCATACCCTCGAACGACTGGCCCAGGGTGGTATTCATCGTCCGAGTCGGAGTGGTCCTTAGAGTCGGTTCAAACAGACTGTGATGAATGCAACTTAAATTGGATTAAAACTCATCACCTCTCGGGTTGTTCTCTTACCATCTCAGCATCCAGCTAGAAATGTGGGTAAGCACCGAGAGAGGAAGAATAAATCGAACTCATACATCTTTCTGGGCCAGGTATTGACAGATTTCCTCCACTACTCAGCATCAATTACCAGTGCAAGCTCAAATGCCTTGGTTGGCTTCTTGAATGTGGCGACACCGTCCTTACCCTTTGGGCTTCCCAGTGAGGCATCGGTGTTAAAAGTATGGATCATGAGGCGGCTCTTGACCAAGATCAACCCAGTTAGAAATTTCACGGAGCACAATACGTTTCCAGTCAATCGGGCAGTCATTGAGAGCGAGACAAATTTTGGGGTGCATAGTTTCAATTGCCAGCTGCCGAAGAGCTGTCGGACAGCGTAATTTTTTCTTGCTCAATTTGTTCTGATTTACCTTGCAGTTATGCCGCTCATGTCTCAGAGCGATCCAGGTGTTGAGAACTTTGGCCTGGCCAATGGTCATACACTTCTTCGCCACTGGCACGATCCCAGCCTGAAGGGAACACTCCAGCACAGGTGGATGAAGGAGAAGAAGAATGTAATGCCTGAGATCGGATGGTCACAGTTGCGGCACCGTTGGACTCCTGGATTCGAAGACATCCTCGAGATTGGAACAAACAATCGCTGGTATGATCTGAGCATCTTACTTCAAGCATGTGTTCATTGGTTTGAGTTCCAAATGCAGTGGCTGACATATAATTTTTCAGACTTGTCTTTCGCTGGGTCTTCATTCCATGGCTCCAGCGGGAGTTGGATGCATACCGCGACCGTATCAACAACACAGCCAAGCGCGCGGATCGAAACAAGGTGCTGCCGCACGGTGTTCCTAATCACATGTACGAGGCACCAGAAGATTTTGGAGTCCTGGATTTCAAGGTAAGTTCAGTTTTCCTTCACGTCACACCTTCTTAACGGTTTGTAGATCAAGGTTGACCCGGCTGCCATTGCATATGTTCGAAATCTATATGCACCTCCCGATCATGAGGTATTCGAGTTGGTACCCAAAGATTTTGCCAAGCTGGCCACCGAATTCTACACTCAAATTGGCAATCCACTGATTACTCGGACCAATGTTTGGGATATCTACATGGCGTTGCTGAGCCCACTTTGAGCACCTCAATAATCTACATCGTATCCCTGCACAACTGGATGAGCAGTGGGGTTACTCTTTAACCATGGCACGCGACGATTATGAAGACGACCTTGCGCTGATCCCCAACTTGACGCCGTTGCATAATGGTTCGGAGGTTGTTGGGCCCAATGGATACTACTACATGGGTGGGGTCAATAATGGACTAGGATTAAGTGAGTGGTGGCTCAACATTTAAACTTCTCTTGCTGATTGTGCTGCAGATGATGAGCAATCATCCCAGCTCGATGCAATGATGGACCGGGACGATCCCTTGCCCGAGGGTGAGATGGAGTTGGGACCAGTGAAAGGTCTTCACTACGTGCACGTATGGAAAATGCTAGAAATGAGATAGACGGAGTATATCCAACTAAACCAAAACTAAACACTAAAACTACCACTCTCTGCACTGGGTGATGAACGGGTTTGTTCGGGGGTGAAAGCCAAGTATTAGGCTTGTATAGACCAAATGAGTCGAGTTCTTTCAATGCGCTATGGCTTTGGCTCTACTTCTGATCGAAGGAGCAGGACGGTCTGTTTGGCAAGTCTGATTCAACACAAGTTGGGGTTTTTGCTCGAAAGCGGGTTTTATTGCAAGTAACGGTGGTTTAGACCGGCGTAGGGTTTTTGTCAATGTTCTGGGGTAACAGGTCACACACACACAGGAACGTTCAGTTCAAGTTGCGGAATAGTTCGGTCAAATAGTTCAAGTCCAATCGGTTCAAATAGTTCAAGTCCGTGCGAGTCAGGTTCAAGTCCGTGCGAGTCAGGTTCAAGTCCGTGTGAGTCCAAGTCCGTGCGAGTCAATCAAGTCCATGCGAGTCCAATTCCTTTCAACAAGTCCGTGCGAGTCCAAGTCCGTGCGAGTCCAATTCCGTTCAGGTTCAATCCAATCCGATCATTCAAGTTTTGTGTGAAATACAAGTGCGCGTAGCGACTAGCAGTCCAAGAGCACGACTAACTAGAACCAATGACTTGTCAGGTCACCGCCCCAGGGAGTCTGCTCGAGCACGACTATCCAGTACAAATGGCTTGTAAGGCCACCGTCCCGGGGAGTCTGCTGCTCTTCTACTCTACTCTACTGTCCTTTTATACATGATTCAGAAATATGGGACTAATAAATATTTGATGTTCATTCGGTAGACTATCCGGTATCAGCGTTTCAGATATTTCGGTTCTTCTTCTGATTGGTTAGCTCGGCTGGCTTCCGTGGTCCAGATGGAGGTTGGTCCGTTTTTGGTGAGTGGGGTGTTTGGTTCTTCCTGACCATGTCTTCTTCATCCTGCTGCTTCCAGCTCTCTCTGGAACGCATTCGTAGACTTGGCTCAGTCAACTAGACGGCCGTCTAGTTCGTAGGCGTTTTGGTATAGTCCATGCCAGTAGTGGTACCGGACTTGGTTCAACTTTGCTTCGGATCACTTTCGCCTCTTGGCAATCACAGATCACTTTCATCCCAGAATAGTTTGGTAGACTATCCGAGGTGGTCTCTTGTTTGCGCCAAACAGCCCGTTCGGTTGGCTTTCCGAACTGGTACCAAAATAGACCATCGGCTGGCTACCCGAGATAGACCGGTTGGCTATCCGAGATAAGTCCAGGCACCAAGTGCATTTCTCGGTCCGTCAAGTTTCGAAGTCACGTGCTCGGTCGCGTCGCGTCCTTGGTTCAAACTCCTCCAAACAGATGGCTTCTTGCCAACTGGTTTCGGATCATTACTACTCTGTCCCGTATAGTTGGTGAATTTAACTCCTCCTCCTCATAGTAAGTGGTCTGGCTGGCACTTTGGCCTTTCCGAATCTTGTTACATATCCGTCTAGTTCGTGCACTTGATTTTCGGAGACACATCTAGTAGTGGTACTTCCTGTCCATAGAACCGGTTGCACTTAATAGGGTCATCCTAGCCATCTGGATCATTTAGTCAGACTTGTGTGAGGCCACAATCCGCTCTGGTTGACTTATAGCTTCAGTCTAGTTCACTGTTAAAAATGAAAAGATTTCGTCTTTTCACGCGTAGCAGTTTCCCGGCTTATCACCAGTTGGTTGCTTGGTTTTCTGACGAGGAGGAGGAACCCGGTGACGAGGTTTTTGACTAGATATTCTTTATGCCTATGATTTATGCCCATGAGTATGTTTATGTTATATTGCCTATGCCAGCGCTGCAAAGGTTCTGGTTGGGTCTGATATACTCGGCTGAGCACCCAGAACCTTACACCAAGACATCTGATACACGCAGGGAACCTAATCTTGTGCTCGTGCAAACACCGCAGCTGCTGGGTCATGTGACCGCGTTGCCTATCAAAATTCGGTGATGATGGCTCGTTGAACTAAACATGGGGGGTCCCGCGAATAAATTTACTGACCTCATGATAAATTCCCTTAAATCTTGAGGTCAGTCCAGTCAAAGAGGAGTGACAAAGTAGTACTCTTTGGATAATATCTTCCACATATTCAACACCGGATGGAGATTTGTTGATGGTCAACTGATTTTCCCTGCAAATGTATTGATATAATAGCAGACAAAATCCAACTGAGCCTCTAGTTAAACATGCAAGTGGTACTACATGATGACTATAGTACACCCCCTATGTCCGGTACGCGGCAGTGGCCTGGGTCCGACTGCCCGATAAGGCAATCACCGGCCATCAAACGAGTGTGGTGCTCTGGCTTTCCATACTATCGGCAATTTGTCGGCAACGGCGGAGGAGGAGGAGATATTTGATGCAACTGAGGACAAAACATTACAGATGAGAGGGGTATTGAGATAGATTTTGGGACAAATTTCGCGCTTAAAAGTAGTAGTACTTCACTGGCTTGAACCAAGGGGGAACCGGCATTCTAAAAAAAAAAAATAGGGCCGTTTTTCTTTTTTCCGATGAAACGGGCAGCTGCGCCTGACTATGAAACTCGCTAGGATATGCCTAGGGAATGCGCACTAAATGCAACAAACCACTAACACACACAACTAACACAACTTCACTTTATACTCCCAAGAACTGGCGCACTCCTTGGTTGAGTTCGGGTCCGAGCCGTAGTATGCGACTACTGGTTTTGGATTCCTAGGGGCAAACGAAAAGGTATCGATTTCTGTTCTGCTACTGACACTGGTTCTACTCTCTGGTCTGTTCTTTGGTACTACCACAGTCCTTGACTCGAAACGCTGCACACCGACTGGTGATTTGTGAACGGGTTTGGGGGGGGGGGGTAGGGTACTAGGGTTACCGAAGTAGCTCCTAGGCAAAGTTTGTAAAGTTTCCATCTGAAAATCCCAATAGGGCTATGCTGCTTCCACAAGTACTGCCTCTCAACAAGACTAGGCCAGATAACCGCCTTGCTGGACTCGCGTTTCCTGTACTAACGCAAGAAAGTTTCCGTACGCTTTGGCTTTTTGGGGCCTAGGGACAACTAGCTCTGTTCACTGCGATCTACCGGTTCAATCTTCCACTGCGCTCAACCAAAGCGTTCTACCTAGCTAGCGCCTAACTTGGTGTTTAGGTCGAAACTAGCACAGCCTCTGCGTTGCCAATGCGAAGTAACCGCGCAGCCAATGCAACGGATAAGTCTTCCTTCCTAGCGCGTGTGGCCCTCGTAGATTTTATACGTGGAGCAACGAACCGCCTCTTGTTCCAACGCGAAACTTAGTTGTTTATACTTGCACTGGTTCTCAGAGATATTCAACTTGAAATGTCACTCCGAAAATAGCCAATCAAAAACCAAGATTCGATTCTACAGACAATACAGATACAGAGGAAAAATATGTTATTCTCTCCGCAGATCGCCCGAGGACACCCACACCGTTCTACGATGAGCGGGGATGAACTGAGCTATAGCGGCTTTTTCTGGTTCTTTTTATACTACTGAGTCCTTTGAGATGAGATAAGATGAAATGAGTAATGGAGTGGTGGTGTTTGGTCGTTCGGCAAGCAAGAAAACGCTGCCGAGGTGATTCGTAATTGCAGCCAGATGAAACAGTCAGCGTGGCTGATGCTTTCCTTGGCCTAGGTGGGTCTGGTATTTGCAATGACTGGCTGCCGACTGCAGCCGATCATGCGTCATTCTTCGGAGGCGGTTCCGCGTCGCCTAGCACACTCATTCATGTCTTGTCATCCTCCGATAACGTCCGTTCGTTCGCGGTCTGAACTTCTTAGCAAGGTGACATCTCCCCATCGTTGCCAATCGTCTCCATTTGGCTTTCCCGGGGGCCGTTAGGCTAGTCCTGCTAAAATAGTCAGGTATAATCCATCCCTAGGTACTGTGCGTTCTTTCCTAGGAGACTGGCTATCGTTTCCAATCCGTCTTCCTTGGTAGCAATTGCGTAACCAATGGCCCTAGGACCCTCGTCCTTAGCATCTACTTGGTTATTGCCGAGTTCTGTCCTCCTAGGCAAATGCTAGGTTCCTCTTTGTGCAGTCATTGGCTCTATATTTATAGATCCCTTGTTGTACTCCGTTCCTAGGCAGGAATATCCTCCTTGATAATGTACTTCAGAGCCTGGTATCGCTTGTAACTGCGTGCCTCAGTCTCGTTCATACTACAACCAGCAGTCGGAGCTCGCTCTGGTTCTCCTTTGTACCACCTGACAGAGTTCTGTTGGTACAGAAGCCAGCTTTGTCTTCCTAGGAACACTAGTGTAACTAGTGGCTTAAAAAGCGCAAAGTTTAGCTAGATGGCAGTGCCTTGGTGTGGCGCCGTTTCACCGACTCAACCGCTGGATTAACTAACTACTATCACTGGTTGGGAGATTCAAGTTTTTCAGCACAATTTACGGTGAAAAATGTCGTTTGTTTTTCAGACATTTTTCACCGAAAAAGTGGGTGAAAAACTCAAATCATTTTCACTATTTTTTGAGCTCAAGGTGAAAAATTCAAAAGAAAGGCAAAAAGTGGTGAAAAATGTTTGAATTTTCCACCTACTTTTTCAGTGAAAAATGTCTGGAAAACAAACAACATTTTTCAGCGTAGATTGTAGTGAAAAACTTGAATCCCCCAACCAGTGTATACCACACTAGGAAGCTGGCCAGAGGTGGAATACAAGGGCTAAGACTTGATAATACTTTCCCTTTGTACTTCCGTGGTGGAATACGACCCACTGTGCACCTTGGGACCGATTTTCAACCAAAAGTGATGAGTTGATGAAAAGCTGTGCCCGGCTTGATTCCCGTTGGAGGGTGAGAAAATCAATTCCCTTAACTCCGCGCGACTATTTCGTCTCTTTCTCGTCCAATTCTTCACCAATTCACGAGGTTAAACATTCTAAATTCTCGCCTAATGTCGGGCTCTGTCATAGAGGGCCATTCAACGCCTTCGATTGCCGTATACATCTACCAGTTCGCTTGTATGATTGCTGCCCAGACTTACCGATCTCCATCTTCACCTCCAGATACCGCCGTGCTCGTCTAGAAGACACTCTTCGGGGTTTGTCCAGAGCATTATATCGGGTCAAACCTCAATATGATGCACTGCACAGTGTGCCAACTGATCACTGTCGTGCTTCGTGGGGGAAGAAGTATAAAAGCACATTTTTCAACCTGGAAAAAAGATCAAACGTCGGGTTCTCCGGAGACCCCTTCAGACGTGGAGCTCTGTGGTCAGGTATGTTCATTAACTTCCAATGAACCTCCCCACAGCTTATTCTGGCCAACCGTGCCCTATCACTGGTGCCCCAGCGTCGTTTACATCTCGGGAGGCCTTCCAAGGTCTGATTGGGTCATAAACTACATCGTTAACACAGATTGACGCCTTTCAATGCACGTTAAATGTGACCGGAATACATTGTATGAACCCCTTATGCATTATGGTCCAGATCGCGGGCGCGTAATGGCCCGCAACAATCGCACATTCGTGGCGGCCAGCTTCCCCAATATTTCCCCTTTTGGCAAGTCCCGAACAATTATATTCGTGTTGTGCTCAAAACAGGGTGAAGAATTCTGAGAATATGCTCAGTTTCTTCCCAAGATGCGCGCCTATCGCATGGGTTAAGGCGAGGCCCCGAGAAATCCTGTATTAAGCCGAGAACAGGTCGAAAACCCTTAGGTGGCCAGGTTCCCGGCGCGATATAGTAACGTTCCCACGCACCATATATGGTAATTTGTTACATGTCCAAGTTACCGATGAGCTGGAAAATCAATACAGACCATCCATATTGAGCTCTTTTCAATGTAGGATACCAATTGCAGTATTCAAACCTCTAAAACAACCTCCCAAGACAAATTTTGATCCTCCGAGAATTATCATCTCTCTTACCATATATGGACTTCAACTCAGGCAACAGGTGCAGGTGGGTAAACAGGGCAGTTTGAAGGCATACAACACTCAGAGACCGAAATTACGCCGGCTGAGCGCTGGTCAAACAGAGGTTCCCGGCCAAAGAGTGGTGGTTGATTATTTTTTTGCGGCCTGGCGGCCGGACTAGCTAACCGCTCCTTAGTCACCGGTTTGAATGCCGGTGCCCCCTTGGCTTGAACGCGAATAAAATTAGTGGTGTTGGACCGCGTGGGAAATTGATCAAAGACCTTTAGCTGCCCTTTAGCTAAAGGCCTTTACCCTTCAAAAGGCTTTTAGAAATTTCGGACCCCCAATTAAAGGCCTTGAGGGCGAACACTGTATAATTCGAGCGGAAGATTATTTGGACTCACAAGGGCGGCATGCCAAGCACTGTCATTATGACCTTTGACGTTCAGTTGACGACCATCCCGTACCACACTGTGATCATGAGCTGCCAGCGCACTCAGAGAGGTGATTCGTATGAGAAGTAAGAGGGTTTGATCAATTGTTTTAGCTGCAGCGTTCTGACGCACGTCTGTACTAGCTTTGTGGAGGTGCTGAGTCCGCTGACTTGGATCTGAGAAGCGGAATGGCTCAGTCCATGGTTGTTGCCCGTGTTCCCGACGGCCTCAGCCTTGGCCACGAGGGCCCATATGCCCACCCTCAAATCTCCGGCGACTTTGCCGCTGTGGTGGTGGTCACCGACATCGTGTTAATCAATTGGCGCGAAGGGATCTTTGTCACGATCCACATCGACTCCACGTCGCCGTTGTTCATGAACTTCTGCCGTCTCGTGCTGAATCCGGAACATGTGATCCTTTTACTGCCGGGAGTCCGGGACCGGACAAAGACGAAAGTTTAGTCGTTTGTTCCCTTGCAGCGTTACCCTGGACACCCGTCGACGCTTTCACCATTCCGTCGGGAAGCGCAACCAGCGCTTGAGCTCTTCCCAAAATTCGCATCGAACGTTCCGAGCCTCAGCGAGGAAGATACTCATGGCCCAACGTCTGGCATTGTGATGTCTGTATATGAAAGTCCGATACAGGTTGGGCTGTTTAGACGAATCTACATCAATCGTGCACGCCGTTCCGGAACCACAGCTACAACCTCGAATTGCGTAGCAGTCACCCCATCTTGGGACATCGATCAACCACGTACGGTACGGTACCTTGGCCAATCGGCTGTTCATGTATATGGAAGCCCGTTCTCTGGTCACACTGTGCAGGGGAAGCACCCGTCGTCGTTCTACTTGATGCCGCCTGGTTTGTACCGTGACGGTGGGGACATTATCGACCGATCGTTGGAGATGAAGGAGCAACAGACGTCGTTTCTCCATTTTTTCGCCGTACAGCGGCGCATTGGCGTATGACACGCGCGGTTCTCTGGTTGTGCGATACTATCAGTAGTCGGGGAGAAAGATTCGAGTACTTGTATGTATCTAGTACGCCTGATCCACAGAATTATGTAGTCTCTTCTAAACAGACGCTACAACATGCAAAACTCGTACCTCGTTATGTTGTAGTCTACTGTACTATTATGACCAATGGTTCAGGTGACGGGTGACGGGGGGTCGTGAACTGAACCAATTCGGCATGGGTGACGGTGACATTTCGATTTTTGGCGTGAAATAGGGGCGAAAACTGTCAAAAATTCTCGGCCGGCACTTGCCGGAGGCTGCCGTTCCTCCATTTATGGGAATTTTCAGTGATTGCTGATCAATGAACCGTGATCCCAGTGAACCTTTGGGGTGACGGGTGACATAGCGTGAACCTTTGGTCGTAATAGTACAGTATCAGTTACCCGGCATCACCGATCGGTACCCCGCCTTATCAAAATTCTGGATGGTGAGTTGCACTCCGGAACGTGTATTGTACGTGTTTTATGACTGATTCCTACTCACCATCCAGAATTTTGATAAGGCGGGGTACCGATCGGTGATGCCGGGTAACTGACAGACTACAACATAACATTATGCGCTTTGACTCTGGCGTCGCTTTTTTTTTCTTCCAGCCCCCTGGACCGGGGCCCGTGCCCCACTGCAAGTTCTAAAAACCTGCTTCCAAGTGATTATCTCCATTGCTAATTGTACATTACCCCAATGTTCCTCCCTGAAGTTCAACCTCGAACTCAACGAAAGGAAAGAAAATCCAGCCGTGTCGGGAGGTTCCGGATCAAGACGGACCATCTTGTCCCAGCCAACTCCCATGAATAAGTTCTCATCCTCCAATCGTCATATGGATGACTCGGTCAGCGCGGCAAGTGACTAGTGAGATTTAATTCTGCTTTCAAACCAGTCTTGCAGCTTACAGAGGAGTTGTTGCCGCCAGAGACGCGTCAGTTTTTCAACATGAGTCATTTCCATTTACGCTCCCCATATTGCTAATAATGCCGCCGAGTGCGACAATCTCGTCGGCTAGGAGAGTATAAGACCGAGAGCCTAGAGGGCGATAGATCAATAAAGTCCAATCCCCCGTTCACCACTAACTGCCAGCGATGTCTACACTTTTCACCCCTTTGACCCTGGGCAGCACCACGATTTCGAACCGGCTTGGTATGCTCATTTGCTTCTGTCGTCCTCTCTTAAACTCCCTGACGCATGGATTTTCAGGAATGAGTGCTTTGACCCGAAACCGATCCTCCAAAACCGTGCCAAACGATATCATGTTGAAATACTATGTTCAACGTGCCGCCGGTGGCGCAGGGCTGATCGTTAGCGAGGGCGTCCTCATCTCGCGTCAAGGGTACTGCCTTGAATCTCTTCGTATTATTTCCCTCCTCTTAACTGTGTTGCCCAAAGGTCCGAATGGCCCAACGCGCCGGGAATCTGGGAGAAATCCCAAATCTCTGGATGGAGAAAGATCACGGATGCAGTTCACGAGGCCGGAAGCAAGATGTACGCGCAGGTTTGTTTGACCGAGACTGTATATGCCGACTCGAAATAGCAGCTGATTCGTTGGTTCGCTAGCTCTGGCATTGTACGACTGTTTCTCCCTTCCCTACATCTGCATTTTTTCGTTCTAACCTCCTCTTTAAGTGGGACGTGTAGCCCATCCTGATGCGCCTGAACAAATCGCCGCCGGGGTTGTGAGTTAACGTTGCAACCCTTTGATGTTCCTGTACAACATTAACGCCAAACCCAGCCGGTATATGCACCGTCTGCCATCTCTGCTCGCGGCGGCAAATTCCGTTTTCTCCCTGGGGCGCCTGGATATGTCAAGGTATTGATTAAATATTGCGCAGCCAGGATTATCAAGGTGACTTACGGTCGCAAATCCCTAGCCCACCGAAATCGAAGACCCCACGACTTTGATCGCGCAATTTAAACAGGCAGCAATAAACGCAAAGGCGGCTGGATTTGATGGTGTTGAACGTCAGCGAGAGTTCAATTTTGAGATGTGGCAACGCTCATGATTTCCTCTTTACTTAGTTCACGGAGCGAACGGCTACCTTGTCCACCAATTTCTCGACTCGACCTCAAACAAGCGAACGGACAAGTGGGGTGGAAGTCCCGAGAACCGCGCACGGTTCGCGCTGGAGACGCTCAAGGTGTTGATTGAGGTCTGGGGCGCCGACGTCGCGATTAAGCTCAGCCCTGGTGCGTTCTTCGTTCCTTCTTCACTCCTCGATGAGTGAGTCCAGGAATTGACGCCCACTCACCGCTGCGAGTTTTTAGCGGGCAGATACAACGACATGGGCATGCCTTTGGAAGACACCATCGAAACCTTTGGATATCTGTTACGCGAGGCAAACAAGCTGGGGCTGGCGTACATCGCCCTGATGCGCTACCTCCCGTACTTGGACCCCGAGTTTGACGGTCGGTCCCTTCGAGCTCCTCCTGCCTGCATTTTACTGAGCTCGTCCAATCAATTCTACGATAGGCAAGAAACTCGCCACTCCGCACGACGTCCTCGCCACATTCGCCCCCTTCCTCACCAAAACACCAATCTTCGCGAACGGCGGCATCACGCCCCCCGAGGCCGAATCACTCGTCGCCAGCGGCACAGTCGCCGGTGTGTTTAACGGCCTGGGCTGGATCGCGCATCCCGATCTGGGGAAAAGGGTGAGAGAAGGGAAGGAGCTTGACAACGCACCGGATTTCGCGACGCTGTATGGGGCGGAGGGGGTGGACCCTGCGCTGGGGTATACAGATTATAAGGAGGCGGTGTATTGAGAGGGCGGAGGATATGTGCGGTGTAGACTTGGATAGAGAATCAATCGAAAGACCGAGGATTTTTTACCCTTCGGATGTCTGACTTTTGGTCTTCGGTTGGCCCTCTGACAGTACGCACTCGGAGGACTATTTCGGTCATTTATTCGACGCGGCGGGGTATCGAATCAGTCAGCGCCCATGTTTCCTTCCAGCCTGCTAGTGTGTCGATCTTCCTCTGCAGTTCGGTATTCATTCAACGATCAGGCGGACCCGACTATTCTACCCATCTCTGGTAGATTTTGACCGTATCTATTGAACCCTCCGGACTGTCGCTCAAATCCGGGGACACTCGACATTCGACATCATGCCGCCGAATCCATGTTGTAGCTTCTTGACAACATGCTGTATGCCGATCTTCCAAAATCTCTTTTTGAATCAGTTTCGCGAAGCACCACCAGGGTGCAGTACAATTTAATCCAACCGAGGTGCCCGCGATAGCAAGGTATGCATATCATCTCGGTCAAATTCTAGACTCTCGCTATGAGTCGCTGCATAAAGTTTCACAACAGCTTAAAATTGAAAGAGAATAATTCCAACTTGAATATTTTCGCTGCCTCGTCGTTTTCAATGTACCCTAATTAGTTTTGGGGCACACACTCGATTCGGGTGGGGCATTCCAAAATATAGCGGAAACTCCAAGTTTTAACTGTTTTTAAAAAACTTTTGGATTGCTCCACCTCCCACAATGGTTCGCTCTACCTTCAATTCCACGCCGTCCAATATAGTTCCCGATTATGCCAGGAAGGCCCGGTTGCGGATGCATAATTTTTTTTATTTTCTGTCGCTAGTTTTTCAATGGGACACCAGTTCAATTGGGGTCCGGGGCATAGGTATTTTTATTCCTGGTGAGTACACACACACCACTCGGAATCTCCAAACCTTCCAAAATAATGTAGCTCGGCGAGCTTATCCCGAACCGGCGGCGCATCAGCGCTTCGGCTTGATTTTGAAGCAGAGTTCCAACACCACAGGAAGATTTTTTCTCTCTTAGATCCCGGATCATATCTAGACTACCAATCGCCAGAAGCCAAATGCGCGTTTGACCTGCAACGTATTGCACTCGAGACTGAATTGCCAAATCGGGACGCGAGCGTGAGTTGTGGCGTATTTACACGATCGAATCAACGCTATCTGATGGTAGCGATCAGTCATTGTTCATCCTCACCCTTAACGTTCAAGCACTCGGCTTCCTTTCAAGTGGCTCATTCATCGGTCATTGTCGCTCTGACCGAATCCCCGCTGCCGACTTTAGCTCAGCTATATGACGCTTGTCCTGACGGTGACCGTGACGTGAACGGTTCCGGGTCTCCACAAAATTCTTCACACACGTTGTTTGTGGCCAAACGAACACCCTGGTCCGGTTCAATAGGATGAACCTTTCGTCGTGTTTTCTATCCAAATGGCATCCAGAGAGCCTGTTTTTTTCCTTCGCACTGGAGCGCGGTCAACGGAATACAGCTGGCTCTTGCCAGAATGCGCAGCGGCCGCGCTTACCATTACTTAGGTTCCGTCCGTACCCGGTTTAACCCTCAACAGGCTCCGCACATTACTCATCTCGAACTCAACACCGACGTCATCAACGGATAATATCGCGGCTCGCCATATATAAACCGCTCATGCGTATGCTGGAACTTCACAAACCGCACCTCCCACATTTTCCACCCCTTCTTAAAACTTTACGACCCCTCACCCAAGCGCTCGAAAATGACCGACGTCGAAGCTAATGTCGCTGGAAGGCGAGGACTTAACGGTGTAGGCCGAGGAACTGGTGCCACTAGCTTCATCGGAAACCCCACCGGCTTGTGCGTATCTCTCCCTCTCGTGAATACCGCACCACAGCTATTAACGCCGCCTCCGACAGAGGAATGCTCGCCTTCGCCACGACGCTCTTCGTCTTGTCGCTGTACCAAGTCAACACCCGGCACGTTAGCGAAGCCAACGCCGTCCTCGGGCTGTCGTTGTTCACTGGCGGCCTCGCGACGTTCATGGCTGGGATGTGGCATTTCCCCAGGGGTAATGGATATGGTGCCGCTGGTGCGTTTTCCCCTTCCCCTCAATTGCACTTCCTTGCTAGTTGCTCATGGTTTATGGGATAGTGTTCACGATGTACGGCACCTTCTGGATGTCCTACGGCCTCTTCTTCATCCCGTCCACGGGCATCATGGGCTCCTACACTGTGGACGAGTTCCGCAGCGCCATCGGCATATATTTTATGGCTTGGATGATGGTCACCATAATCCTCGGGTACGCTCTCAGTCCTTCTTCGCCGGTCCGAACTTGCTCATTCATTTATCCATTTTTGCAGCATAGCGTCGATCCGCCGGCATATAACCTGGATCCTCTTCTTCAGCTTCCTCACAATGACATACCTGCTCTTCGGCGCGTCCAACTTCAGCCACAGATCCGGGTACGTCCTCCGCCTCCACCTCCGTCTACTTAATGTTAATAATTCTGTGCAGGCTCCCGAAAGCCGCCGGCGCCTTCGGCATCGTCACTTCCTTCATCGCGTACTACCACGCGCTATCGAAGCTGCTGGAAGGCGACTATGCGCCGTTCGGGTTGCCGTTGGGGCGGTTTGGGGATAACACTAACAAGAGATACTAAGGAGGTGGAACGGTTTTACGACTAAAAACGCCCTCAGCAATTGGATGCTGAGCGGTCGTACGATTGATAACGTCTAGCAGATTCTAAATAATATGTACTACTAACGTCTGTACGAATGGTCACACACAATAGCATTCAATATGTACTTAGTATTAACGTCGTTCCGCCTGCACACACATTACGCCTGCATACACACGATTAGAGTACGAATGAAATTTAACACGGAGAAACCACACTTCACCCAGAGGAATCAAGTTCAGAAGTTCAACCCTACGCCGAATCGGGATCAAGCCATTCCTGCCTCCGGTTCTTCAACTTTCTTGCAGGCGTCTTATCTTGCTCTTTTTTTGTATCTCCGTCCGCCGAATGTCGGATGAACTAGTGCTTAAGATGTGCTGAAGACTATTCAGTCTTCTGTCCGATTCACCTGGCTTCCCACAACTTCACGCATTGAAGGCCCAGTGGCGCACGGTTCACACTCACCCACATTTCCAGTGGGACGCCGGTTCGACTCGGTTTGGGCCATCATAACCGCGACCGTGGGTTTTTTAAAACCTTGTATCGAATTCACCTCTTTGCAATGGGGATTAGCTTAGTTGAAGTAGTGCTCCGGGCTCCATGGGCGCAAGACAGTCTGGGATGTTGGTTGTCGAATTAATTGTCTGTCCAACACGAATCATTATCTCTAGAGACTCTGTCCAACATCGAAATCAGGAACCAATTATCTCTGCAAACGACTCAGCGTTTCAACACACGAACGGGTGGTGGATAACGGCGCAACTCAGCCGACTTCACGAAGTTCTCAGATATCCACAGAAGGCCCGGTGGTGCACGGTTCGCACTCACCCACATTTCCAGTGGGACGCCGGTTCGACTCGGTCTGGACCGTGGCTGGGATCCTTTGATGCTTTTTTTTTACCTTGCATCGAAACTGCCTTCAATAGGGACGGACGCCTTGGGTAATTCGGACTTCAGTGGGTTCAATGTAGGTAGGATGGAAGAGTTTGGGGCGTTCAGCGACAATTGAACTGGGGGACGGATATTATTATAATATTTTTGCGAAGATTTACTGATTCAACACACAAACGGTGGTACCTCGTCAGATTTTCTCTGTCAGTATCTTTTGGACGCGACTCACCCGACTTCACGCAGTTCCCAGACACCCATGGAAGGCTCCGGTGCACAGTCCGCACTCACCCACATTTCCAGTGGGACGCCGGTTCGACTCGGTCTGGACCATATAATTGCATTGCATACCGTTTTTTTCCCCCGTTGCTTGCATCAAATTTACCTCTCTTCAATTGATGTTGTCTTGATTCACGTGGTACTCCGGGTTTTGGTTCAAGGCAGGAAGGGCGGAATTGGGGATCCTGATAGTCACATTAATTGTTTGTCCAACACTGGAATCAATAGTTGTGTTTCAATATACGAAAAACAGCGGGACACTTGATCCGTTCGAGTTGGACTTGGCGAGGCCAAGCGAATGAACAGCCCTTTCGCCTAGTATGAGGTGGATATCCAGGCCAAATTATCCGAGACCATGACTCGGCAGATGTCGATGTAAAGCGTGTCCTTACCGGCAGCCGTGAGGATAGAGTAAGACCGCTAGAGGCCAAAGAGTTCAAGGCGACGCGGCCAAGATACTAGAAAGATATCATCAGTGCCTCAAGAACACACTTGCCGGGATCCGGCCCTTCGCACAGTTCGCTTGCGAGGTCGATATCTTCTTCAGGCGCTCACTCTTTCGTTGAAATAACGACCGATTGCTTATGTTTGCGAGGAATTCTCGGCCTCTGCGAGTCATTAATATTCCAGCGTGAGGCTCGCACATCTCGTCGTACCGCCTAATCTTCCCCCTCCCCAACCGCCCCACCCCCCCGCTCCCCACCACCCCCTTCCCCCGCCGCCCACCTCGCAGCCTTCATCTCCCGATACCTCGCCACCGCCGCCTCCCTCGCCGCCGCCATCTGCAGCTGCTGCGCCGGCGACAGCACCCCACTCCCCTTCGTCGTAAACGCACCCGACTTCGCCTTCCCCGTCGCCTTGCGCGCGAGGTTGGACAACTCCGGCGGCGCGAGCGCGATGTCGTTCAGCCGGCGCGGCGCCGCGGTCGACGTGCGCGCGAACTCTTTGGGCCGGGAGGCGTGTTTGTCTACCGGGGGGTCGGAGTCGGAGTCGTCTGCGGCGGCCTTGACTTTGGCTTTTAGTTTGGAGTTGGAATTGGGATCGGGCGTGGATTTAGTGTTTGGGGCGGTCGTGGATGATTTCGATTTCGATGGTTTAGAGGACGCGGCGAGGTCGGATGCGGGCTTCTTGCGTTCGGCGCGCAGGGTGGCGAGAGAGGATTGTACCGCGGATCGAACGAGCGGGCGCATGTCGGTTTCGATTCGTCTGCAGAAAAATATATCAGCCACTGCTATGGAATAATCGCGAGGAGGACCGTTGTAGTCAATGAACGCGGTGTTCACATCCATGAGCCATGGGGGATACCACGTACTTGTTAAAATGCGCCAACGTCTCCCCAGGTCGAATCTGCGCCTCCGCGACCTCCAATTTCCGCTTCTTCGCCTTCTTCGGCCCGTCCTCCCCATCTCCATCCTCTCGCGACTTGCGCTTCGCCCGATAGTCCGCGCGAACCTGCGCCGCATTCAACGCACGGGTAAACGACTTGGGTAGCGGTTCCGAGGAGAGAGCGTCCCCGCCGGCGCCGAGCCGGGTGGGCGCTAGGTCGGAGCCCCTACAAAATGAGTTGGTTTAGTGTGTGTTGTGAAGGGCTTCAAGGGAATAAGGGACTTTTTGGTCCGTTGCTCGTCGCGGATGGAGCGTTTGGCGCGTTTGTGCGGCATGGGTGAAAAGAGGAGGAGTGTTTGGTTCCGAGGGCGATGGCGTGTTTGGTGTTCGGCTCATCGGCAGGAGGCTGCCGAATGTTTTGAACGCAATGGTCTTCAGAGAGGCGGCGCTTTCCGCGTGACAGATTTTGCTGCAAACTTGGTATTTGAATTGAATAGTGCGCATCGAGTCGTAATTATTTTCATTTGCATTCATTCGTAGAGTATTCGTAGGCTTCGTAGGGTAAAGTATCGTATGGTTCGTTATTCAAGAAATTTGAGATAGAATACTTATGCGGCGCGATCTACCACGCACTGAGCATCAGACGGAGATAATCGCGTCCAACAAGCTGCAGCCCGCAAAACTTCGTTGCGCTATTCAACACATCAAGCCGCAACGCCCCGCGGCTCACATCGTACGCCCCTAGATTGGGCGACTGGGGCAGGCGTCGATAATACGCCTCCGAAACCATATCCCACGCGGGCCCCGACAGCGCCGCGCGGTCCGCGTGGCTCAGCGGCTGGTTGAAGTACGTGTATATTGCGTCGAGGACGTTCTCCACCGTCACCGCGTGCGCCCCCTGCCCGCGCGCGAAGATGGGGCCCCAGTGCGATTCCCAGTGCATGAGGATGGGGTTGTCGGTGTCGGCATATGATATGGTGAGGAGACGCGTTGAGGGGAAGGTTGCGGGGCCGTCGAGACTGTCGAGGGTTTGGTGCGCGGAAGGGGTCGTGCAGCGTTTGGCGGTGGACGGGAAGCAAGTGATGTCCCAGTCTAGGTATGGGTACGCTCCGCGAGGACTGCAGAGTTCGGGGCTCAGGTGTGACCACGCCGGGGAACACACGAGTGCGGGAGACCATGGGGGAAAGGCGATGGAAGTGGGAGTGAGAAAAGGTGTTGTGTTCACTGGAGGGCCGTCGACGAGTGGTGGTGGGGCGTTACGGTCCTTGAATCGTACCCGACGACGACGACGACCTCGCGGTGGACTTGACGGTGGTATCACAGGAGCAGAGGGTGGGGTGGGTTGCGGGGGTGCCCACCAGGATGGAAATGCTGTGGTCATTTCAACTTAGTTGTCGTCGATCAAAGGTCAAGTGGACGTACCAACTGGGGCAGGCGGAGGGCGTCGTGGGAATCGACCAAACGTCAACGAGGGTGGCCACGGAAAAGATGAAGGTCTGGGGCAGTAACAGCACAAGGAGCGCGGCCAACACATTGGGTGCAGATTTCAGTGTGGCCAACGCTGGTTTTGCATTCAATTGGCACGGGTAAGGTACTTTCGTCTTCCGGGATGAGTCCGATGACTTTCGTTCTGTGCCGTTCAACCTGGGAGTGGGCTGGCGAGGGAGTATTCCGAGATCAGGAACACCAAGGTGTTTATAAATGCGGACAAAATGCGGAGGCCGGAGTGTGGCCATTGTTCGGAGGAACAAGGTGTGGCCACCGTTTCGGGGGGAAATAGCAACCACCGTCAAGTTGGAACAAGAGTTTGGGCCCTTATTATTATCGTCGCGCAGAACCCAGATGGAGACGACATCGAAGAGGGAGAACAAGCACATGCCCGGTTGGATCCGCCGCGACATCAGTGATTTTTTAGTGATTCAATCAACTGCCCTTGTTCTCTGCCACAAACCTGGACCCACAAAGACAACTGTCCACGAGCGTCCCGTCTCGGAAGCGAGTCGAAAGAGAAGAGCTTTGATACCACACTGCCCATTTTTGCCAACGCACGACGATCTCATGGAGTCATGCTCATCATCGTCGCATCGCGTCAAGTTTCAACATCGATATCGCGTCCGAGTCGTCGATCATCCCGATTTCGACGGCAATCGATTCTCTGCTGTACGAGTCGTCGTTCATCGGTCTCATTAAGTGAAACATCTCAACCATCCAAGACCTAAAATTGCTCCACTCCAGTCTGTGCGTCTAAAAAATGGCCGTTATCGAACTCAGGGAACCGAAGCTTGGCCACGGCATTATAGCTGCAGACCAGCGATGTTGATTTATTTCGTCGTCCTGTGAGGTTTTTCTATTCCCACACAAAACGACATCGCACACCCCACAATACAAGGTCTTAGCATAGGCGGCCCGCCTCGAATCATCAGCCAATTCTTTGATACATACATATTAAGAGGTGAGTGGGGGTTCGATTCCTCCCTGGACCATTCGGCCGTTGTGTTTGTGTGTATTCAGTTTTGCTCAGTGTTTCCGGTGCCGACTAGTGCTTTAGTCAAAATAACACACAAAATAAATCATCCCGCACCCCTCAATACAAGGTCTTAGCATAAGCAGTTCGCCTGCAACCGATCACGGTTTTGAGTAACAGGGGGGTTCAATTCCTCCCTGGACCATTCGATGATATCTTCACGTTTTGCTCAGTTTTCCCGGTGCCGACTAGTGCTTCAGGCAAAATGCAACCGAGAAAAATGAGGCATCTGCACCCCTCAATACAAGTTCCTGGCATAGGCAGTCCGCCTCCAATCATCTGATTCATGCTTCCACCGTCTTTGATAAGAGGCGGGTGAAGAGGTTCGATTCCTCCCTGGAACATGTTCCTTTCGTTCTTCACTTTTGCTCATTTTTATCAGTTGGCATTCCTGATACCGAGTTTGGTCCAGGTCTGAAATGCGAATACCCCGGAAAACAAAATGTATGGGAGGCAGAAAATGGGTTCACTCGCAATGAGATAGATAGAGTAAACTCGATATTTGAGTACACAATCCCAATTTCCCCCGACCAACCAAGGCCGCCGTTCAGCCAAGGCGACGAGCAATTTATACAGCGCCATTTATAGAACCAAGTTGAACGACTAGATGGGCACGACTTTGACAGGCAACGGAGGATCGGCTAATATGGAGATCGTCCGCCGTTGAACCGAGGCAAAGATCAAATTGACAACACCATTTATGAACGGCTGAATACCATGGGCTTCGTTGTACTGCAGATTCTGTGGAGTACTGTGGCATGGCCCTAGTAATATTTCTCTTCCCCAAATGTGTGTCATATTTTCAAAACTTGAACTCCGGTTTCAGCGAACCGAAATTCTCATCCGAGTATGTCTACCCCGACATTGGAATCGGTGGCGGGTAGTCCGCGTCTACACTTCCGGAAGAGTAAATTAAACGACCGAGTCGATTGATAGGGACGTATGTCCTGATTGTAACTATTAGAGGCGAGATACGTCAGTAACAGTGTTATGAACAACGACTAGCGCAGCAAACCTTTCCTGGAAAGGGGGATGGGGACACATCCCAGAGAGCCCTCAGTGCAGCACCACGAGTTGTCTCTCTCTCGATATCATATGCCCACGGTTCTGCTGCACCTTCGCGATTCAGCATAACTAGCTGACCTTCCACCGGCCGATAAACGAGCTGGCTCCGTTTTTCATCGACGCATACGACGGGCTCTGTAATTTTGACGATCCGTATGTGAACGATCCGTTTTCCAGGATTCGCTGGGCTGATCGAGGGTTCAAAACGAGCAATGCCTGAGCCTGATTAACGAGTGATGTGAGATTGGGATGCATAATGAATGTTTCATACACCCACCACTCCATGCTCGTAAACGTCCAAAGACCCATGGAAGGTGAAGCTGATGCAGTGTACCACTGACTATAGTGAGAGTAATAGCGGGCCCTGCTTCGAAATGTATCGGGAACTCTTGGCAGAGCCGGAACAGGGTCAACGAGGGCACCCATCGGCGTCGGTCCCCAACAAGCTGGGTGCATTCCGAGAGCTGCTCCTGCGTCACAAGTTTCTCGTGTAAAAGTTGATCGCAGAATCCGCGCTGCGACATATGAGTGGAAATTTGAGGCAGGATAAGCTGCCAAGGCATTCCCGACGGCACGCGCAAATCATGACCGTGATTGAACGATAAGGGGGTGTCATCGGGCGTCAAGCGGAAGCGGATAGAGCCCTCCAATGGTGCGGCCAGGGGATCTCTGAAGTAGTACAAAAAACCGCGTGAATTTGAAGGGAAGGGTCGAGGTGGACGGGCGAATCGGTATACAAGGACTGCGCCAGATGTCAAATAAGGGAATGTGACTTTCGGCGTCAAAGGCCCCGAAAGGTCTAGGTAATCTTCAGGTCGCAGTTTGGATGGGTTCAATGTGGATAGTATGCGTTGAGTTCTGTCACTAGCGAACGAGACCTTCGATGAATTCTTATCGCTGCTGTCAGTGCTAGTTAACGTTGGCTGCTAGTAAATGAGCTAGCATGATAAACACTGAAAATGAACGTACGAGGGGGTCAAAATTCCACGACAGAAAACTGCTGGTCGTGTGAGGCGGGCGCAGTTCGCGAGCCTTATTCCGAAGTGCAGCATGACCGTTTGTGGCAAGGACGCGTTGTTTGTCGGAGTTTGGTTTTCCATTGATCTCGGAACAAATTCACCGGTATTTCCCGAGTTCCCTTCAGGCGGCGTTATGCCAGTTTGAATCTTAAACGACGGGGTAGCAAATTATTCGCACCTTCCCAGTGGAGTCCAGCCCAACTAATTTGAAGACACAAATATTCGTGACCCAGGATTTGCGTTTATCTCTAACTGTTACTTAGTTCAGATTCAAGTCAGTGGCAAGCTGCAACCATCAGCAGGCGCATATATAGAACGTTGGGATCGAGTCAGCTTCAGTCAGGTCCAGGAAGGTCCCAGTCTCTCAAAGACAGACGCTTCAACCGTTGACGCTGTTAGGAAGGTCCAGAAAGGTCCAGAAATTTGTAAAGTGATCTTACACCAACAACTTGAACTCTACCACTGCGACACCTGAGAAATAATGTCAGTTCTCAAATCCTCAGAAAGGCTCGTAAACCTACCCAAAGACCGTCACCGGACAATTAGTTTTCTCCCGGAAAGGCTTGAAGTTTGAACTGCGGTCCCGCGATGCCGTGTTGATGCGCGTCCTCGACTGAATTGCGGTTAGTAACCAGGTAACCTGTGATTGGCGCGACGATTCTTTTTCTGCTTCGGGCCCGGCTCGCCGCTACTTATATCTCTCCGTGTAAGAAGAGACGGATAACGACCATAGTCGCATCCACCAAACGCCTTCAATGTCTGTCCTTCTCACCCCCTTGAAGTTGGGAACAACCACCATATCGAACAGGGTCGGTAAGACTTCAATTCTCCTTCTTGAACGAGGTGACTCATCTGTGCAGGGATGAGCGCTCTCACTCGAAACCGTTCTTCCAACACCGTACCCAACGATCTCATGTTGAAATATTATGTTCAACGCGCCACCGGCGGAGCAGGTCTAATTGTTTCCGAGGGCATCCTCATTTCGCGTCAAGGGTCCTTTACTCTCTCCCTATTCTCATCGTTTCCTCACATCCGGCCAAAGGACTGAGTGGCCCGCCGCACCGGGAATCTGGGATGAGGCACAAACTGAGGGGTGGAAAAAGATCACGGACGCTGTCCACGAGGCTGGAAGTAAAATCTACGCACAGGTTTGTCTGAAGGAGTATACACCTCGCAGCATCTAATTTGAGCATCCACTTGTTAGCTTTGGCATGGTAAGGCACTTGCTTCAAAATAATAATAATAATAATCTAACCGTCATTCAAAAGTGGGCCGCACCAGCCATCCCGATGCGCCTGAACAAATCGCCGCTGGCACTGTGAGTTGCCGACCCGGTGTAACTTATTGTGTACACTTGATGAACTAACCTCAAACCCAGCCGGTATACGCACCGTCCGCCATCTCTGCTCGCGGCGGCAAATTCCGTTTCCTACCTGGGGCGCCTGGCTATGTCAAGGTATTGATTAGATATTGTGCAACGAGGATTAACGGTCGCAAATCCCTAGCCCACCGAAACCGAAGACCCCACCATCCTGATCGCGCAATTCAAAGAGGCAGCAATAAACGCGAAGGCGGCCGGATTTGACGGCGTCGAACGTACGCGAGAGGATTTCTTTGAGATCAGATGCTGATGTTTGAATTGAGTGCATGGTGCCAGTGGGTACCTAGTCCACCAATTCCTCGACTCTACCTCAAACCAGCGAACTGACAAGTGGGGCGGAAGTTCCGAGAACCGCACGCGGTTCGCACTGGAGACGCTCAGGGTGTTGGTTGAAGTCTTCGGCGCCGACGTCGCAGTCAAACTCAGCCCTGGTGCGTTTATTCTCCGTGAATGAAGGAATTTTCGATGCTCACCGCCATGCTATTTTCCAGCCAGTGGATACAACGACGTGGGCATGCCCTTGCAAGACACAATCGACACTTTTGGACACCTGCTGCACGAGGCAGACAAGCTCGGCTTGGCGTACGTCACACTAGTTAGGTTAGCAACTTTGAACTCCGAGTCTTTCGTTTCCCTTCACCTTCACTTTCGCAGGCGATGGCTCCGCTCCGCCCCACGATGTTGTTTCTACTTACAGTCCATTCTTAACCCAGACACCAATCTTTGTGAACTCTGGAGTTACCCTCGCCGAGGCAGAGGAGCTTGTTGGAAGCGGGCAGGCGGCGGGCGTGTTCATCGGCATGGACTGGGTTACCCACCCGGACCTTGGTATGCGCATCCAAGCGGGAAAGCAGCTCGATAATATGCCAGATTTTGCGACTCTGTATGGGGCGGAAGGCGGCGACCCTGCTGTGGGATACTTGGATTATAAGGAGGCGCTGTATTGAGAATATTAGCAGACGATCGGTGGGCTCTACGATTGGCGTCTCAGGTTGAATAACCTTTAATGTAATAAGACTGGATTTGTGGGTCTGCGTGGGCGTTGGTGCGTTGTCCCGACGAGTTGGTTTGGTCGAGAGGCCCACGATGATACTATTGAGTCGGCAAGTGTGGTCAAAGTGTGGTGGAGTGTATGAGGATCGCGACACTGCGACACTACGACCACTCTATTGCTGAGGAGTGATCCGGAACAAGAAGACGTGCTGGGAGGTGTGATGATTTTTATTCTATTACTTGAATGCCGAGCATCCCCAGCGGTGCTCGAGTTGCGTGCAAGATTTTTGGACAAAATATTCCGTACCGTACCGAAGCTGCAGGACAAAATAGCTCAAAGCCATTATCTATGAGCGCTCGACCATCCTTCTGGTTGAAAAATATGTGCATGATGTTCTTCAAGAGTTCTACGCCGTTCCGCTGCTACGTTTGTAGGGTAAATCTGTCTGAATCGAGGCTAACTAATTCTAGGTCACCGATTCTGCTACTTTCCGTTCCTTGGGTTCGAAGGCGCGGCACGGGGAAACCTGTGGGATCTGCTCACTGGGGCTCAGGTTGGCGGGGAGTGGTCCAGGGGCGATGGTGTATTCTTACTTGCTTTGTACACCGGGATAATCCCTGAAAACCGGCGTTCGTTATTCGGACCGTGCCGTATAATGCTTGCTACCTACCTACCTACCTACCTACCGGGTTCCGCCTCAATTCCGGAAACTCATGTGAAAGCAAACGGATGGGTTCAATTATTTCTGAACTTGGGCTAGCTTGAGCTCTGGCTTTCCTTGAATTCGTGGCTCTGGCTACGAACATCAAGCTGGGATCCATGTTTTTTGACGTGGCACAAACACAATTGAATGACATAGATATCCGTGTTTGATCGCGATTACGGAACGGTGAATATAAAGACCTTGATTGGTCAATCCTTTTCACGCCACTCTTTTCACCCTTCCTTCCACTATGGGCTCAACGATCTCTCAGCTCTTTCCGCCCAAATCTAAATTTTCCGTGGATGATATTCCCAACCTCGAGGGGCAGGTCAGACTCACTCCATCGTCTGATTCGCCGCCAGCTGGGAATCTCATATCGCTGACCTACAGGTTATGATTGTGACGGGCGGCAGTTCAGGGGTAGGGAAGGAAACTGTGAAGGTGCGCCGTTTAACACTTTAGACAGAGCGAGTTCTCATTGCAGCATACTAGGGTCTCCTTCAACACAACGCCAAAGTATATATCGCTGCCCGAAACGCGAAGAATACCAGGGAGGCCATCGAGGATCTCAAGGCTCAGACCGGGAAGGAGGCCGAGTTTCTCCAACTCGATCTTGCGGACCTGCAGTCTGTCAAACGCGCCGCTGCGGAATTTTCCGAGTATGTCTTGAATTTGGATTTGGATGTAGCCTGACTTGATACTAGGAAAGAAACTCAATTAAATGTACTGTTTAACAATGGGTACAACGCCGACATACATCCACGAATTGAACTAATTTAGCAACAGCGGCGTTATGGTGCGGTCGCCGTAATTTTCCCTGGCAAGTCCCTATATTCCGCGGTCGTATTGTTCTCACTGACAATCCGTAGTAGATCTCCCCATTCACCGTTCCTACCACAAGTCGATCCCCGTCGAGCACCTCACTGCGCAAAACTATGACTGTCAATTCGGCACCAACGTTTTGGGACATTTTTACCTGACGAAGCTCTTGCTACCAACGCTCATTAAAACCGCTTCTCCCGGGAAACCGGCACGGGTCATCAACTTAGCCAGCTCTGCCGCCGAACTGTTCGGCCAAGGCATCGACTACAACACACTCAAGGATGGACCGGCCCGCAAAAAGTGGTCGCCCGAGAAACTGTACTTTCAGAGCAAATTTGTGCGTGGAATGTCCAGGCTTCATCATGGGTGCTGATCCCTCCGCAGGGCAATGTCGCATTTTCCAATGAGCTCAACCGCCGATACGCCGACCAGGGTATAATGTCAGTTGCCCTGAACCCAGGCAACCTCAAGAGCAGCCTGCAACGCCATCTCTCGGGCGTGCATCTCTACCTTGTCGTCCGTGGAACACCCTCAAATACAATCCATTCCACTGATTATCTCTTTCCATGGCAGAATCTGCTCCTCTATCCCACGCCTCAGGGGGCCTTGACACCACTTTGGGCCGGCACGACTGAGGTCGGCGCGACGTTCGGGGGCAAGGTTCGTCTTTCTTTCTTCCCTCCCCTCACGGAACAAGGCTGACGGCGTTTTCAACCCAGTACCTCTTCCCCTGGGCGCGCATCGGTAAAAACCCTTCGAAAGATCCTACCGCAGAGAAGGAGCTCTGGACCTGGCTCGAGGAGCAGGTGGCCAATATTTGACCCATTTGTTTTACCTGTCGTTACTTTATTGCCTGGCGTGAGTCCAATACCTTTCCGTACGGAAGTGGCTTGCTTTGGGGCGCCAGACTGGAATCTGATTCCTAGAGGCTGGAGGCGCCCTCTCCCGGATACGCAGTAATGAGCGTTCGAGCCGCTTCGGCCGAGCCAAGCGAGGAAGTATCACGGATAGTGTGGAACTGACGCGCAACACCGCTTTATCTGCACACAAGTTTCTGGCGAGAAACTGACACAGTTAGAGTGCTGGGGAGGATTGGGAAAATGACACAACTAAAGTCCGCCCACAACATCGCGGTTCCACACAATGCCGGGGGCGATCACTGCGGCCTCGCGGCGATCACTCCCAACCATTCTGGCTTTATTCCGCCGTTGTTCAATTTGTAGGTTTCCCTTTTTGTAGCAAACAGATTGAGTGTAGAATAGCATTTAAAACTTGGTTAAAGTCTCCAGACTCAGTTGTTGTGTGAATTAAATAGGTAAGTTCCTGTTCCACCGCGTCTACACGACACTCGGCAGCGTGTGTACATGACCGATAGACCGAAGGAATTAACGCGAGAGGCGAAATTCCGCGGTGTTGAAAGTCGTAGGTCAGCCATTCTACCCTGCGTGTCATCTAACTCCGAACTACCATACCCTCAGGGATCCTATGTGGCGCAATACATGTTCCCTATAGCTAGTCTCCCCAAGTCAGACTCTAGAAAAATTTAACGGTACAAGTAGTCGATTAAATTTTATATAGACACGTTTCCGCCCGTGCTGAGTTTGTCGAGCGGCAGGCGAGTAGATTTTTTCCTCCGGCCTATTTTGTACCTCCGTGGCAGCTCCGGATAAGACTCAACGAAATCTTGCGGGTCTCCTTAAAGCCCTTGATAGCACTTTAGATAGCGGAGGGAGGATAGGCGTAGTCCATGCCTCTGAGGCAAGTTTGGTAGGCCGCGCAAAAGTCCGGGGGGAGGGCCGGCGCTAGACAGTCGGCAGTTGATTTTTTTCGCCCTATTCGATTAGTTTACTACTCATGTTCATCTGTTCAGATTGCACCCTTGCGCTGGCCCATGTCCAGTCGGTGATCTGGGGTTGATTGCCTATCATTCGGCAGAGCCCGGCATGTTGAAACTGGTTTCAACTGTTCGCACCAGGACTCAATCCTCCTGGTTCGACTCGGTGCAGTCGAGGTGCGGAAACCAAGCTTGGCACTAATCCCCCGAAAACCAATCGAAAGCTCCTCCCTCTCCGGACGCACCTTCCACCAATCTGAACACTTTCGGTTGAACATGGTCGGAATTAATTGCACATCGCTGTTGGCCTGTTGTATGAGTACATGCGTTTTAAAATAACACTCGACAGCGAGCATTGTGAGAGGAAGGGAGGCGTTGTGTTGATGTCGTGGCACCGTCGGACTTTCAAACTCGCCGTTTCTACCGCCATCAGAATTGTCAAAAGTGATGACCCGCCGGACCCGCAATAAGAAGCCGGGGGGGCGGAACACTTGCGTGTCCAGGCGGCATTCACAACAAGACACCGTTTAGAGCCGCGCCAGCGGAGGAGTCCGGGCCCTGTGGGAGAAATTCGCTTCTTCAATGCATTCTAGTTGAACTTCGGAGTCTATTACCGCACTGCTTTATTGACAAATTGTGAACTGCGGGAAGGGGCGACGTCGAAGAAGCAGGCCGAGAGGGGAGGGACGGAAAAGTAATATGCATGTGGATTAAGCCAAACCCAACCAAACGAACGCTCGGAATTACGCGGCTATATAGAGGTTATCACAATCCCCCCTTTTCACGCCGCTCTTTTCATCTTTTCTTCCACTATGGGCTCAACCATCTCTCAGTTCTTTCCGCCCAAATCTAATTTTTCCGTGGATGATATTCCAAACCTCGAGGGGCAGGTGAGACTCAGGCTTCTGGCACGTCCACGAAATTTCATATTTTTGACCTACAGGTTATAATTGTGACGGGCGGCAGTTCAGGGATAGGCAAGGAAACTGTGAAGGTGCACCATCCAACACTTCAGACAGAACGAGTTCTCAATGCGGCATAGGCCCTGCTTCAACACAACGCCAAAGTATATATCGCTGCTCGAAACGCGAAGAATACCAGGGAGGCCATCGAGGACCTCAAGGCTCAGACCGGAAAGGAGGCCGAGTTTCTTCAACTCGATCTCGCGGACCTGCAGTCTGTCAAACGCGCCGCTGCGGAATTCTCAGAGTGTGTCTTGAACTTTTGGATCTGGATGTAGCCTGACTTGATACTAGGAAAGAAACTCAATTAAATGTACTGTTTAACGGGCTAGGATATTTCGCCGCGTCCAAAAAAACACGCCGCGGCAGCGCCGCGTCACCTAGTAGCACCGCCGCGTCACAACATATGATCGCCGCGTCCCCTATATGACCGCCGCGTCCCGACCACTTCACCGCCGCGTCCCAAATTATGGCCGCCGCGTCGGACTAATTCAGCGCCGCGCACCTAAGCACTGCATCGAACTTATTCACCGACGACGGATGGTCTCATTTACCCACCATTACGGTAACTCAGCCCCTCACCTTCGGTCGCTTGCCTCGCCCACTCACTCTATACACAATACAAACCCGTGTTTCATCTCCTCGAGCCGCTACACATGGTGTGCTTCCTCGATACCTCACCGCTGAGCCATTGCTGCCGTTCATTATTGCTACTCATGTAGGCTGCCTCAACTCTTTGTTCTCTTGGGTTTTCATGTTTCAATGTTGCCGCAGTCGTTCAAGTGAGTTGTTCAAAGTCAATTTAGATACCCCAATTGTAATTGCAATGCCTTCAGGGCAACACTCCGGATTTCCCAGGCTTTTGGCCCCCCTCTCTCAAGACCTTCTTTCAAGCTATATTCCTCGACACTAGTCAAGTCCTAACCCTCAAAAAGTAATCCCTTCTGTACCCTTGGGAAATTTTCCGCGTACTGCCGCGTCTCCCATGGCTGAGTTTGCTCGGTTGACGTCCGGCGTGCGATTTAGCGTAGAAATCATGATGCATACTTCCTGGTTCCTCGAATAGTGCCTTTAAATTCTGGCCGACGAGATTTCATACCACAATAAATGGTCCAAATGAGCATGTGCAACATATCCTTTTCATATAAGCAGTCAAGTCCCGCATAAATGCGCCATAATGTACTCTGTTTTGGCAAGAGAGAAGCAAGTCTTTCCATGGCACAAGAGCGTTGAAAATAAAAATTCTAAAACTCCCAGGTTCGCGTTAAACATTCAGCCGCGTGGACGAGATGCTATATCCATATAGCTACAGCGCCAGGGTTGTTCAATGTAGACATAGACTTCTCTGTAAGAATTTCTACAGACCCCTTTCCAAACTCCCAGGAGACAGTGCTGGTGTGGCCAACTTGAAGGTGACTTTGCGTTGCGGAATCGATAAATGCCGACTCGGAAGATTTTTTTTTTAACAAAAAGTCGGAGAGACCCACCTCACTGACGAATTGATCCCAACGAAGTAGCATTTCCCACGGTTGAATTGAGCCATCACTCCGAGGCTCACGGGGATTGGGGTTTGAGATGAGCGGACCCTCGTTCAATGTCCCTGTGTTTGTAGAATGGTTGAAGAATTCGCCGGTCAGGTAGACCGTGTCTGGTAGAATTTTGGGTCGCTGGGAAGAGGCATTGCGTAAGAGTCCATACTTGGCCGCGCCGCGCCGCGTAATAAACAGACAGTGTATTCCTGTCCAAATTAACTTAGCGTGATTTATTATCGAGTTCGAAAGTACTGTGTGTCGTTCCTTGGCCCTCGGAATGGGGGGAAACAAGCCCGCAACTCATGTTTTTGGCCACGACAATTTTGCAGCTGCACATACAGGACACTGTACCTTTCCCTTGGTGTAAAAGGGCCTCATTACTACTCAGTCCACACCGCCGAATGACATCAGCATAGAAGGTGATGCCATTTTTCATGATTCTGGGCTACAGGAAGTCCGGGGCACGAGCCCATTTATACACAACCTGTCGGCATTTAACATTGAAAATCTCGACACACGGCTGAGTCTAGGGTCTTTGAATGAGAAATTTAAGCAGGTGTATGGTATGAGGTTTTGAATGTTTCTGCTAAACTCATTCTCTGCAGCCACTTTAGTATTCCAACCAGTGGCTGTGCAATCAGCCTTCAAGTGGTTAAAGACCATTGAAGGTACACAGAGAGAAATTTCGCTCCGTTGGTAGATCCAGTGTACGAGATTACAACTCAACACATAATTTAGGATGGTTCTGCGTCCCTGGAAGGTCTCAAAAGTGAGAACGGCGCGAGATTGTTGACGCGGCGCCATCATGCACTTCGCCGCGTCGCGCCGCGCAGCTTCAAATCTCAGTGTTTTGCTTAAAATGTTAGTATGCGGTATTAGGTGAGATAAATACATACTTTACCTGACTTTGGGGGCTCACGGCTGTACGGGGGGCGAGAACGACGCAGAGGTACTGGAAGTGACGCGGCGCCGCTGTGCACTTCGCCGCGTGGCGCCGCGCGGCTTCAAACCTTAATATATTGTTTCAAATGTTGGCACACGGCCTTGAATAATCTAAAAACACATTCTAGGAGATTTATGGACCTTTGGGTTGTACAACCAGTGAGAACAGCGGACGCGGCGCTGCCGTGCACTTCGCCGCGTCGCGCCGCGCGGCTTCAAAACGTAACATTGACATTCAAGATCTTGATGAACAGCTTTGAGTAAGGTCAAATACATATTTGAGGCGAGCTCTGGGTCCCTGGGTTGAACAAGGAGCGAGAACGGCGCTGAAGTACTGACACAGCGCTTGCACTGCCACCCCGTGCACTTCGCCGCGTCGCGCCGCACGGTTTCAAAACTCAACATTACCATTTAAATTGGTGATTTCAAGAATCAGGTATGCCCACTGGTGATTTTTGTGTCTCTGGGCAGTGTCACAAGCGAGAGCGGCGCGAAATTACTGATGCTGCGGCACCATGCACTTCGCCACGTCGCGCCGGATGGCTTCAAAACGCAACATTAAGATTCAAAATGTTGGCGTGCAGGATCAGTCGAGCTAAATACACCCTTACCCAAGCTTGTGTGTCTCTGGATAGTTTCAAAAGCGAGAATGTTTCCCGAAAATTATTCTCTCAGCCAGTTTGTGGGGTTTCACCATTTCGCCGCGTCGCGCCGCGCTGCCCTTGAACATATTTTTTTTGTTCACTCTGTCAGTGTGCAGGATGAGCTGAGTTGAATACATCTACCGCCGCTTTTGGAGGCTCTGCATGGCGCCAGCAGCGAGAACGGGATTGTGACGCGGCGCCGCGTCCACTTCGCCGCGTCACGCCGCGTGGCTTCGAAATCCAGTTCTTCCCTGCCAAACTTTGATGGACAGCATTGGGTAAGTTAAATATATATCTAAGGAGAGTTCCAGGTCTCTAAGTTGAACCAGGAGCAGGCACGGCACTGAAATACTGGAACTAACGCGGCTCCGCCGTGTGCCGTGTCGCGCCGCGCGGCTTCAAAACCCGATATCTCCTTCCAAACATTCATGGACAGTATTGGGTAAATCAAATACACATTCCGGAAGAGTTTGTGTCTCTAGGTTGAATAAGGAGCGAGAACGGCATTGAAATTCTGACGCGGCGCTGGCACTGCCACATCGTGCACTTCGCCGCGTCGCGCCGCACGGCTTCAAACCGCAACATTAACATTCAGAATGGTGTCTTGCACAACTTGAATCAGGTGAGCTAAATACACCCTTTCCCCAGCGTGTGTGTCTTTGGGTGGTTACAAAAGGGAGAACGGCGCGGAAGTAATAATTGATGCGGCGCCACCGTGCACTTCGCCGCGTCGCGCCGCGCGGCTTCGAAACCAACATTTTGATTTTCAATTTGTTGGCTTTCACAATCAAGTAGGCTGAATGTAGAATCTAGGAGGTTTTGGCGTCTCTGAGTGGTTTAACACCAGAGAACGGCTCTGAAGTGTTGACGCGGCGCCTACACCGCCGTTGTTCAGATCCAGGATGGTGGAGTATAGACCGGTGGAAAAGTCGGTTAGGAGCTGGCAATGGTACCGCGGTATCGCCGCGTCTGATATCTTCAGCGCCGCGTCGAGTTTAGTGAGCGCCGCGTCCGAGTTTGGTGAGCGCCGCATCATGCATGGTTAGCGCCGCGTCGTGGTACGGACGCGCCGCGTCCCACCAATGTAACCGCCGCATACCGCCGCGTGACGCGGCGGTATCGCCGCGTCAAAACAGGTGGACGCGGCGAAGTCACCGTACACTTCGCCGCGTTCCGCCGCGTCGCGCCGCGTCACCGCCGCACCACCGCCGCGTCCAGACCTACTTGGTCGCCATTTATCTCAACATCGGTGCCCCCATTCGCGCCGACTCTTTTACCGTCCTATGCCCTTACATCGCGCGTACATCCACTGTTATTGCGGTGCGAAGTTTGATATTACAGCTGGCGAACGGCGCTGTTCAAATTTTGAAGCGCCGCGTCACCGCCGCGTCACCGCCGCGCCAACCTGACGCGGCGAAGTATTTTGGCCCCTGTTTAACAATGGGTAATAACACCAACATACTTCCAACCAATTGGGCTAATATGGCAACAGCGGCGTTATGGTGCGGTTCACATAATTCTTCCTGGTAAGTCTTCATACTGCGCAGATCGTTCTGTTGTTCCAACTGACAGTCCACCATAGCAGATGTGCGATTCAGCTTTTCTTCTACCAGTTCCCCCCGATCGACCAGCTCACGGCGCAAAATTATGATTGTCAATTCGGCACGAATGTTTTAGGTTACCCGAACATATATCATATCTATCGCCTGCTAACGCGGCTGCAGGGCACTTCTATTTCACCAAGCTCTTGCTCCCAACCCTCATTAAAACGGCACCCCCCGGAAAACCCGCGCGGGTCATCAACACTGCCAGCTCTGCCGCCGACTTTTTCGGCCCAGCCATCCACTTCAACACGCTCAAGGACGGACCGACCCGCAAAAAGTGGTCGCCTGAGAAACTGTACTTTCAGAGCAAATTTGTGCGTAGAATGTCCAAGCTTCGTCATGGCTGCTGATCCCTCCGTAGGGCAATGTCGCATTTTCCAATGAGCTCAACCGTCGATACGCCGACCAAGGTATCATGTCGGTTGCTCTGAACCCAGGCAACCTCAAGAGCAACCTGCAACGTCATATGTCGGGTGTAAATCTCTTCCTTACCGTCCGTGGAACGCTCTCAAATGCAATACCTTCCACTGATTATTTCCTTCCATTGCAGAACCTGATACTCTATCCCACGCCGAAGGGCGCGTTGACACAACTTTGGGCCGGCACAACCGAGGTCGGTGCGACATTGGGGGGCAAGGTTGGTCTTTCTTTCCTTCGTTGCCTCACGCAACAAGACTAACGTCGTTTGCAACTCAGCACCTCTACCCCTGGGCCCGTATCGGCAAAAACCCTTCGAAAGATCCTGTCGCAGAAAAGGAGCTCTGGACCTGGCTCGAGGAGCAGGTAGCCGACATTTAACTCATGAATTTATACGTCCTTCCTTGCGGCGTGGGTCCATCGCCAGACAATTTAAAAAAAATTCCCATTGGCCATGCGCCTTAAATGAGGGAAGTAGTTTTCAATTGACGTGAGGAGGCGGGAGTACCATGGAGTCTGATTCGAACGCCCTCTGGTGCGCTGCAGCTTAAGGTGGATAGATGAATGGATGGAGTTGAACCCCCAGGCCTTCAATTGGTCACTAGAAGTGCATTCTTTCGTGAGAGTTCTAGGCCGGTGAGCTCGGGAATTTTGCGAACAGTTGAACCAAGTTTCAACATGCCGGGGTCTGCCGAAGGATAGGCAGTGGCACAAAGTTCAACGATGACCATGCAACCCAGCTCACTGATTCTACCGAGTGCTTGACCTGGGACAGTTCAAGGAGGTAATCGGAACAGATGAACATAAGTAGCAAAGTAATCGATTAAGGCCAAAAAATCAATGCCGCGTGATGTGGTCAACAAGCGACCTCGGCTCTCACCGTTTTGTTGATCCTGCTGTTTTTTCGCGATTTCCTCGAGCTGACTCAGAACGCAATCCAGGTGGCGTACGGGACGTCCAAACGAAATTGGGTCCCAATTTAAACTTACTTAGTACCTCTTTCCCAAGAGATGCTGTCGCAGAGACGGAGCGCTGACTCAAGGTCTGACCGTTCTTTAACGAGATGCTCCTCGTTCGTTTGCACTCTTTGGTCCCATCCCCATGAAGGTTACCTCCCTTCGTCTCAGGATGGACAATCCCCGGAACTCGGCAACGGACCCCGCGCGTTCGCCCAGTGGATTCAGCTTGAACTGGTTCGATCGGTGACGCTGTCAATTGAGGATGGAACGGTGGGTTTGTCAAATTTCTTTGTTGCCTTTCCCTGACCGTGTGGTATCCATTTATGTTGCTATTCCCTTTGAATTACATTAATACTCAGCTCGAATCGCCACCGATTGAATACTACTGCTCAGTGCTATTTATCAGTGCTACCACAAATCTTCGACTTGCAGGGAACTTATTCGAGAAGGTTAGGGAGTGAGTCGTGTTATTGTCCCCGGACACATAATTTAAGACACCAGAGGAAGAGAAGAGGAAGAATAAAAATCGTCAGCGTACTACTGGCCTCACAAGGAGAGGCATCTGGTTGCCAGCCGCCGGTTCGCTGCGTACAATGGGAAGCTGCACGATGGCGGTACTCTTCTTCCCAATGTCCTCGATAGGCACCGCGAGCTCAAACTCCAGCCCCCGGATGAGTGTGAATAACAGCGCCTTCATCCTGAACGGTATAGGTAAGATCGGAGCGGTCCAATTTCGGATTGGATGAAGTGTTGACGTACTCGATTAGGGAGAAGCGGAAGCCGATGCAGCTTCGAGGGCCTCCAATGAAGGTAAGCATGTGGCCCCAGATCCCGGGGATGTTGTTCGAAGCTGCCGTCTCCCAGCGTTCGGGCCTAGTCGAATGGTAAGTGTTGACAGGTCAGGTAGAAATCGACTGTACGCACACGAACTCCATGGCATCTGGGCCCCAGATCTCGGCGTCGCGATTCAGAGCGAGGATGGGTATCGAGATGGAGTCACCCTTGCGTACTCTTCAGATGAGTGCTAACATGTTCAGTAACCATCGGAGAAAGAAAAGCAAGTCATGACCTGACACTGTCTTGCACCTTCCCTTTTGAATCGGTGAACGGCGTGCCGAGTTGGACGACGTCGTCCCGCATAGCAATCCGGCCTAAGATCATTCTTGAGAACCAAGACACAAAACGAGTAAATCTTACTCGTCGACGGGACTGGGGCGTGTACACGCAGCGTCTCTCTCACAACCCAATCGAGATACGGTAGGGCATTGAGCTCTTCCATATCTGGAGTCTCAGTAGAGACGTTTAACAGCTCTTCTCTCAGCCGCGTTTGCGCGGCCTTGTTCTGTGTTAGGGCGAACAGCGCCCACGTTACTGCGGTACTGATTGGCCGAGACGGAATGAGCGACAACATGACGGTCTAGGTACCGCTTTACCTTGTCGTTTCGTGACCTGGGGGTAGGGAGGATTCGTTATATTCGCGTGGCCCAAAAGTCTGAACAACGGATTTACCTGCGACTAGGAACGTCGGGACCTCTGTCGTACAAAGTCAGTTATTGCAGGAAGAAAGAAGCAAGGGAAAACTAACGAGCAATAACATCCTCGTCTGAGAGTTGCTGATTGGCGGGTATGTCTTTGGATGTGTTGGCGCGGACAAGCAGATTGAGCAGGTCCCGCGCGCGGCCGGTCTCAAACGTCCCATTTGCTTTGATTTCCTGCTTGCTATCGGCGAGCAGTTTTCGCCCGATGCGCATGATGGTTGCCTGCGACTTGGTTGGTCTCACGGGCTGGTTCATATCAGTTTGCGCTGCGAACCAGGTCCAAGAGGAAAGGCCTCGTACTATGCTTTGGAGGACTGGGAACAAGACTTGGAGCAAGCGGAAAAAATTGAATCCGGTCTCTGACTTGACTACCGTCTCGAACGCTTCCGCGAGCTCATCTGGTGTGTCCCCATGTTCCGCCCCGAGTGCGTTGATGTTGTAGTTGAAGCCTATGGGCTAGTTAGAGTCAGGGTCGAGAGTTGAATGTGTTACATTTACCGGCAAGTCCAATGATGTCCAACGTAGCCTTACTGAGCCAGGAGACAATCTCCACGCGCGCAGTACCGCCATCCCTTGTCGCTTGGGCCGCCCAAATATTTCGGAGCTGGTCGTATTTATATGTAGGCCCCATCGACTGGAAAGGGGCAACCCACCTGGATTGACTTTTCAACAAAGATCTCTGTCAACTCACGAATTTGCGGGGCTCCAAATGCTGGGTTCTGAATCTATGATTAGCGTCTTTCTTAGACAAGTTCGAGGACAATACCATAATTTTGCGCTGTAAAACGAAACCGTTCAGGTCGGACACTTTATGGAATTGAGCCTGACCTGTTTTTTATGGGCATCGCCCTCCATGACTAAAACTCCTGCGGACGTTGTGAATATCTCATCGCCTGGAAAGGCAGATGTATGTACCCGGCCCAACGACTCGACTGAGACTGAAACGCAGCGACGGGGACTTTTGATAAATTTCAGTGTTCGAGAGGAAGTGATGAACGGCCTTGGCGTCGGTGGTATAGAGCGACGCTTTTCCCTTAATCGTTCATTTAGTACATCATGCGCTAAACAAGAGCATTCGCGCTCACAAAGAGCCAGTGGTACTTGAAGGTTCGTCCATATTCCTTCACGTAACGTTCCTCAAGGCCAGAATGTTCCTAATGACGGGTATTAGGACAATGAGGACTTCGCCAGAACACCCACATCTGCAGCGACTTCCAACAAGTTTCCATAAAACCAATGCGAGGACTTGGGGCCCGGAAGATATCGGAGGGGTGAGGTCAGCTCTGCGTAGAGTCCGTTCAAAATCTTCCACAATAGGTATGCGCCCAAGCTGCCGAACACAGAGCCAACCACCCTCGGGATCATGGAAGCCAAACTGTAGCGGGGAGGGGGGAAGAAGGTGGAGGTGGACTGCGCTCGACACCGACGGCGATCCGAGGATCATGATGCACAGCCATGCGATCCGCGAACTGCCGTACACAAGTAAAACTTGAAGAAAAAACAATCAGCGTTTTAAGAACGCGGGATAGTCACTGGTGCGGCCAGCAGCGTTATTTAATTTAAATTCAACCATTTGAACCATTTCACTGAATTCAACCACACGCAAACGCACACCGGATTGCTGGTTCTACGTCTCAAGTTTCAACACCGTCGGAGCTGTCTCCGACGGTCGCAACACACTGCAGTAGATAATCCAATGAGGGGGATGGCACGATCGCAATACATCATGACAGTTGGATCCACGCGGTATGTATTCAGTTAATATATTTACATCCCCCCATAGGCGTCATCGTGGTTCGTATACTGAAAATGCGTTTGCGGCGGGACAGCGCCAGGATGCCCACCACTGGGCAGGCCTGCCTGCCTGTGAAATTCCGGAGGATAGCCCTGCTGCATCGGGGTGTTGTAAAACGGACTCGGATGAACCGCATATTCTGGCGTTCTGTAGCCAGGGGTATCTGCGCCATAGGGTTGTTGGTGCATGTGAGGGTATGGTTGGTGCGCCATCGGCGGCGCGGGTCGGTATTCCATAGGCATGGAACGAACGCTGCTGCTGCTGCCGCTGAATTGCGGCGCGCGCGGAGGGAGGGGGTCCTCGAGCATGATGGCGGAGCGACGGAAGTCTTTAGGGTCGAAGTTGATGGATTCGCGGCCGCGGCGGCTACGGCGGTTCCATCGGCGCTGGATATTTTTTCAGTACCGACTTGGAATGCGTATGTGGGCCACGCACGAAGAAGAAGGCAACAATGAGGCCAGTGAGTAGAACCCCAACTAAACCGCCGATAACACCCGCTGCAACAGCAGTGACACTAGTAGAGGAGGAAGGGGAGGCGGTAGACGTCGACGAGGAGGACGGGGAAGAGGAAGCATTTGCGAGTTTGGTCTTTGTTAGAGTTGACTGAGGGAGGGAAGAGGTCCCAGGGGCCGAAGACGTCGGTGTGGTGGCGGGGGTGGTCGTCTGAAAAATGGATTAGCATCGCTCTAGATGCTTTGATAGCAGTGCGCACCAAGGGGAGAGAGGGTGACGAGACAGCAGGCGATGTGATAGGGAGGGGCGTAGTGGGCACGGCCGGCGTAACAGGCGTCACTGGCACAACGGGCGTCACTGGTACAACGGGCGTCACTGGCACGACCGGCTTCGTTGGGGTGACTGGAGCCTTCGCGATTGGAGTTGTGGCTACCTTGGCCGTAGTTTTAACCACTGGGACCGTCTTCTTGGTGGTGACGACCTCCTCTAAACCCTGTATTTCAGCAAATTTTCATGGGCGCTAGTCAGGGGTGCGAACTAGTTGCAGCTGCAGCTGCTGCGGCTGCTGGGACCCTTGGGCGATAATGAACTCCCGGCATGGATAAAAAAAAAGAGTGTGGGGTAGTGGGTCGCCACTGGGAGAAAGCAAAGGGGAGGAGACAGGGTTCGACACGCGTGTGAGGGGTTGTGAAGGCTGGGCGACGTTCGACATTCATTGATCAATTTGATGGACGGCTGTAACTTGAAATTCAACCAAAACTGATGGGACATCAAAACGATAAGATAAGCTGTTTTGGAGGATAGCGAGCACCTCGGATGGATTAAATTGCACTGCGAGCTGTGATGACCTACGGGTCCTTCGCGAAATTGATTCAAGAAGACATTTTGGAAGATCGGCATACAGCAAGTTATCAAGAAGCTACAAACATGGATTCGACGACGTGATGTTCAATGTCCCCGGATTTGAGCGACAGTCCGGAGGGTTTAATAGATATGGTCAGAATCTACCTCCCCAGAGATGGGTAGGATAGTCGGATCCGCCTGTTCGTTGAACGAATACCGAACTGCACGAGGAGATTAACACATGAACGAGTTGGAAGGAAACATAGGGGCTGACTGATCCGATGCCCCGCCGTGTCGAATAAATGTCCGAAATAGTCCTCCGAGTGAGTGCTGTCAGACGGCCAACCGACCAAGTGAAGCATCTCGTCGAAGCCTGTATCATCGTCGTCTAGCCATTCAGGAGATACATCTTCACCGTTTATCTGAGCCATATGGTACCCCGTCGGCTTTCCATTCTTGTCGAGATTTTCGCAGATGGTGGAGGCATAGAGGACATGGCGACCTGCGTCCCAAGCCAGCCCGTTCACGTCGTTGTTGCCAGTGGACAATTCATACACCATCTTGGCCGCCCGGAGGTCCCAAAGCTTTATGGCTTGCCCGACGCCGGCACCCGTGAACACGACTAGAGGAAGTCGGTCAGTAAACAGGTTCATTGCGAGACAAGGAACGCACGAGGTACTCCGTCGGGATAAACGAGGAGGGCGGCGTTAGCATCGGTGAATATAGTGATGCCGGGTAATGGGGTGCGCGTATCGAAGAGGCGCACATGGCCGTCAGCGGCGGCAGTGAGGAACGTGTTCGGGTCGCCCGGACTCGTCGAGAACTGCCGCACAATATTACTGTGCCCCAGATATCGCGCCGAGACCTTGCCACTGTCGAGGTCGATAGAAACACAGGAATAATCGCGGGATACCAGGTCAGGCAGACCGTTCAGAAACGGGGCGCACAACATATTCCCTGATAGATTGGGGTGGATATGCCAATGTTCAGGTTTGAATTGGGGATCTGCCAGGGCAATGATTGTCGTCGGATCTTCTCCTCCATCGACCATTATGGTATCGGAGTCGCGTGTGGCCTCTGAATTTTCTTCCGCCCAATCCATTTCGTCGTCGGGATAAGAAGAAATGTCATCAAGATTCCAAAACGCTATGGAACCAGTCCCTGCTCTGAGGAGGCGGCCGGGTGCGAAAACGGAAATGGGACCGTGATGGTTGGCAGTGCTGAGGGTACAATCAGGGAAAGCCCTCTCATATATCGCGCCGCACTGAGGATCGCCCCAAGCCCAGGATTGGATTCGAAGCCGGTCGGCCACAAACAACAGCCTATTAGCTTCATCCACCCCGACATCGTGGTATTCCTCGGGGTAGCGACTCTCCCTCTCGTTGAGACGGATAGTTATGGCTGACTGGGCGAAATCAGGATCACGACTATCGTCGAGGAGGTAGTAGGTGAAAGCAGGGTCGCGAAATCTCCAGCCCCCAAGGCATGAAACCAACACACAGCTATCGCTATTCGCGATGGCTGTCGGGAAGAAAGGAAGAGGATCACTAGATATTTCACAGCGCGCTTGCAGCACCGCGTTTACGAGAGGAGATGGAGCGGAAGGAGAGGGGAAGTCCCAGTTAAAGCGCGCTAGCGTGGTGCTCAAATTATCCGGCCTTGGAGTAGTCAACCACGGATCGTGAGGACGGGATTTGCAGCGGTCGAAGAAACCTGGGACGCTGTCTGTGAAAGGCATTGGTCGTAATCCGAACCGAGAGAAAAGTACTCGTACCATCCGGCACAGATCCCGAGTCGTCCAAGACGGCAGCTGGAATTCGTCGGGTTCAGTCTCCCTCACCTACAATATCCACTTACCTTGAGGCTCCTCCCACAAGGGGAATTCCGACGAGTGCGTGAACGACGTCAATGGATATGGGTTCCTGTAAGGTCTGGACGGGTGCGAATCCCGTAACAGGCCAATTCCTCGGTTGATCGTCCGATTGATTCTCTCAACGATATCCTGAAATCCCGGATCCTTGGGAGAAGTGTCGCGCAAGAGTTGGCACGCTTGAGTTAGGTTATCGAGGAGAATTCGAGAGCCTTCTCGCTGGTCCTGGTCTGACTCGTCGTCATTCTTCGAGCAGGTATCCATGAGTGCGGGAACAACGCGAGCATGCTCTGCAAAATCTGTCTCGAAGATGGTGCATACTTTGTCGACCGTTTGGAGTCTTGCCATCTTCGCGGTCGAGGCAAAAGGCGGGAAGAAGTGGCGAACGGGACAAAAAAATCACGGCATCCACGTGATCTCAGGGCACGGACCAGCCTGGTACGCCGCTCGAATTGCCATTCTGATTCAACTGAATGGAAGGAAGGAAGTGTATTCCGGCGCGGTCCGAATGAGATCGCGAAAATACTCCAGCGAGCAGGGTTCAACAGGAGTGATAGCCGTCGCCGTTGTTTTACCCATCACTCGGCATTGATTTACCTCGTAGTGCATTATTCAATGTCTTGATTCCTCATACTTATCATCGCTATTTTCTCCTTTCCCCGGTCCAAGTTTAGCACTCCGTACAGTAAACGAGCTGGTTTGACTGCCGTTGTATTCCCGATGCCTCGGAAACTATGCCGTTGATTGCTCCGTCATTCGGCAGAGTCCGGCATGTTGAAATTTGGTTCAATTGGTCGCAAGAAAGAAAGAAAACTCGCGAAAGTCACCGGCCTAGGACCAGTATTAAGTAGTGTCCAGTGATCCTTCTGGTTCAACTTCATCCATCGATCTACGACGCGCTCGAGCGGGGGGTTCACATCTATGCTCGAGATTTGTCTCGGACAAGGATTTACTTAGGCTTGAACATTCGGTGAGGCCCGGTGGCTCGACTTCAGTCTTTGCCCCCGAATAGCAACTGTGAATAGCAACTGTGGGCCTTGACTCATCAACTGTCAATGGGAGGCGCGCGGCTGAGGGTAATCGAAAACTGTGTCAGAGGGAGTAAAATCGCAACAAACAATTGGCCTACTAGTACACCGTGTTACACCTCGAACGGTGGGTGGATTATATTTGAATATAACCGGTACCTGCATTATCCTGCGTTGAATAATCTGGAGACTGCAGGCAGGTTAAAGAATGACAACCGCAAGAAAGAAGAAGTCATGAGACGCAGCCAAGTCCATCTCAGGCTGTAACCCTAGTTGGCTCAATATCTAGAACGGCATTGTTATGCGTTAGATCTGAAGGTTGCAGGTGTCAACAATTGCCATCGCAAGAAAGCTCAAGGCCTGGTCCCGAATCAAACCGGTGTTCGAGCAGCGTAAAACGGTATTTCGTCAAGGTGCCCGTCCGCAACCGGGCATCGAAGGGTGAGTAGATTGGTATCTGAATACGACCCGCATTATTTTGTGTTGAGATTTGCAGTTTTCAAGAACAGAAATTTTGGTGAACCTTTTGCGGAAGCCTATGATACGTGAGCCTACGAAAAACATCACACAACTTTTCACGGGCTTTGCTGCGCGATCAATTTATCTCCGACTTTCACGTGAAGGCTGATTATGACCAACTTGCAGTCGACTGTGAGGGTTCTCTGTACTTAATAGTAAGACATCAAGTAAGTTACAGAGAACCTTCGCAGTCGCCCGTATGCGAATCGTATAAAGCGCTGAACTCCAGGCGCGGTTTAAAACCACCTCAATTCCAACCCACCCTCAACGCAGTAGCAAAATGAAGCCGGATTACGGAAAGTTCTCCGCAGAAGGCATGTTCGACGCTTCAACGCGACACATCCATTAATGCTACTCACCCACAGACATAGCGACAATGGAGGAGATGACAGGCATACCGGCAAAAGCCATGCTGGTGCAGTCCGGTCTACTTCCGACTCCGCTCCATAACGCTGTAATTTTGGACAATGCGTGTGGCGGCGCGGTCCTTACTTCCATCCTTTTCGACGCTATTGAGAGGACCAGCGATGTTCGTGTTGTCTGCGCAGATTTTGACGAACACATGGTGAAAAGCGCGGCGGAAAGGATCCAACGCAAGGGTTGGAACGCCGAGGCGACTGCAGCGGATGCTCAGGTATATCTCTCCGTTTTGAACTCACCCGTCCGAATTCTGAGACCGACTTCACAGGCCCTACCGTTTCCAGACAACCATTTCACCCACAACTTGATGAACTTCGGGATTCAGCTGATCCCGGACGCTGCCCTGGTCACGAAAGGTTCGCGGCTACCATCTAGCGAACTGTGTCCTCCCGTTTACTCACACTTCGCGAAATAGAGTCGTTCCGCGTCCTGAAATCGGGAGGAAAGCTGGGGATGACCTCATGGACCTCCCCCGGCTGGGTCGAGTCGTTCCTAGCTGGCATCCCGGGGTTCTCTTTGCCTTCCGTTTTTACCGAGGGACCCACGGCGACCAAAGAATCCACTACGAGCTTGCTCACCGCCGCAGGATTCACGAATGTCGATGTGCAACCTGTGAAGTTCGAGCATACGCAAAGCATCGGGCGGTACCTCAGGAATATGAGAGAAGTTTTCCCCGCCCTCCTCGTCGGGGAAACTGCCGAGAGGTACGACTCCTATATGGAGGGACGGTACGGGGATGGCGACTTCACGCTGACATGGGAGGCCATTGTAATCACCGCGGACAAGCCTTAGAGAGCGGGGGGTTAAATTTCAGGCTTCCAAAAGACACGCTAGTTAATGTATAAATCTCAACTTTATGTAGACCTTCCAAAGGCCACAATAGACTGTTTGTCCCTCCTCATGCGAAGCGCACAATGTTGATAGACCGAAATGTGGGGTATGTGAGGGCACCCGAATACGGCCCCAGATGCACAAAGCTCCCCACATCAGCGAGGTACAGCACACCGTGCACACGCGAGCCGGGTGCTACAACCTCCCAGCTGCCAGTGACATCGGCATCGAGCAGCCCGTGCCCCGAGTACGTGATCCCCCGATACGTCAGGTGGGGCAGTACCTGCGTCGCCGTGCGTTCGCGCCATTCGATGCGGGATGGGTCGGAGGCCGATGTGACGAGGTGAAAGCTGTGCATCCCCGCGAGGAATTGCGGGGTACCGGCGCGTCGGCGGGAGGTGTACGTCCAGATGCGGTAGGAATCGCGCCGCAGCGGATCTTCGTGGGCGACGAAAGTAGAGCGTGGGCTCAAGGGGAGGCCAAATTCGGCGGCGCGAGGGAGGGCGGGGGCGAGGCGGATGCGCGTGGTGAACAGTTTTACAGCGTCCTCGAACAAGAGGGGCGGAAAGGTATCCAAGGTTGTAAGGGAATCGGGCCCGCGGATGCGGACCCAGTGTGCTCGGAGTTCAGTGGGCGAGATGACGTGGATTTCGTCTTCGTCAGCGCTGGAAGGCGTTTTCAACACGATGTGGTGTGGGAGGAGCACGAGGTCAAGGGGTAGCTTCTGTAGCCCGCGGTGAGCGCGCAGGTTCAGTGGAGAGCGTGGATGGGCTAACGCTGCGGAAGAGACACGCTGACTGGGTCTTCCAATTCAGGAACAGGTAGGTTTCGCGTTCGGGTGTCATGGCGATGGCTATGAGCTCACCACAGATGAGAAGGTTGGAGAGCACTCGCGCCTGGCGAATCTGTAGGGTGAGGAGAACGCGATGGGTTCCTGTCTGAAGATCCATCTGCAACACCTTGACATATCTGCCACCGACAAGTCATACAGCGTACTTTGGAATCGACTGGGACATACGTTATGCGATGACCGTTGTAATCGGCCTGTTCACACAGCGCGATAATGAGGGACTGGTCCTCGTTAAGGGCGTGTGCTGCGAATCCAAGTAGGAAGGCTGAATGGACGGAGGGGGGATGCGTCCAGACCAGTTTGTCCTCTGGAATATCCCAACACTCGAGTGTGCCCCAGTTTCCGAATAGCAGATACCGTCCACCGGGAACCATCTTTGCCTCGTTTTCCCAGTCGGTGATCCCTGGGCCTGTGGTGACCGACGGATTCAATGTAATGGTTTGTTGGGCAACGGGAGGATTATCCGGGTCGAAGCGCGTCCATGTCCCCGGCCCCTCGACGAGTTGCCGTAGAATTGAGAGCATCTCCGTTGTGGGTAGGTCCCGGAGGTTGGGGACAGGGTCGAGGAAATGCCTTTGCATGAGATCATTCATGATTGCCAGCCAAACACTCTTGTCTAACGCCAAGGCATGGAGATATCGGCATGTCTAGATCACCAATAAGTCCACATCGAGAATACGGCCACCCAGTTCGAGGCAAAGCACCTTGGCGGTCGAAAGAACTGCGTAGATGTCGCAAAAGGCGAAGACATGAAAGATGATATCTATGGCCAGATCTTGGAAAGCAAGGCCAGGGGAAGTCATTAGATCGCCGCCAAATGTTTTCTGACTTCAATTTGAGGACCGAACAGCAAAGAAAGGAACCCCGTTCCAGAGTGAGTCGACGTCAGACTTCAAAGAGGCTCGGCAAGAAGCGGCTGATACTCATCGCGGCATCCCGCGGCATCATAATGTTCGATTTTTATTCGCACGAAATGGAAGCGCACGTTGAACGTGCTCGGCTCGGACATCCGAACACAAACGACACTGAACGAGGCGAATATTCTGAGGGCGGAGGTGGAGTGCATCAAAAACGAGAAAAAATTGGCGTACATATGGGATCTAATGGCCTGGACCCGAACGGGTGTCCGACTGAACACGCTCACCCAAACCCGCGTCCGCAACCAGGCCTTCTGTGGTGAACTGAGAACGAGGAAAACTTCGACGATGAATCACTCACAGATGTATCGCAAAGTTCAAACCGGTATTCTAGCCTGCATTGTGGAGTGCTGGAAGAAAAAAATGCCGCTATGAACACAAAGCCCTGACCTGAATCGAACGGGACAGGATACAGTGTTTCGCGTGGGTGAAACCGGCCCCTCGGTGGTGAATCGGAGATCATGTCTTGAGGGGTGAGTTCGCGACAAATGAACAGCATTCCTGCGTACCATAAGGACTGTGGTTGGATCTAGACAATATCGACTACTCGAGGATCTTAGCGTTGAACAAACTGGAAGTGAAAAGGAAGTGAAAAGGGGAGAAAAAGAAAGACCTCTGCCAGCTTCAAGACCCGGACCCGAATCGAACGGGTGCCCAAAGATAAAGCTCAACGCATTTGGTGTCGGTGCATCACTCGCTACCAGGCCTTCTATGGGCATCTGAGAACCGTTAAGCAGAGTAAGATTCTGATCATAAATCGCTCACGGACGTCCTACATAGTTTGAACTTGCTAGGGAACGATCTCTCTCGAACGCGCTATCCATTAAACTGGTCTTTTAATTGATTCTCTAACTATAATCTTAAGGGCGCACCGCCCATACTATCCTCACTCCCTCTCAATACACCGCCTCCTTATAATCGGTATACCCCAGTGCAGGGTCCACCCCCTCCGCCCCATACAGCCTCACGAAATCCGGCGCGTTATCAAGCTCCTTTCCTTCTCTCACCCTCTTCCCCAGATCGGGATGCGCGATCCAACCCAGGCCGTTAAATACACCGGCGACCGTGCCGCTGGCGACGAGTGATTCGGCCTCGGGGGGCGTGACGCCCGCGTTCGCGAAGATTGGGGTTTTGGCAGTGGGGGAGATGAGGAAGGGGGCGAAGGTGGCGAGGACGTTGTGCGGCGTGGCGCGTTTCTTGCCTATCGTGGAATTGATTGGACGGACTCAGTGAAATGCAGGTGGGAGGAGTTCGAAGGGACCGACCGTCAAACTCGGGGTCCAAATACGGGAGGTAGCGCACGAAGCCGACGTACGCCAGCCCCAGCTTGTTTACCTGGCGTAATAGATATCCAAAGGTTTCGATGGTGTCCTCCAAAGGCATGCCCATGTCGTTGTATCCACCCGCTATAAAGCGCAGCGGTGAGTGCGTGTCAATTCTTGGATTCACTCATTGAGGGAAGAAGGAAAGAAGAACGCACCAGGGCTGAGTTTAATCGCGACGTCGGCGCCCCACACCTCAATCAACACCTTGAGCGTCTCCAGCGCGAATCGTGCGCGGTTCTCGGGACTTCCGCCCCACTTGTCCGTTCGCTGGTTTGAGGTCGAGTCGAGGAATTGGTGGACGAGGTACCCGTTCGCCCCGTGAACTAAGTAAAAATAAAATCATGAGCATTGCCACATCTCAAAGTTGAACTCTCGCCCACGTTCAACGCCATCAAACCCAGCCGCCTTCGCGTTTATTGCTGCCTCTTTAAATTGCGCGATCAAGATCGTGGGGTCTTCGATTTCGGTGGGCTAGGGATTTGCGACCGTAAGTCACTTGATAATCCTGGTTGCGCAATATTGAATCAATCAATACCTTGACATATCCAGGCGCCCCAGGGAGGAAACGGAATTTCCCGCCGCGAGCAGAGATGGCAGACGGTGCGTATACCGGCTGGGTTTAACGTTAATGTTATACAGGAACATCAAAGGGTTGGCAACGTTAACTCACGATCCCGGCGGCGATTTGTTCAGGCGCATCAGGATGGGATATACGTCCCACTTTAAAGAGGCGGTTAGAACGAAAAAATGCAGATGTCAGGAATGGAGAAAGAGTCGTACAATGCCACAGCTAACGAACAAACGAATCAGCTGGTACTCCGAGCCGGCATATACAGTTTCAGTCAAACAAACCTGCGCGTACATCTTGCTTCCAGCCTCGTGAACTGCATCCGTGATCTTCTTCCATCCATCGATTTGGGATTTCTCCCAAATTCCCGGCGCGTTGGGCCATTCGGACCTTTGGGCAACACAATTAAAAAGGAGAGGGAAATAATATGAAGAGATTCGAGGCAGTACCCTTGACGCGAGATGAGGACGCCCTCGCTGACGATCAGCCCTGCGCCGCCGGTAGCACGTTGAACATAGTATTTCAACATGATATCGTTTGGCACGGTTTTGGTGGATCGGTTTCGAGTCAAAGCGCTCATTCCTGCAAACACATGCGTCAGGGAGGGAACATCCATTTAAGATAGGACGACAGAAGCAAAATGGTCATACCAAGCCGGTTCGAGATCGTTGTGCTGCCCAACGTCAGAGGGGTGAAAAGTGTAGACATCGCCGGTAATCAGTGGTTGTGGTGAAGGGGATTGGACTTTATTTATCTATCGCTATCACCCAGGACCTCTCGATCTTATACTCTCCTAGCCGACTCGGACCCGACTCGGCGGAATTATTAGCAATACGGCGAGCGTAAATGGAAATGACTCATGTTGAAAACCTGACGCGTCTGGCGGCAACAACTCCTCTGTAAGCTGCAAGACTGGTTTGAAAGCAGAATTAAATCTCACCTCGCTCGCTGACTGAATCATGCATACGACGATTTGAGGGAGCAGGACTTATTGCTACCGAGGTCCTCATAAGGAACAAGCATTCAGGGTCCGGCAAAAGTGTTCTGGCACAACATGAGATTGTGCAATAATGAATCACGAGCGCGGGTTCATCGCGCCGCATTTTTTCAACACATTCCCCATCTCAATCCATATCCCAATCATCTCCATCAACATCCACCTCCCGCTCGTCAACAACAACTTCCCTCCTCCCCCTCCCCCGCGTCCGTCTCCCGGGAAACTCTTTCTCCTTCTCCTTCTCCACTGGCTCCCGCAACCTCCCCGCCAACCCCCGACTCCCGCCGCGCAACCGCATCCCAATCCCCAACCCCGAATCCCCGTCCGTCTCCTCCTTCGCGCCTCCGCGACCCCGCCCCTCATCCTCCTCGCCCTCGTCCTCATTCTCGTCCAACACAGACCCATCCTGGCCCGCATTCCCACCATTATTATTGACGATCCTCATCCCATCCGCCCCAAGCGCACTCACAATCCGATCCCCGCCATCGTCCCACCGCACCGCGCTCGCGAAAAACCGCCGCTTCGTGTGCTTCGTCGGCGGCAGCGCCGTCATCAGCCCGTCGCCGTTCGAATGCACGTTCCCATTATTGCCGTGCCCATGCGGTGAATGCGCGTGCGGCCGGCGCGGGAGCTCCAGCCACCGATTCGTCAGTATGCTCATCCTTTTACGCCGCGCGCGCGCGGTGGAGCCCAACATCGAGCCCCCGTCGTCCTCGAGCTCCTCGTCGTCGGAGTTGTTGAGGTCAGAGTCGGAGTCAGAGTCGTCGGAGAGCGCTGAGGCGGAGGGCGGTTCTTGGAGCGTGTAGACGTAGCGCGCGTGTTCTGCGTGGTAGGTTGGTTGGTTAAGAAAGAACGAAATGAACCGGAAAAAAGAAACCCAACTTACGTGCCAACCGCCCATCCAACTCATCCCTTGGCCCATCGTCTCCCCACTCCTCCTCGCGCCGACTGCGCCTGGAGGTCGTCCCGCCGAGCCCAAGGTGCTCGGAGACGGACTGGCGCGGGACGTCCTGCATGTGGACGGAGGGCGCGCCGCGGGAGGCGAGGGATTGGAGTTGTGCGAGGGCGCGTTCTCTGTGTAAAGGAATAAGGTGAGTTCCGGATAGAACGAGAAGTGAAAAGGGTAAGAAGGTTAGAGAAAGCAAAGATTCGCGAGCAAGACGAAACGTAAGAAACAGTGAGTAAAAGTAGCAGTAGAGGTGAGGCCAAACAGCAGACGGACAGTACGTAATTTATAATGAAAGAACGAATGTGAGTGAAGTGATCATAAAATCGCAGTAGGAGGTACAGCGAAACAAATCGCACCCACCTAACTTTATCCAACTCCCCGCCCCTGAGATTCACGTCTTCCATATTGCTTGGCATTACCTCTAGTCTATACCGCGGCCCGAACCATTCGAAGTACTCGCTCCACGGGAGGTTGACGTCGATGTTTGATTCGATGCCGAGGGCGCACGCGGTTTCGAACGTCCATGCCTAAGAAATTGTCAGCACCGAAACAGAGCAACAAAGAATGAGAGAAACGCTCCTACCTTCGCGACGTTCTTGACCGTATACCCACCTCCCCCAAGTAATATCAGCGGCAGATTATACGACCGTATGAACTGAACGCAAGCCGCGTGGCCCGCCAACGATAAGTTAAACCCTCCCAGCTTGTCCCCCGACAGCGAATCAGCCCCACACTGCAACACCACCGCACTCGGCCTAAACACCTCCATAATCTTCCCCATAACCGGCTCGAACACCCCCCGGAACGACTCGTCCGCCACCCCGTCCCCCAGCGGCACATTCACCGAATACCCCCGGCCCTTACCGCGCCCGATATCCTCCTGGGTGCCCGTGCCGGGGAAGAACTCGCCGTACTTATGGAAGCTCGCGGTCATGACGCGGTCGGTGGTGTAGAACGCCTCCTCGACGCCGTCGCCGTGGTGAATGTCGATGTCGATGTAGAGGACGCGCGGGTGCGAGCGCAGGAGCTCGAGGATGCAGAGCACGATGTCGTTGATGTAGCAGAAGCCCGACGCTTCGCCCTTCTTTGCGTGGTGCAGGCCGCCGGCCCAGTTTACGGCGATGTCCGCCGGGATGGTGTTCGCGGAGGAGGAGGGGGAAGAGGGTGCAGAGGGGGAGAGGCGCTGAGCGGCGGCGAGGGAGCCGCCAGCGGAGATGGAGCAGAACTCAAACACGCCGGGGAAGGGCGGGTTGTCGGGGAGCTCGCCGACGAGGAAGAGCATCCCGCCGTGGGTGAGCTCTTCTGCGGTCTCGGGCGTGACGCGCGCGAGGAAATTTATGTATTCGTCCGTGTGGAACGCGGTCATGCTTTCGGGAGTCGCGCGTTTGGGTCGCTGTAGCGCGTTAAATCTGCGCGAACGAAGGAAAAAATTGGGAAACTCACAAGAACTTGCATCTGCGGTAGCATCCCGTACGCGCTGACGAGGTCGTGGGTGACGCGTACGCGGTGTGGTTTCATCGGGTGACCAAGGCCGTAGGTGTATCCGCCCACGTCCGCTATAAAACCGAGGACCAGGAACTGGTCAGACACTTGGATTCATTCCACGCAATTTTGACGACGCACGGTCATAGTAGTATGCTACCCTCCGTCTGGACATGGTGGTGAGTGCAAGCAGCCAGCAATAGCAAGATAACCAGAGTAATAGCAGCAGGAATGGGGGAGGGAGGAACCAGGCAAGGTGGCGGCGGGAGGAAGGGTGGATGTGGGTGAATTACCCAATGGGGCTATAACGTGGCACTGCCGTTTCGGCCATTCCGCGTTTGGCGGGCTTGTCTCCAGCTCCCATCTTCAGCTTTGTTGAGCTTCTTTCGAACACAAATCACGGCTGAATTCCGTCTAATGAGACGTCCATACCCTTACGCCTTCATACAAGACTGGCCGTTTCCGCAGTGCAATCACGCAAACCAAGAAGACCTATCCCCGGCGGTCAAATTTTGTCCAACTTCAAGGTCTACTCCCTGATCCTCCACTAGCTTATACTGCAAAGTCAAGACCAAATATATATCCTCTCAGTGGGACACACGTTCGACTCGGTTCCAGGCCGTGTGTCGACAAGTATGCATGATCTTTTTTTTTTTCATCGGCCGCACTCAGGCTCTCTACAATTGGGTTGTTCAACTCGTTCACAGGTGTACTGCGGGTTGTTACTTCTTAGTCGCCAATTCGCTCCGCTTGACGCAGTTCACGATTATCAAGGGAAGGCCTGGTAGCGGATGGTCCGCACCCACACCGTATAGAAGTAGGTGCGCGCGCTTTCAATGGGACACCCGTTCGATTCGGGTAATGCAGGTTGGATTTAAATACGCGGCCGCCGAGCATTCAAGGGATGCTATATGTCTTAGTCCTTGATTGCGATTTGCTCCTCCTCACGCGGTTCTGGATGAACCACAGAAGGCCCCAGTGCGGATAGTCTGCACCCCCACCCACATTATTGTTCAGTGTGCAGATTTTCAGTGGGCCACCCGTTCGATCCCGGTCCGGACCTTAGCAGGCTCTCCGTAGCTTTTTCTTCCTGTGTGAGTACACACCACTCAGAATCCCATTTTTTTTCCCACCCAAAATGATGTCGCTCGGCCATTATTTTCAGCGAGCAATTCAACCATTGTTCAAACTGCGTCGAAGAGCGGTGAGTGATTCAACCCTTTCTTCACAACTTCACCTCTTCCACAGGTCTAGATTAATCATGAAAGGCCTGGTTGCGAATGCTCCGCATCCCCGCGAACTTTTTGTTTTTCGTGACCCGCTTTCAGTGGAACACTCGTTCGATTCGGGTCCGAGCTTTGAATGTTTGACATACCCGAGGTTTTCTTTCCACTGAGGTGAGTGGGACAGAGAACTTGAGATACCTCTATTGTGCCCGGCCTCTTCCAGCCTTCTTCTCCCTGCGCCCATAACTTATCGTGAGAAGTTTCTTTCGGCCATCGGCCAGCCCCCTATTTTCATGGCGATTCGGTTTCCCTTTTCTGACTTGGATATCATTCCTTCAAGTTGTTCATTCCCAATAATTCAATGAATCTGCTCTGGGGTTATTTAGTATCAGAATATTTCTAATACAGAGCTGCAAAAATAAGAAAGTTCTCGTACATGCCATGCGCCGCAATGGCCCACAAGTAAACTGAAAGCGTGATGAGAGGTTTGGATGAGGATAAGACTCAGGATAATTTATTAGCTTGGCGCGGTCCCATTTCGGAACATACCAAGTTGTAGCATACAGTACACCGGCCCTGATAATATACTGTGCTACGCCACTACCCAGACACCCTCGACGAGCTGACCTCTCTCGGCGAGGCTGTAGATCTTGGGTGCCTGGATAGCAGCATAGAATACACTGACCTTGTGCAGGATGTTGGAGAACAACACCTCAACCCGCTCCCACACTTGCCCTCAAACTTTGCACCCATGGTGACCCGGTCAAGCATCGGCTGGCCCTAGAATACGGCAGGACGAACGGATATAACCCATCGGGGCTTGGTCTAAGTCCTCTCTTTCCAAGCATAACTCCCCATCATCCACCATGCAATGAGCCGTCCACCATTGTACGGCAAAGTGAGGAAACAAGTTGAACTGGTAAGTTCCCCAAATCCCAAGGTTCAGGTACGATGGGGCGTAAGAATTTTTATAACATAGTACTACAATCGCGTCTTCACTCATGTCAGAGATTATCAAGTGCTTAATGGCAACTTGGGACAAAGTAGACAGGAAGTGCACGGGGGCAGGAGTAGACACAGGAAGTGCATGGGGGCAGGAGTAGACAAACAGCGTAGATCACAATGTGCATTAAGGCAACATTGAATTAGAGTAGATTGCAATGCGCGCGAGGGCAACATTGAATAGATTATTGAGATATGCATGAGGGCAATGCTGGACTGTGACCAGATAGTACAGGGAGGAGATGGACACAAGTAAAGAGCAAACAGGGTGAATGTCGACTTGAACATTAACAACAATGCCAAGAGTATGGAAAGATTACCGCTCTAAACGAGCCCACCAAGAAGAAAAACAGAGCAGGCCGGACTTGAACCGACAGTCTGCGGGCAACGAGGTGTCAGACCTCGATTTACGCTGAGAAGACACTACGCCTCGGAGGCTTCGGAACGACTCGCCGATCACTCGCGGGTGATATCGGGTCACCACACCAACGGGGTCCGTGCGCTCTGTATACCGCGTGGAAGAAGCAGCAACCCCAGATTGCCCCAGACGTCGAGGCAGCCTCAGCAATCCAATGAACCTTGGTCAATGACTTGATTATCGAGGGAACATTTGAAGCCAGCGGATAGGGTATTGCTCTTGAAGACCACGACGGCCCACGGGCAGATTCCGGCACAGCGACGTTCCCAAGCCAAGGGAACTCAAGGGTAGGTACAAGCAAATGGGACCCAGAAACGCACAGGCCGACCCATAGATTTCAACCGTACACAGTACAGAGAGGAAGGACGATGGATGGGCGAATCCGTGGTGGTGGTGCCAGTTTGACGGGAGGTAGAGACAAGGTAGAGAACAAAATGGCGGGCCGCGGCGAGCCGGGCCGTCAACCATAACAAACGATTGCACAGCCTTTCTCTCCTGTCTTCCACACCTCAAGATGCCGTTCCCTAATCTCCAGGACGGTACTCCAGAGGAATGGAACAGAAAATGGGAAGAAATGTCCCCGGCCCTCTTATCTCCCCGCTGCCCCGAGGTCGTTTTCCGAGCCCAGCTCAAAATGCTTCAAAAGGTGCGCCAAGGAGTGCAAACACTGTGGGCAATGGAACAGGAGGTAGATATCACTGAACTCTGCCAAATGCAACGTGAGATTACGGTTGCCGTACTTCACCGAGAGGGTTTCCAACGGGAATGGGTGTCGGCCACCCCCGCTCTCCGACAGGAGCACATCCTTATCGGGCTCGCCAAGGCCTGTTCTTTGGATCCCGAGCCAACGCACAGGCTTAATGGGGCCCGCGCATTCTGTGCTCACGAGCTTCGGTTGAATCATCTCGGTGGTGACAGCAGCGTCTTCCTTGACTTGCTACAGTGCGTGCTGCTGGACGACCACACTGTGACCCCAAAGACGCCGCGATATGTCTCTCATCCATTCTGGGACCAGATGTTCGCAGAGCGCGCCGCTTTGAACACGACGGATCTAGAAAACCAGGCCGTGGGCAAAATTTTAGTTCTGCGGACAAAGCTCATTTGTGAGTTTTGCCTCAAGTTAAATTCGCGCCTTGACCTGTCCTAAAACTCAGGCCATGTCATGCAACTTACCATAAACTCCTTCCTCGGCATCGCTACACCCAGGAAAGTGAACTTGTCGAAAGCAGACAAACTGTTGATAGAGCCTGCTTGGGCGAATGCTGAGGCGATGCTCAAACCCGCGCTAGAGCAACTATATGGGCGGAAGGGTTCCAAGGTTTTCCTACACGAAAGTAAACGGTACATGAAGGGCCATCTCCCTCGCCACGAACACCACTGCACCTACCCCGGCTGCAGGAAAGTAGAGCTAGTCGACGGCTCCAAGTTTTATCTTTGTAAGCCTTGTGCTGAAAAAGCTGGACGAAAATTTCGGTACTGTTCGGTGTTTCTTTCTTACTTCCCTCCTATTCTACCCAACCAGCTTACGTTTCCCTCAAGGCAATGTCAGAGAAACGACTGGAAAACACGTCACAAGCGCATGTGCGGAAAACCACTCGATCTCGAAACCCTGTCCACTCACTTGCCCTTCACCGACCCCATCGACGCGCCCATACAACCCACCGAATACATCGAGGACCCCATTGGTGGCTTCCAGCGGTCAGAGCCGCTGAACATTCTAGTGGCATGGTTAAATCTCGACCCGGAAGTGATGTATCGGCTAGGCGATGCAGAAAATCTGGCGAGGCATCTAATATTTCCCGAAAAACCAATGAGCAGGCATTTCTTCCTCCTCCACCGGGAGCTGGCCATGGCGACTGGGCACATTCGGGTCGTCGGCGTCTTGGCGCAGTACATATGCTGGCTTGCGATGTCCGAGGGAGTGGAGGCTAAGGGATTCACGCCGGCCGTCATAGTCTCGCGGCTTGCGAGCGATTTCGAACTGAACGAAGGCGGACTCCGAAGACATGTTCTTCTGTTCCAAGACATGCAAAAAGATGACCCGCACGGTAAACCGTAAGCACCCCGATATATTATTGGGTCGCGCAACTGACTTTCAGCCTCTCGTTGATAGATTCCTCCTGAAGGGAATGTCCGACACCGCGTGGGTGAAGGAGTATGAATATCTCGCCACGTCGGACGTTGTAATCACATTCGACTGAACAGCGCGCAATGTCTCCGGTGTCCATCCATCTCGCCTAATAATTTTCAATCTAGAACATCCATGACGCAACTCTGCGTCGTTTCGTTTTAAAACAACCCACGCGACTGGTATGAATCGTCTAGTTCTACCCGCCTCATGTATCTTGCTACGATCTTTATATGTTAAAAAAAGTTTCCTTCATTCAATTTTGTTCTGACTTTCTTTTGCAATAAGTTCCTGAGCTGAATGCGACACAATGAGCTCTCGCAGAATGCCATTCAATAAAATCACCTCACCGTCGATTTCTTTTCGCTAATTTCCATATGTGCATCAAACCGGGAGGATAAAGGAAACATTGAATCGTCTAGGTTGAATTCGGAGGTGCGCATCCACCCGTTGCGAATTCGTTCTCGTACGTTGAATTGACGCTGGTCCGATTTTTTCGAATAAATCGAGCCTCTCCACGTTCTTCTAAGTCCTCGTCTTTTTCGAAGTTCCCGAGGCCTTCGAAATTCTCGTGTCGAGCTGAGTTCCCGGGCCCACTCCTTCCATTCACACCCGCGCATTCAAAAAGTGCTGACGAGAATCGCACAGGTAGGTTATAACCCATGCTGTAGCGTTCTCCCATGTGCATCCCGCGTGCGGTTGGGACAAGATGGTCCGTCTTGATCCGGAACCTTCCGACACGGTTGATTTCTTTCGTTTCATTGAGTTCAAGGTATAATTCCGTGGATCAGCTGTACTAGATAGATACGCGTACTCGAACCTTTCTCCCCAACTACTGATAGTATTGGACAACCAGAGAATCGTGCGTACCATACACCAAAGCGCCGCCGTACGGCGAAATTTGGAAAAAAGATGTCTGTCGCTCCGTCATCTCCAACAATCGGTCGATACTGTCCCCACCGTCAAGGTGCAAACCAGGTGGCATCAAGTAGAACGACGACGGGGCCTTCCACTGCACAGTGTGCCCAGAGAACGGACTTCCACACATCTGGACAGTCGATTGACCAAGATACGTCGTTGATCGAAGTTCCAAGGTGGGGTGTCTGCTACGCAGATCGAGGTTGTAGCTGTGGCTCCGGGACAGGGATTGACGATTGACGTGGATCCATACTCTAAACAGCCCAACCTGTGTCGGGCTTTCATATGCAGACATTGCAATGGATCCGAGCGTTTGAGTATCTGCCTCAGATGGTGGGAGGCGTTCGATGCGAATTTTGGGAAGAGCTGAAGCGCTAGCTGCGCTTCCTGATGGAATGGTGAAACCGTCGACGAGTGTCCAGGGTAACGCTGCAAGAGAACAAACGACTAAACTTTCGCTTTTGTCCGGTCCCAGCAGTAAAAGGATCGCATGTTCCGGAGTCAGCACGAGACGGCAGAAGTTCATGAACAACCGCGACGGGGAGTGGATGTGGATCGTGGCAAAAACCTCTTCGCGCCAATTGATCAGCACGATGTCGGTGACCACCACCACAGCGGCAAAGTCGCCGGAGATTTGAGGGTGGGCATATGGGCCCGCGTGGCCACGGCCGAGGCCATCGGGAGCGCGGGCAACCATCCTGGACTGAGCCACTCCGCTTCTCAAATCCAGAGTCAGCACCTCCACAAAACTAGTACAGACGTGCGTCAGAGCTCTGCGGCTGGAAAAAAATTGATCAGACCGTCTTACTTCTCATACAAATCACCTCTCTGAGTGCGCTGGCAACTCATGATCACGGCGTGGTCCGAGGTGGTCGTCAACTGGGCGTCAAAGGTCATAATGGTAGTGCTTGGCATGCCGCCCTTGTGAGTCCAAATAATCTTCCGCTCGAATATACTCCAGCAGTCAAGCTGGCTCCCACGGGTCCGGAGATGGAACAAATACTGCCCACCAGGAAGGAGTGTCAGTTTGAAATGGTACAGGCCATCGTGGTCCGCCGGCAGGGTGATCTCTCTGGATATAATTGGTGGTCCCCGATATTCGCGTCCCCACGTTTGGGGTCCCCACACAGCTCTCTTGACTTTCTCGACGAGCTGGTCTTTCGAAAGTTCGTGCAGCACTTCGCCTTCCATTCGATGGACGATTCCCCGGCGGACGAGCTCGCTGACGGCCGCTAACCACACGCCCTTGCTGCATGCGAGCTGACGAAGATATTTGCTGCTCTGGGAGGATGACTTCAGCGCTCGAGGTTCGAGAGATGAAGAAATGAGCAATCCCACTTCACCCATTGCTAAAATGCTGACGATATCGCAAAACTCGAGGATGAGAAGAACGACATCGTCGATTAACACCTGTTCGCGAGACTGAGTGCGATGGGTTGCGAATGACATTGCCCGGTCTGTGCGATATCAACGGGTATCTCCAACCAAGTGGAAATACGTGCCTTCCTCGGGCCTCTAGCAGCGTAGTTGTGGGTGAGAGCAAACACCGGTTTGACACCTCAGTGATGTACCAGGAACGGTGGTCGGGCCGTGAACATAGGGGCTGATCCCAACAACTGGGCGAGTGCAACCGGGACCACGAAACAAAGTGATTTCTTTGTAGGTCAATTCCGAGCAAGTTGAACTAACTTTCAACTCGAGCCTGGCCGTGTCTTGGAATTCCCTAAATTCTCTTATGACTCCCTTTTTTGCGCCGGGGAGATTTACCCAAATGGATTGAGCTTCTTCCTTGTTTGGACTCATATAGGTAAGCTCATGTCATCGATTAGTCCTTACTTCCTTCCCGTCCACATCTCAATGCACCTCCCTTGGAATAGTATGTCTGGAACGAAAACCAGCTTGCTCTTGACCGGCGCAACTGGTGCGTTCTTCCGAGTGTTTCCTGAGTCGTGTGTCCTTGAATTCACTCACTCACTCACAATCAGACCCATCCCAAATCTCTGCCCACTAAAACCTCCCGACACTCTTGGATTTTCTTTCCTTTCGTTGAGTTCAAGGTTGAACTTGGGAGAAACGTTGGGGTAATCAATTAACAACAGATATAATCACTTGGAGTCAGATTTTAGAATTTGCGGTTGGCGCCTGGGGGATGGAAAAGAAAATATGACCCCAAAAGTCAAAGCGTATAATTACGTGGATCAGCTACCAGATACATACACGTCCTGGAATGCTCGGGCAATTTTTCTCCCCGACTACTGATAGTATTGCACAACCAGAGAATCGCGCGTGCCATACACTAAAGCACCGCCATAGGGCGAAAAGTGGAGAAACGATGTCTTTCGCTCCGTCATCTCCAACGATCGGTCGACACTGTCCCCACCGTCACGGTGCAAACCAGGCGGCATCAAGTAAAACGACGACGGGGCCTTCCACTGCACAGTGTGCCCAGAGAACGGGCTTCCACACATATGGACAGTCGATTGATACGCCGTTGATCGAAGTTCCAAGGTGGGGTGTCTGTTACGCAGATCGAGGTTGTAGCTGTGGCTCCGGGACCGGGGTTGACGATTGATGTGGATCCATACTCTAAACAGCCCAACCTGTGTCGGACTTTCATATACAGACATTGCAATGGATCCAGGCGTTTGAGTATCTGCCTCGGATGGTGGGAGGCGTTCGATGCGAACTTTGGGAAGCGCTGAAGCGCTGGTTGCGCTTCCCGATGGAATGGTGAAACCGTCGACGGGTGTCCAGGATAGCGCGGCAAGAGGACAAACGACTAAACTTTCGTTTTTGTCTGGTCCCCGCAGTAGAAGGATCGCGTGTTCCGGAGTCAACACGAGACGGCAGAAGTTCATGAACAGCGACGTGCGATCGATGTGGACCGTGGCAGAGACCCCTTCGCGCCAATTGATCAACACGATGTCGGTGACCATCGCCACAGCGGCAAAGTCGCCAGAGATTTGAGGGTGAGCATATGGACCCTCGTTCCCATGGCCGAGGCCGTCTGCAACACGGGCGACCATCATGGACTGCGCTACTCCGCTTCTCAGATCCAAAGTCATAACCTCTACAAAGCTATTGAAGACGCGTCAGAGCTCTGCGGCCAGCACGAAGAAATCCTCCTACTTCTCATACAAATCACCTCTCCGAGTGCGCTGGCAGGTCATGATCACGGCGTGGTGCGGCGTGGTCGTCAACTGGGCGTCAAAGGTCAGAAAGACAGTGCTTGGCATACCGGGCTTGTGGGTCCAGACAATCTTCCGCTCGGATATATTCCAGCAGTTGAGCTGGATACCTCGAAGATGAAACAAATACTGCCCACCAGGAAGGAGTGTCAGGTTGAAGTAGTGCCAGCCATCGTTGTCCGTCGGCAGGGCGATCTCCCTGAATAGAATCGGCCGCCCCCGATATTCACGTCCCCACGTTTGGGGTCCCCACACAGCTCTTTTGATTTTCTCGACGAGCTGGTCTTTCGAAAGTTCGTGCAGCACTTCGCCTTCCATTCGATGGACGATTCCCCGGCGGACGAGCTTGCTGACGGCCGCTAACCACACGCCCTTGCTGCATGCGAGCTGACGAAGATATTTGCTGCTCTGCGGAGATGACTTCAGCGTCCGAGGTTACAGAGATGGAAAATGAGAAATCCCACTTCACCCATTGCTAAAATGCTGGCAATATCGCAAAACTCGAGGATGAGAAGAACGACATCGTCAACTAGAAGTTCGCGCGACTGAGTGGGAGACATTGTTTGGTCTGCGCAATGTCAACGGTATATTCCCGATCAGGTGGAATTCTGAGGCACCGGTTGTTCTCCTTCAAGTCAGAGGCCTGGTTGGCGTGGGGTCAAGAGCAAAGCCGGTCAAAAGGTTGGCCCGAACCGGGACCGGGGTCGGGCCGGGAACATAGGGGCTAATTCCAACGGAAGAGACAAAGGAGCTCCAGTTTACTCAAGTTGTTCTAAATTGTGGGGTAATTCCCCCGCAATTTTCCATCGGTTCCACAAAACAAAGGGATTTCTTTGTAGGTCAATTATTTCTGAGTTGAACCAAGCTCAAACCAAGCTCGAGTCTGGACGTGTGTTGGAATTCCCTAAAGTCTCTTTAGCGAGATGTGTATTGCGCGCACTCCCTTTATTACCCCGGGAAGATTTACCCAAATGGATTGAGCTTCTTCCTTGTTTAGACCTATATAAGTAAGCTGATGTCATCGATTAGTCCTTTGCTTCCCGTCCACCACCTAGTGCACTCTCTGAATAGCATGTCTGGAACGAAAACCAGCTTCCTCTTGACCGGCGCAACTGGTGCGTTCGTCTTTCATCCGAGTCTCTCCTGAGTTGTGTATCCTTGAATTCTTTCATTAACTCACTTACAATCCGGATCTCGAAAGGCTACATCGGTGGCGCCATTCTCGCGCGCTTCCTCGCTCACCCCAAGGCCCACACCTTCCAGTTCACCGTCCTCGTCCGCGATCCTGCGAAGGCCGAGAAATTCGAAGCCCTCGGCGTCAAGGCCGTCGTTGGCTCGCACTCGGATGCCCACCTGGTTGAAAAACTCGCGAGTGAGGCAGACGTAGTCATTGCTGCGGTGCGTCAACAAATTGCGCACTCTAGAAAATACTGAAGCCGTGTATGCCTGGAAATAGGCCGATTGCGACGATCTCGGCGCAGCGACGGCAACCCTGGCGGGTTTGAGAAAGCGTCACGCTCTAGGCGTAGTTCCTATCTTTATCAACACTGTGCGTATTGTGTAGCCTGGCAGTCAACTAATCTTAATCTGAGTCTCTCTCCTCCAGTCTGGCACAGGTTCGATCCAGTCTTCTCTCTCTGGCTGAATAGAATGTATAACTTAAACGCAATATAGGCGTCATTTCCGACGAGGCCAAGGGCGCATTTGCGGGCGACCTTGTCTATGACGATTCAGACGTGAAGCAAATCCAGAGCATCGCCCCAACGCAGATGCATCGTAACGTCGACCTAGCGATCACCGAGGCGGACGTCGAAGGTATTTTTGTATTTTTCTGGGTTAATTCAAGGAAGGCTAACTGAGACAATCGATGGGCAGGCTATGTCAAAACCTACATCGTCCTCCCCTCTACCATCTACGGCATCGCCACGGGCCAGTTCGTCGACGCGGGCATCCAAAACCCCCACTCGCTGCAAATCCCGGCGCTCATCTCCGCTGCACTCGATCGTGGCCGCGCGGGCATGGTCGGCGAGGGCAAGAACCTTTGGCCCAATGTCGAGATCCACGAGTGTATGAATCTTCATTTATATTATTCTTAAAGCATTGACCTGCAACCAGTGGCGGACTTGTACGCCATCCTATACGACAACATCGTCGAGAACGCCGATCTCGGGCATGGATGGAACGGCTTCTACTTCGGCGCCAGTGGTGAACACTCACTGCTCGATGTCGGCAAAGCCATCGGTGAAGCCCTTGTTGCTCTTGGCAAGAGCGACAACCCGGAACCTACGACGTTCTCGCAGGAAGAGCTGGGGAAGTACTTCGGGGTATGTATCATTGTTCTTACAGAGGTGAGTTGTGTTGATTGCATTTGCAGGGCTCGTACCTCGGCTCCAACTCGCGCTGCCGCGCGACGCGCTCGCTCTCAATCGGCTGGAAGCCTACGAAGACGACGAGCGATATGCTCGCGAGCATTCGTCCCGAGGTCGAGGCCCTTATACACAAGAAGGCCAAAGTGGCCGCTTGATTTCCCCAACAAACAAATAAGTTAGTCGTCCTGTATGTGCTTATACATGTTGAAGGTTTCGACGACTCCCTGTACACATATTGTGCTTTGAAAATATACACCATGTTGTACCATTATCCCAGATTCATTCATTCCTGCCACAGAATCATGTTATAGTCTGACCTCGTCAGCTGCTGGCGCTCCGGTGGAACCGTCACCGTGCGGATGCGCATTCCCTCCGCGCGCCATCTTTCGAACCGTGCGATTTTTTTCGCGCTCAACAATGCGCGAGAGCCGAATATGAAGCCCTCTAGCCGCACGGTGCCCTCCGAATCGCCATTATTGATATTAGGAACGCGGCGGCGGGAGCGCACCATGTCGACCACGGCTTTGGTGGCATGTGCCCATGTGCTCGCGGGCGTCTCTTCCGACCAGCGATCTGCGAGCGTTAGGATACGCAGACGCGGAAGGAGGGGCGTGCCGTCGCCGGCTGCCGCTTTCACCGTCAGGGCAGTCGCAAACGGCAGGAGCTCCAGCGCACACAGAACGAGCTGTACCCGCCACAGGCGGGGGTTGCTCTGCAGAAAGGGCAGCAGGCTGTCGCCCGTCCGGCTCGTGAGGGTAAACTGCTCCAGCGAGAACGACGATCGCGTTTGCAGCTCGGTTAGCGTCGCGCATGGGAGGGACTGTTTCTGCTTGTACCTGATGGAGAGCTCCGTGAGAGACGGGAAGACCATCCTGTCGAAAAAGTCCGCGGGCGCGTTGTGCGAACCGCCGATTGCGAGTTCGAACACGCGCAGAGCGGGGACGGTGATTGGGGCTTTGGGCCTCGGGAGAGCCTGGTCGGCAGGCGCGGGTATATTGGTGAAAGGGATAACTGGCACCAATGGTGGGATGATTCGGAGGTCCAGACTGCAGCGCACCAAGGCCGTGGTCATCTCCAAGAGATATAACGCGTCGTCGGACCGGATCTCGAGATCGTGGAGACGCAGCTCCGTGAGTCGGTCCCAGGGTAAACCCGCCAAATACGGATCGAATCGTAGGTCCGGGGTTCCCGGTGAATAGACGCAAGACAGTGCGATGCTGTCCAGGAGGGGAGCGCCCTCCAACGCAGACATGAAACGAAACCATGACCCATCCGAGTCGTCGGCCCAGACTAATGCAGATATATTGATAGTCTTGAGGCTCCTGAGCGAGTTTTTGGGGAGTTTGAATATGGATTCGGTCAGAATCGCAGGTAATTTTAATTCCAGATGCCGTATCCGATGGCGGACAGGCAAGACCAGCTCCACGGAGAGATTTGGGATTTTGGATGAGTCGAAGACGGCAGATGTGATGATGAGTGCAAGGGGGAGGTTACAGGAGCGTTCGAAGCAGGTTTTTGCGAGGCTTTTGATGCCGTTGAAGCCTGCCGTACGTCCTGCGAGATGCAGGACAACCCGACACCATAATGACGGGGTATGTAGCGCTACCGCTCGCCACAGGCCACAGACCTGGGAAATAACAAAGTGGAAGTGCATCGGCATGAGCATGGACGACGCGGATTGGTCGTCTGCTGTGGCCTGTAGGAAAGTCTCTGCCAGCATTTCTGCTGGAAGCGAAAAAATCAGACTCGGGGGTTGTTGCCGAGGTCGCTTTACTGTCAGAGCGCGATCTGCGAGCAGAGTTTTGAGAGTCACAACTGACTTGGGTGCTTCCCGGTCCAGTATAGGCATGCGGATAGGACCGCAGAAATCAGGGTATAGGGGGAAAGAGATGTCCATTGCGGCTTAAGTGAGAGTCAGGACTGATTGAAAGGGCGGCGAAGCTCATACCGACTGGAAAGCAATAAAGGTCGAAGCGTTGAGGCTGTGCAGCGCCCACGAACACGTCACGCGCCTGCGGCCCGACGTTCCGTAATCAAAAGTCAACACTACAAACTGCCAACGCTTCTTGCTTCCTGAGTCCGCGATTGGGAGCGCAACGCAACGGGTCCTCTCCTCGAGGTTGCGTTCCCTTAGATCTGTAAGTCCTAATTTCAGAAGACGAGAAAGGGAGCAGCAAATGGGGGGATATTTGGTAAGGGTAGCTAGCGACAGATACTCTAGACAGGGAATATATATACTGCGAGCCGGTGATGGAAACGGGAAAATAAAATATGTGAAACGGCAACACGGGCCGGACGGGTCTTCGGACGTCTCCGACAACACCTAACTCGCTACCGGATTGGGAGGAAAATCTTCAACTTACGGCGAGTTGTCTTACAACATAACGAGGTACGAGTTAGTTTGTTGTATTGTCTGTCTACGAGAGACTAGAGTTGTCTCCTCATTCAACGCGTTGAAAAATGGACTACAAACACATTGGTCTTCTGTGAAAAAAATTGTATAGCACCCTGGGGAGGAGTCGAACCTCCAACTCATTGTCTCCTCAAGTTCCCTTCAAAGTTCAAGCCACAGGGTTCTTCGACGCTCTGAAGGCAAAAAATTGTGCTCGGGCGGTGCTTAAATTACGCCCATTTAAAGAGCGGAAGCTCAAGCAAAAGGGTTTCCATAAACACTTCCGAATTGTGAGTTTCGCGACGACCATTGAACCGTAAAGGATTATTAAGCCAGGTCAGCGAGAGAAGCGAAGATTACTTCTTGCAGCACCGTGACAACCCAACTTTTCAAGCCAATCAAATCAGCACGGACGACCCCCTCGCACACCAGACAAATTTTGCCATTAAAGGTATTGTCGGGATTATCAAATAGAGTCGTTTTCGGGCAATGGCTCTCGAATGCACGACCGCAACGTGCGTCCCAACTATTTACTGGTCCCTCCGTATTTATTTTTGTCTACCGCGACCGGCTACCTTACACAATGGCACAAATCCTCCGCGTCGACGACCAGTGCCGGCCTTAACTTGCAGTTAGTCTTTTTGTGAGTTATGAGTTACTATTGGACCCCTTCTGACGATGGTACAGTTGGGAGTTATACCCTTTGCTCGTCTACGATGCACGTCAGCGTCTTGTGCACTTACCCTCATTTGAGCTATCAATTCTCTTTGACACAGAAAGTGCCTGGTGCTAAATTCATCCTACGTGAAGTGGTTTTGAGTGTAACAATCACTCATAATCTCATAAACGCGTACAGGGTTTCACTTGACACCACGTAAGCGATTTGCGTTTACTAAGTTTGTCACAGACATACTCATACGAAAACCGGTGTGCCGCTGTTTATCCCCGCCTTGCACCGCCCTGTAAATTGGCAAATTTGAACATGCTACAGCCACAAATATCAAGCACATTTAGTGGCACTAGGGGCAAAGACCCGCCCACATGGAAAAGAATGCGCCTTAAATGCACTTGCATCGCAGATGAGCATGGCATCTTTCTATACACACAAAGAGGGATGTTTTGTCCTTACTCAAATTTATTTGGATTCTCTGGCCCCAAAATAGACTGGTACTACTCGGACTTGATCGAAGGGCTGCACCCGGAGTTTGAAAAATCCCCCCAAAGCCAGATTTTGCTCAATTTAGGGAGCATCTGCAAAGATTCTCAACAATCGGTAATCCTAAACCCCAGCGAAAAGCGCTTATGCCCGGTTATGCCCGAATCTGCCGAGATCTGCCTCCTCTTTGCCGAAAACTGCCATTTTCTGCTCAATTCTGACGCCGACCAAATTCCGCTGACTAAATTAAGATAAAGAGGGAATCTCGTGTGGACTTTGCTTTGGCCGCGGAAGCTTGACTTGACAAAAATTGCGACAAGTCGAAAAGTCGAAAATTGAAAAGTTCGGCCGCGTGCGGCGCGGAACACGTAATTGCCACGCGGCCGTCGGAGTTTGAAACACTCCTTGCTTCCTACCACCACCATCTCCCGCTGCGCCGTCTCCTCCCTGTGGACCCTCCTCGCCCCTCCTCGCCTACGGCCGACTGGATAGGACCCCTCTACGCGATCCCAACGACTTTCGCCAGATTGAATCAAGTTGCACGAGTCGCACAAGTCCGCTTTTTCAAGCGTGTATCTTCGCGTCTGTGCGCGTTTTTCGGCATCTACTCGCCTCAATATGCCACCACGGAGATCCTACCCGTGTCCGAAACATTTGGACGCGCAGCAGCCCGCGATAGTCCCACTGATTGGCGACGATTTTGCCCAATTTCTGACTTCTAGACTCAAATACCCTCCCAAGCTATGCTGCCGTAACCCCGGAGCCGATTTGTACAGCGAGTGCCCTCGATGCAGGTGGGTCAAATTATTTTATCGATTTTGACATTGGGGCTAAGCATATAACTCGCGTTCCGTGATCTGGGTCCCGACACTGGGGCTCCCCAAGACATCCATTTCCTCTACGAGTGAGTGGCCGTCTTCCTTACAACGCGTACCTTCTTTCCAGCAAGCAGCTCAATACTACGAAGGTTGAGCGGTGCGTCGTCTACAACGCTGTTGTTCCTGGTACACTAACAATAGTTGTAGATTTACCACTGCCGCCTTCCCTCAATACTCGAAAATCTGACCAATGTGACAGATATACGCACGCTGCCGCTTGGTAGAGGCGAACATCAACGAGGCTGAAGCAAAGGTGTGTGATGTGCGACACTCTCACTAACGATGTGCTAACGTTGTCACAAATTTCTTGTGCAAGGAAAGTCTGCCTTGCCACAGATGTGCACTGCGCGCGCGCCTAAAGCATCGCACTCAGCAAATAAGTAAGCAATACTCCGTCCTCTCCTGCTTTGTACTTAGGACACGTCAGCGCCGCCGCAGGTACCGTGGTCCTCTCAGTTTGTGCTAAACGACTTTGAAGGTGGGCCATAGGCGTAATTTACGCGCGCCGATCTCTAACGCCCATGCCGTGTCTAGTTCGTGGTGGTACGTACCGTCATTTCCGCGACCTGGGAATGTCAACGAGTGCAAGAGGACATCGAAGGCTCCGCCACATGCAAGAATGGAGCGCATAAGCGAGGTGCGTCAGCGAAGCTCTCCTCAATAGATCTGTACTAATATATCACTGTAGTTGTTCGTGAGGTCACCAGTCGCCCTCCACATGTTCCCGCCCCGTAAGTCTCTTGCACCGTGGATTCCTGTGTGCTAATATTTTGTCCTGGGCGGTTTACCTCTGCGCGACCTAGAAGGGCGCCCATGTTTTCGCCGCCACCCATATGCATTGCCGGCAGGTTACTCGGGTCGGGCGCGAGGTCGTAAAGTAGTTGTAGTCTACTGTATGTTGTAGTAGGCTTCAATTAATACTGTTTTTAGAACAAAGGTGCGAAAGAATCAACGTAGTGGGCAGGGCATATCAGGGCAGATGGCAGCAGCGCTGAGCAGAGATTGGGCAGATATGGGCAGAAAATGGCGGAATGGGGCGGAAATCTGATATGCCCCTCGCTCATTCTTATGCCAGATTATGCTCAAATCTGCCAGAATTTAGCACGGCAGATTTGAGCAGATTTTGGCGTAACCGGGCATAGGCGCTTTTCGCTGGGCCTAAACCTTTGAACTTGAGTTTTGTCTCTTTAGAATAATTTTTATGCCTCAGACGGTGAGTTATGAAAGAGTTAATTTTGGCGGGGAATTGATGGCCCGACACCGCCACTGCCTCGGCATTGCTCGGCCTCACCCAAAATTCAAACTGCGGGCGCAGCCCTTTGGCGTGGCTCAAGCTGTACCAGTCTGCCTACGGTAAAAGAAAGTGATGAGGTACCAGTCTGCCTACGGTGAACCACCTCATCACTTTCTTTTACCATAGCACAGACCTGGTAACGAGCCTATACTAATAAGTGGCTACTACCGCGATCGGACCCCCGCGGTAACCAACTGACTTCAACAAGCGAGGCACGAGCATTGTAGGTTGAAGCAGCTGTCTACGAGAGACTATTTTGCTGTAAGGCCAGAAGCGCAAACATTAATCGCCCTAGTGAGGTTAGTAGTCATTCTGCCTTCATTGGATTTCTGTCGTCTCGAGCGAAAGAGCCTGAGGATTTGCTGAGGATTGTGCTGATTTGAATTTCAAAGCTGGCGTGAACTTATTGACCAATGCATCATCACATCACCCCACCTAGACTCGTAACCAGTCTGCGCTATGGCAAAAGAGAGGGTGAGGTTGTTTGCCGTAGGCAGACTGGTACTATTCGGGCTTGATCAGAGGGCTGCGCCCGGAGTTTGAAAAAATCTCCCCGAAGCTGGATTTTGCTCAATTTATTGGGTCTCTCCAAACTTTTTCAAAGATCGGTAATCTAACCCCTTCAAACTTGAGTTCTGTCTCTTCAGAATATTTCTTTATGGCCTAGAGGCTTAGCTGTGAAAAAGTTGATTTTGACAGGGAATTGATGGCTCGACATAGCCACCCGATCGGCACTCTCGGCCCCCGCCAAAAATTCAAACTCCGGGCACAGCCCTTTGGCGTGGCCCGAGTTGTACCAGTCTGCCTATGGCAAACAACCTCATCACTTCCTTTGCCGTAGCGCAGACTGGTAACAAGTCTACACACTACCGACAAGAAGGCCGTCGGGCTTGCTGGCCTTCCAGCGTGTATCTCGGGACCAGCGAGTCCCGGGTTCAAGGCCTTGGGCTTCGGTGGAGAAGGGTCTACTACCACCCACTTGCTCGTGCCCTTTTAGCGGTACTAGTCCTGGCAGGAAACGGCGCCAGCACCATGCATAGTCATCCAGCAGGCCCGATTATTGCCATTTATTGGTGGCAGGTACTTGTTTCATCTAATGAAGGACGCGGGAATCATGCATGTGCAACTACGAGTGCCAAACAATTTCCCAGGTGTTGTTTGGGATCCATCGCAGCATCATAACCCTGACGGCGCCATTTCTCCAAACACCCGTTGCTTGAGCACATCAAAAGATATGCTGGGTGGTGGTGGAGCGTCTGTGGTTGGTTTCCTTGGCAATGGGCGGACAAGATCTCTCTGTGGCAGGCCATTGTGGGTGGGCTGTAGAGCAAACCAAGGAGGTTCGAGAATTCCAGATGGGGTGATGGTATCGCCCTCGCGGTGATATTCTATATCTGGAAGATTTGCAAACTCGTACTCGGAGCTGCCGCCGATATTATGGTCGTGGTTGGGAGAGGGTGGTCTATGAGTTATAAGGGTGGGCTGTCGTAGCATTCTGCAATGCGGTGGTGTTTTTGGCAGATGCTGAACATGCAGGGCAGGGCTTTCATCCGAAATAAGCTGCGTAAGATGAGGTGTTGGTTGTATAATAATTGCTTCCACAAAAAGACCTCCAAGGCGGATGTCATTTGAGAATGGAAGTGGCGGGGGTCTGGGAAGAGATTTAATGGGTGAAAAAGGCTGCCATCGGTGAAGCAGGATATTCGAGTCAACATCGACTGCTTGTCCAATGAGATCTCCATGTCGAGTCTCGAGATGTTGGACAAGCTGCTGGGTTCGGGAGAAAGTGAGAATGATTGGTTCGTTCCCAAACCCTGGAAAGCCCACATCCCTGCAGCCAGTAAATGGGCATGGGAACGAAAGGTGCGTCAAGTGGAAGAGTTCAATATGTGATTTGAGTGCGATTGATGACCGATGCAATTTTGCATTACATCTGTTGAGTCGGCAGACATAGTGTGGACCACCTCCGGGACTCTATCGAAACAGTGTCAGTATCTCTTACTCCGTGTAAGTCAATGCTTACTTTGCGAGTGGCACAATGCTTGTGTTGATGCTACAACCAGTGCAAACAATAAACATTAGCCATGTTCAAGGCAATATGGCAGGAGAAATAACAAAACAGATGACGGCACTAGGCCGGACATTTAGGATGACAATTTGAACGAATGCTCACCCTACAAAAGGCTGTCCAGCTATTTAATGTTTGGCCACAAGGCAATGGCACAGAGGGTTTCTCCTGCTTGGATGGTACCAAGGTATCACATTCCAGAGAGACCAGGACAGATTTTGATAATTCCACCACACTCTCTGGGGAGATGGTGATGGTAGATCTCGGGTGTGGAAGCAACTGTGTTGTCGGAGCCATGTGAGATCAGGGGCAGTAAGGAGAGGAGATATTTGGTATTTGCGGTGCTTGCCTAGGCGGAAGGCACAAAGAAAAATGCTTCTACAAACACTGTGACGTGGTGACCATCACCAATGCGGTCATGTGGCAAGTCGCGATCAATAATTCTCAAGTAGAAAGCGCAACAGGCTAAGGGGAACTCGGGATTGAAAACGGATGAGGATTTTTTTTTCCCATCTTGACTAGACAGACAACTTTTGTTCAACTTGGGTCAAATCATTAGGGGAAGTCAAAGATCAATTCGACACACCGATTCACAAGCCGATTCTGACGTCGAATCGGACCCGATTCATCGGTGTTTAATCGACATCAAAAGCGGCGCTTTTCGTGAATCGGCGTGAATCGGTGAAGCGACTCCAGAGGAGGAGCACTCACATAATCGGTGTCGATTCTGGCTCACTTCGAATCGCTCCCCATATGCTTCGCTTGATGGCAATGTAAATCAGCTTCATCTTGAATCAGGAGTTGGGCAGTAACTACACCGGTCAAAGTTGAAGCCGCTTCATTTCCGATTTTGGTCTTTGAATCGGTTCAGAATCAGCACATTAATCGCTCGGGAATCGCTCTCCCCATCCCATCTTTGACTTCCCCCATTATTAATTATCTTGGTACACTATGAAGTAACTAGGACAAAGACTAGGACAAAGCTTGAGTCTTGAGGTCTGTGAGGAACGAGCTCACTTGTTGAAGCATCTATCTAGGAGAGGCAACCGTGCTGTTTCTAGGTTATATATAACAAGTTTAACTGATGGGTAAAAAGTATCGAATCTACACTAGGCCTCCACAAAGATCCCAAATTTAAGACCAAGCCTTACACTTAGTGACTAATTCCAATGTGGTTACCCTTTTTCTTTTTTTGCTCCTTACCTTCCAACATTACTGGCATGTTCCTGCTGATGTGTTGCTTGACTGTTTTTGAACTTGCTTGAGTTGACTCATTGTCAAATCCGCTGGGTTCGTTGAATTAGGGATGGTTTACACAACACCGGGTCGCGGATTACGCTCGGCCTTGCTCTCGGCCGTATTTACACCTTCATGTTGGAACCATGAACACTTCTGATTTTCTTTTTCTATAAAAAAAAATGGACCGCTAAACCGATCTCCTTCGGGAAATCATCGAGCCTGCTTTGGAGTAAACAAATTAGTCACCAGGCACCAGTCGATGTTGAAGCTATTGCTTCCTACTTCACTCCATTTCACTGTCAGTTCGCGACGTGTTCGTGATGTGACAAACGTTCGTGACGCTACGCGTCGTGCCTCTTCCGGTCCCAAATTGAAATTCCCGGTATCCTGGCTTATCAGCCGCAACATATTATATCAAGGCAAATCCACACCCATATTGTACAGTGCAAGCATGATAACGCAAAGCAAAGCAAGTAAGTAAGGAAAAGGAAATCGACATCTACACCACGAGTCGGAGCCTGCTCCGTCAATATCGTACACATCGCGAAGTCTATCGTCCTCAGCATTTACACGCACCCATCCACCACCCCGGTATGCACTACGGTTCGCGCCGACCCCGCGCATGAACGGCAAAGGCACTGGCGATACGCTTGGACGACCCCACTTCGTCCCAGCTACGCATACGCAGGCGAGTGACGGAGATGAAAGATGGATGGCGTTGAGCAGCCCCGCCGCTTCAATTGCGGGGCGAAGCGGAATCGCGCTCCTGCCATCGTCTTGGTACCCATGATCTCATCTCATCGTCTGCTCCAAAAGTCAGCTTCCCGCCTTCGAACGAAAAGAGGAGAGCAATCTCACCTCCCCACCCATCCGCGGCTCAAACAGGAACAACAGGGAAGCTACAGAATCCCCGAGTCCTTGAGCGCATTCTGCAGGATCGTCTCCTTGACGGCGGCGAAGACGAGTCGGACGTTCTTGGTGTCGGTGGCTTGTGTGAGGCTGCAGAGGGTCAGTAAAGTGAAGTGCCAGGGTGTGAGACCGAGAGAAACGGGGAATGCGAGCGGGGATAATGGAAGCACATATGTAGAGCGCACACGAGGCAGGTATGTTCCCGAATTAGGAAATTCCGAGACCGGCGAAAACGGGACAAGGGCACATCGTCTTCTTGTCTCTTGTTTCGTCCACTATCCTCTGGTCTTCCCCACCATTCATCGTTATCCGCAGGCTCGCCTGACCTCGCGCGCGTGCAGTCATCAATGCACTCGCCGCACGGCCGCGCACACACCATCCACGAGCGACACACAAGCCCACTCCTCTTCGGCCACCACTGTCCTGTCCAACTCGTACAGCGTCAGGAGGATACACACGTCGTCCGCGCGCACCCTCAACGACGCCCACAAACAGCGGAGGGGCACGGGGCGCCCACGTCTTCCCCATTTCGGCCACAAGACACCCGAATCATGCATACTGTCTGTCACGGGCAAAGCACCGCACCGACTTATTTCCCCGCATCCCCCTCTAGGACGTCCGTCCATCTCCCCTCCTTTCAGCACACCCCCTCCACACCCTTCCCTCAAACTCATAAAACAACACATCGACGACTCCAAAACACGTAGAGACTCCAAACACCCCACCTCGGATACGCCAAAACACATCGATGAAAACACTCACTGTGGATACACGCTCAACCGTGCCCGGTTTTCCTGCATGAACCGCCACAGGATGTACTTCGCCGCTTTGTTAATGTCGGGCCCGCCGGTATATTCGGGGAAGTAGCGCTCGAGGGGGACCTGGGGTGCAGGTATGGTTAGCGATGGGGCTTTTGGCGGGGAAAGGTGAGAAGAGAAGAGGAAGGAGAGGGAAGCACGTGCAAGACGCCGACACCGACGAGCGCAGTTTGGGCATCCTGTAACGGGGCAAGCCGCCCACCACGTCCCAGCCGAAAGAAGGAGATCCTCGACATCTCCACGGACGAAGAGAGCAAAAGAAGAGCAAGCCCAAAAGTAGAACAAGGGCGACAGGGAGACAGCCTAACGCCGTCCGCATGACGGCCAGCGCCGTTATACACGCACAACGAATCCGCAGACGACGTGGCCACCGTTATGCCACAAGCCAGCGCACACACAACGAGCGCAAGTTGGAGCCACCACCACGTAGCGGACAAATAATGCGCAGCGGACTGTCGCTGCCCTTCGCCCCCGCCCTCACTAGCACCGCTGGGATCCGAGAACGACAACTACGACACCCTGCTCTCCCACTTCCGCTACCATGAAAGCCCGAAGCAGCATCGACATTCGTCATCCGCTGGACTCGCCCCAGTCAAGTATCGTCGTAGCAACACCGCCTGCCCGCGACACCACACGACCGCCCCAGCGCACGCACGGACCAGGCGATGCGAGCGTTCGCACTCCGCAGTAGGACGACGCAGATCCAAGGACGGCGCAGGCGAGGAGCCCTACTCCCTCCTCCCACCAGCCGCACGCGCAGCCCATTGGCCCACCGACCAAGCGCTACGGCGTCTCGCGTCACTTGCGCGACACTCGTCGCCCAGAGAATGCAGCCACAGCGGCCGCCGCCGAGCGCCGACAACGAGAGACGAAAGAAACTCGTGGGTACCTCGCCCCACATCTGCAGATCGCGGAGATCCCCACACATCGACCCACGACTCCTCGCGCTCCCTAGACTCTCTTCGTGCTCTCTCCCGTCCCTTCTCGTCAAGCCTACTCCGTACCCCGTATACGTCGAGCACCCCACATCTTGCACCGTTCCCTCCAGCGCCGTCCCCGTGCCCATCACCGCTCGCTCGCTCACTCGGGGCCATCTCTGCCCTTCAAGCACGCCGTACTTCGTCTCATCTCGTCCCCGCACGTCCCCGTCCTCGACCAGCCCGCACCACTCCCTCTCTTTCCCCACCAACTCGAGGGCCCGCAACGACGCCGGTCGCCGCACATCGAGCGACACCCACACTGCGACTGCGCTGTCGTCCCCGTCCCGTCCCCATGCCCTCGTTCTCGCTCGTTCTCGCGCGCCACGACGAACAGACGCCGCACGCTCCCTGCCTCCGCACACCCAGCCAGCAGCACCTTCGCCACCACGTCGCCGTTACGCGCAAGGGCACGCAAGGTCTGGTCGATCTCGATGGACCCGCGCGGGTACATCCCCGTCCACACCCGCACGCAGCCTCCCCGCAAACCAAGACCAAATGGTCGAGCGAAACTCCGCGAAGCAAAACGCCGTAACCCCCGCCCAACCACTGAAACCAAACCAAAAACTGGAGGCTTAGGAAACCAAAAAACGCACCTTGCCCAACTTCCCCCGAAACACATCAATCTTATTCAAGAATAGGATGATCGAGGTGCGGAGGAACCAGCGCGAGTTGATGACGGACTCGAAGAGGACGAGGGACTCGCGCATGCGGTTCTGTAAGTTTGGTTAACGTCGGTTTATGGGAAGAGCGGGAGGAGATATTGATGGGGTAAAGGGAAGGAGGGGAAGGAGGGAGAGCAAGGAGGGGAGAGGGAGGAAGCGTCGACGAAGTCGACGCCTACGTCCACGAGCGGCCCTGAAGACCGCCCGCGTCGGGGCAGGCTTAGGAGTCCGCACGACGGACACCGCGCCGCACCACGAAGTAACGAAGCACGACGCGCCCACGACCCACGACCCTCGACTCGGATCACCCCCGGTGCGCGTCCACGTCCTCGAGCTCCTCCTGCACGTCCGCGTCCAAGCTCGCCGCAGCAGCTCCCTGCGCGCGCGTGCGTGGACCATCGTCCAATGGCGAAAGGAAATATGGGCGTGAGGGACGTAGCTGTAGCTGAACGTAGGTAGGCAGTAAGGAGTGGTAGGTATCGTATCGCATGTAGGACGTAGTAAAAAATGAAAGAAACAACGAAAAGCGACGTACCTGCCCCTTCTCCTCCAACAACACCTGGTCGTACTCGCTCAGCGCCGTGCAGAAGATGATGCTCGTCACACTAAAAGAAACAAAGGCGGGTTAGTACTTGTAGGAAAGTAACGGGAAAGGGGAGAGAGATGTGCGAAGAGACAGAGGGAGAAAGAAGGAAAAGAGGTAACAAAACGAGTCTGCGCGACCAACCGCCTACGAGGAAGGCGCCAGAATGCTGCTGCGCGGTGCACTCCGACGGCGCCGCCGACGAAGGAAGAGTCAGAGTTCACGTCCAGCTAAACCGCAAACAAAAGATAAAAACAAAAAATGTCAATGGCGTGCGCCAAAACCAGAGTCCGTCGGGCGCCCGGTGCATCTCCGTCGCAACTAAAGGACACTCGGGCGAATCGCCAGCACATTGTAAATGACGCAGACGCCCACGGCCCACCATGAGGAACGTAAGCCGACATCTACGCCGGAAGAACGAAGGCCAAGTCGCGAGCGTCAAGCGTCGAGTATCGGTGGACGGCTACATGGGCGTGGGGAAGAAAAAGAGGTTGGAGCGTAACATCTCGCTCCGCCAAAGGATAAAAGAACGGTGGACGCCGAGGTCTGCCTCGTTCGCCAGCGAACGACGTCGGTGTCGGCGCGCAGATCCGCGTCGGGTTCCCAGATCCAAATCCAAAATCCAAAGAAACAGAAAAGGAAAGGAAAGGAGATCGGCAAAAGCCCGACCGACGAACGAACGCCCGCCCGTCCATGTAGCGCGCGCGCACCCCTCCAACTCCTTCCGCTGCGAAGAGGGCTGCGAAGAGGACGTCGCCTCCACCATCCATCTCCTCTTTCTCAACGCGACGACGCTACAGCGAGGAGGAGCGCGATCCAGTTGGCGCCCCAGCCAAAGGCCCCGACTGCGACGCTACCGCAAAGAGCGCCACACGACGCCCAGACGCCGCCCAATCCCTGCAGTACACCGGACCGCGTACAGGGAGCCTCGCGCACGTACTCGAAGAAGGCAAGCAAGAAAAATAAAAGACGCGCATGCAAATGACAATGGCCGCCCGGTCGTCCTGCTCCCTCTGGTCGTAAGAGACAGAAGCACCGATTCGACGAAAGATAAGGACGCAGACGAAAGATAAGGGCGCAGACTGCGCCGCGCTGCGAACACCCACCGCCGCGGCAGACGTGCAGCTGCTGCGCCCCCGCACGTTACATCCCCCCCAAGAAAAACACTCTCGCCTGCGGACCTCCGCACCTTCCCTCTCGAGTGTCCCAATCCGGAAAAGGAAAAAGAAGACGAAAACGCGGTCGCTGCGGTACGGTGCAGCCACAGGTTAACCGCGGGAACGAATGTAGACCCTCAAGAATGCAAAGTGCGGGCTCCATCGAGATACCAGCGCCCGGAGCGCATGGTATTCTCGGGAACACCTCCTTCTCCCGCGCCGTAAACCCCGTGCCAAACCAATTCGGCACGAGGATGCACCACTTCCAGTAATTCGCAAAACAAAGAGGGAGAGGGAGAGAAGAGAAAGAGTATTCGAAAAAGACAAGACGCGCACCTCTCAAAACAATGAATCCACTTCTTCCGCTCGCTCCTCTGCCCGCCGACGTCGAACATGTGGATCGAGAGGCCGCCCATGTTGAAGCGGGTTTCGGTTATTGAGGTTGACTGAGGGACGAAGTGGGCGTCAGCGGCGCCGAAGGAAAATAGGATAAAATGGGGTAAAAAAGGGGAAGGGCGGTAGGGAGTGCGGAGGCTCAGAATACGAGCGAGCGAACGCGTCTCCGTGTGTCGCCCACCAACGCCACGGGGAGCTCGGGTGCGTAAGAGCACCCCGGCACTCGTCAAGAAAGCCCGCGCATTGGATCGCATGTAAGGTTAGGGCGAGGGACGCAAATTTGCGCAGACAGAGAGGAGCGACGCCACGAGGGGCGATGAGGGCTGCATAGACGCCGACACCCCAATATGCCGAAACGCGAACGTTGGGTCGCTAGTACGACAGCATGACAGCCGGCAAAACGGCGAAACGGAAAGATGAACGGGGACGGAAGACGAACCTGCACTCGTGCACGTAACACGTCCTCTTCCGTCGGGAGGTAGTCCGGGGCGGCAAGGCGGTGGATGGCGGAGAGGAAGCTGGGTTGCGTGCGTTAGCGTTAGAGATACAGGGAATATAATCACAAAGGAAAAGGCACTTACTACCCCGCGCTATCCATGAGATAAAATTCGCTCCCGTGCTCGTCGAGTACCTTTGCGACGACGGGATCGCGCCAGAGTGCCTCGATCGCGTTGGCGGCGTCTGCGGTCAGGCCTTTGTCGGTGTCATTGCCTTTCTCGCTCGACACCAGTGTACTCCCACTCGCGCCCGCACTCTCAACTAGCCCACTCTTCCCTTGCACCTCGACACTCAACACCCTGTCCACCAAGCCCCTGCCCCCGCCCTTGTCCCCCTCGGCTTCCCACCCCTCCCACCGTCCCCACCCCTTCTCCCCCCTTCCCAGCTCCCCCTCCACGCCCCACTCCCTTACCGCCCTTGCCACCCCCCACGCACTCTCCACCGCATTCCGCCGCACCACCCCCACCCACTCCCTTAGCTCCTTCTCATTGTACCCGTCCTGGTGGATGATCTTCATCTGCTTCACAATCGTGCTCTTCCCCGACTCCCCGCTCCCCAGGAGCAGAATCTTGCATTCCTTGCGATAGCGCTTGGAGTCTTCCAGCAATTGGCGGTCGATGGAGGCGGACTGCGCAGCGGCGAGGCGGGTCGTGGGCTGTGAGGCGCAGGCGCCCATGGAAATTGGATTTCCTTGACGCCAAAGAGCTCGGTGTGTGTTCCTTCAGTAATTGGGTGTGTACGCCTATCCCGCTAGACTGCTCCTTGGCTTGAAAGGAGCGGAACGACGAGAGTACGGGTTGAGCAAGTGTGGCGGAGACAATATTGACGCTTGTTGTTCAGCACCCTCCGAGTCGGGGGTAAGTTTGAATTGTTTAATTAATCACTGCCAGTGCTTCTCGCGACCAGGTGCGCGACAGATTGTTGTAGGCACAGGTGCGCTAGGGGCTCAGTGTTGGACAAAATTGGATCGACTTCAAGTTGGACTTGATTTGCACTTTTATTTTCAACAAAGTTCTGGATGGCAAAATTCGAATGCATGGTAAGCAGTTGTAGCAGAGTCCAAATTATTATAGGAAGGCCCAGTAGCGGGTGGTCCGCACCCACGCCATTTAAGCCATTCGACCCCGTCTAGCAGTTTTTTCTTGGACCCTTCACTTCCCCTCTTCTTATTCTTCTCCCCCTCCAGCCTTCTTACTTTAGGCAACTCCATTTTTTTCGACCCCTTTCCCAACCACGACATCCAGAATACTGGTGCGACTCCAGTAGGACGAAATCAGCTAAAATGTGCCACCTAGGCAGGTTTTGAATCCAAGCAGAAAGGCCCAGTAGCGGATGGTCCGCGCCCACGCCATGTACGATTTACGTTTGGTCTTCATCGAGTATACAGTGGGACACCCGTTCGACTCGAGACTGGGCCATTCGCTTAGGGTAGTGATCTGATTTTTTTCTATCTCCATCTCGTCCTTCCCTTCCCCCCCTTTCTTTCTTCTTGTTTTTGGAACAAGGTTCAACCTTGCTCAATTCAATTTTTTCAACCCACAACACTATCTTAAACTTTGAAAGTACGAAGGTAAAACAAAATCAACTCAAAAGCACTCCACCTATCCTAGTTCTTGTAGCAGGAAGGTCCAGTAGCGGACGGTCCGCACCCACATCAGTTGAATATTTATCCTTCTGCTATACACAGTGGGACACCCGTTCGACTCGGGGCTGGGCCATGTGGCGACTTCCTGTGTACGTCAAGCTTTTTCTTGAACCCTTCACTTCTCCTCTTCTTTCACTCTTATCCTCCCTCCAGCCTTCTTGCTTTTGACAACTCAATTTTTTTCAACCCCCTTTTCAAGCACCACATCAATATCCCAACTACCAAAGCACTGATGTGACTCCAGCAAGACGAAATCAGCCCAAATGTGCCCCACCTAGCCAGGTTTTGAATCCAAGCAGAAAGGCCCAGGAGCGGACGGTCCGCACCCACATCAGCTCAATATTTGTCCGTCTGCTATACACAGTGGGACACCCGTTCGACTCGGGTCTGGGCCATTCAACTCCGTCTAGCAGTTTTTTCTTGAACCCTTCACATCTCTTCTTCTTTCATGCTTCTCCCCCTCCAGCCTTCTTGCTTTTGGCAACTCATTTTTTTCAACCCTTTTTTCCAACCACGACACGGCCTCAAACTTTGAAAGTACGAAGGTAAGACAAAATCAACTCAAAAGCACTCCACCTATCCTAGTTTCACATTGTAGCAGGAAGGCCCAGTAGCGGACGGTCCGCACCCACACCATCTGCAGTGGTACATGATGATACAGTGGGACACCTGTTCGACTCGGGTCTGGGCCATTCGAACGTTTTAGATTTGCAGCTTTTTCTTGAACGCTTCACTTCTCCTTTTCTTTCTTTCATCCTTCTCCTCCCTCCAGCCTTCTTGCTTTCGGCGACTCAAAATTTTTCAACCCCTTTTTTCGACCACAACATCCGAACTACTAAAATACTGGTGTGACTCCAGCAGGACAAAATCCACTAAATGCACAACACCCATCCTAGTTTCAAACTGCAACAGAAAGGCCCAGTAGCGGGTGGTCCGCACCCACGCCATCTACGGTTTGGACTTCATTGGTATGTACAGTGGGACACCTATTCGACTCGGGTCTGGGCCATGTCACCAGGCTTTATGTCTTTTCTTCTTCCTTCCCATCCTTCCCTCCTCCTCCTCTTTCATCCATTCTTTATCTTTGGCCCGACCTCACTTAATTGTTTTCTCAACCCACAACACCTGCTCCAAACACTGGTGCACCTCCAGCAAGACAAAATCAGTTCAAATGCACTGCACCTATCTTAGTTTCAAATTGTAGCAGAAAGGCCCAGTAGCGGACGGTCCGCGCCCACACTGGGAGTGTTTATATGGAATACACATGTGGGACACCTGTTCGACTCGGGCCTGGGCCATAAGGTGTTCAACCTCTCTTTTCTTGCTCCTTTCCTTCTTCCTTCAAGTTCATCCTTCTCTTCGCAAAATGCCCGGCTTTGCTCAATTGAAATTTTTCAACCCATAACACCTGCTCCAAACTCCGAAAGTATGACAAAATCAGCTCAAATGTGCTGCACCAATCCTAGTTTTGAATTATTTCAGTAAGGCCCAGTAGCGGATGATCCGCACCCACACCAACTCGGCATTTCGTCATCCGAAAGATTATATACACCCGTTTGACTCGGGTCTGGGTCATACGCCAATTACATCCAACAATCTTTTTGGAATGTCTTCTTTCATTCTCCTCCTCCCTCCAGCCTTCTTGCTTTCGGCAACTCTATTTTTTCAACCCCTTTTTTTTCAACCGTTATAACATCCCAAACTACTAAAGTACTGGTGTGACTCCAGCAAGACTAAATCAGCTCAAAAATACTGCACCTACCTCGCTTCAAGATGGGGAGAGGAAGCTCAGTACTGGATGGTCCGCACCCACACCATCTAGGGGTGTTCACGAGTATACACAGTGGGATGCCCGTTCGACTCGGGTCTGGGCCATTCGTTAAGTGTTTCATGACCTTTTTCTTGTTCCTTCCCATCCTTTCTCCTCCTTTTTTTTTGGAACAAGCCTGGCTTTTTTTAACCACACTTAAACTATCAAAGCACTGGTGCAACTCCAGCAAGACAAAATCAGCTCAAATGCGCTGCACCTATCCCGGTTGTGCATTGCAGCAGGGAGGCCCAGTAGCGGACGGTCCGCACCCACACTATCTAGGGTTGGTCTCCGTCGAGTATACGCAATGGGACACCTGTTCGACTCGGGTCTGGGCCATTGGGGACATCTTGCAGCTTTTTCTTGAACCCTTCACTTCTCCCCTTCTTCAACCATTCTTCTTTCTGGAACAAGGTTCAACCTCATTCAATTGTTTTTTCAACCCACAAAAAACACAAAAGCAAGTCAATCGGCTCAAACACACTGCACCTAGCCTAGTTTCAAACTGCAACATAAAGGCCCAGTAGCAGGCGGTCCGCACCCACGCCATCTAGTCCGTTTCCACACAGAAGATGATACAGTGGGACACCCGTTCGACTCGGGACTAGCCATAGTCCAAGTGAATATCAGATCTTTTTCTATCTCCTTCCCCTTGCCTCTTCTTCATCCATCCTTCTTTCTGGCCAAGTGCTCAACCTCCCTTGAAGTTCCTTTCTTCAAGCCCACAACAAACACCTCAAACTGCCGAGTACGAGAGCACAAAGGATCAGGTCAAATGCGCCCCACCTAGCCCAGGTTCAAATTGTAGCAGTAAGGCCCAGTAGCGGATGGTCCGCACCCACGGCTACTGGACCTTGCATTTGATCCAGTGCGACACCCGTTTCACCCGGCCAAATTTGAACATCGCCGAAATCGCCGAATCCGTTCCCACGCCTACCTCTTGGCCGCTACCACAAACTCGTGTCGCCCCTCATCCCACTCACGCACACTCCTTTGAGCTCTAACGCCTCCAGAATTAGCACGGTTACCCAAGTTGATTCCTTGGTCCTCAAATGACCTCATTCCTTAAAGGACGGTACCTCGTGGGTGTGACTTTGTGGTGGGCATCCGAGTCATAAAATTAACCATAATCCTCCCATTCGAACCGCTCTAAACTATTATGATTTACTCTAGGTATTGATTCCCAAAATATGATTAACTCGTCGAATTGCTGCAGTGTTCATGAGAAAGAGTCGGCAGCATGGGATTACAACTGCACTCACAGAGGACTTAACAAAAAGGCGGGGTTTGTCTGGTCGACAAAGTTCCACACTGTGTTCTGCTTTAACTTGCTTGTTTGCCAAGAGTTGAGAGTCTTGGGGAAGTACGGCAGAGAGCTCCTCAAACTTAAATCGTGTGCGACGACCACGAAAAAGTCAGGGTCAGCGTCGAACGCCGCAACCTTGGCCAGGGAAATTCCAGCAGTAATAGGGTCCGCAGTGAGCGAAGTCGGCAGATCCGAGGCGACCATAAGCGGGTCCGCGCGGGAGACGACGTCGAAGGCTCCGTCGGTGGTTTTCGGGGACCAGAAGAAGTCGGTGGAGATTGCGGTCTTGGCCTCTGCGACGAGGTGCGCGGGACAAGGGTAGTTTTTCTGGAATTCGGGGCGTGGACGCATTTCTGCGGCATTATGATATGTGTCCGAGCCCAGATACACGAATGACGTGGGCGTCACCCGCGCAAGGGCACTCATATGGCCAGGGAAGTGCTGCGTGTATCGTCAAGATCGTTTCTCTCCAATTGTCAAACAGAACTCACACCAGGGGTGTCAACGAGGTAAAAGCTCCCGTCACCGAAATAGTCGATGGCTTTCAAATTTCCGAAGGTGTGATTCGCCTTGCTGAAATCTATTTTCGTGACGGTACGGTTACTGCAGATGAGTTAGCAAATCAAACGCAACGACGGAAGATCGGAAACGCACGCGAAATCACTGGCTAGCAAACTCGCCCCGGCGGTCTGGGGGAAAGTCGCAGTGTTGGTTTCCGATCCAATCACAAGTTGAGTCGTGCTGGGGAATTTGGACATGTCGCCCTGGATAATTTCAACTCAACCCAAGCTCAGTCTAATAATGGCAAGACACGTACGACATGGTCGAAGTGGGCATGACTGCGCCGCCATTAGTGTGTGGAATAAATCAGGACGGAGCTGCTCTCGTACCTCCAAATGACCTGGTTTATACTGCTAAGAGGGACCCCTCCCTGTGTAAGGAGATCCGTCATGCCCTTTGCCCCGGGTTGTACCGTAATAATGCCGGCGGTGAACAATCCAGCAATGCTGGGTGCATAGTTCGCCGTATCCGCGCGCAATCCGAGGTCCCACACGATGCGAGTGTTGTTCTTGTGTGTAACGAGGAAGGCGTAATTAGGGAAGGGCACCGATCCACGTCCAGGAAGAACTGGGCCGATGAGGGAGGCATCCGGTCCGTTGACCTTGAAATTTCTTCGAAATCAGAGCTTCAAGTTTTCATCTCTTAGGCTTACGAAGGTGACGTTCACGACATTGAATGCCTGAACTTGAACGGTGGCACTGGAGACCGGGATGCCGAAGTCGCGGTAAGTGGCGTAGGTCTCTCCAACAAAGAAAACAACAGCTAGGGTAGAGAGAAAGCGCATCCTGAAGAAAGGGAAGTTGAACGAAGACTCAACAACGGCTGATCTGAATATATAGTGCCCCTCGACCCACTTGTCAAAAAAGAGCCGAGAATGACTGGGGCTGTATTCAATCGTGACAATTCAGTCAGGCTCACGTCGCACTGTCGCAGCGCCCGGAATTGTCAGAATAAGCGGTTATTGCATTGGCTACGTACTCCATTTTGTTCCGGGCTCCGAATTTGGAAATGGATGGGCGTTGAATGATTCCTACCCCACCGACAAAAGGACCTGGAAATAGTGATGTATATTAGTGGTTGTTTCAGAGCTACAGAGTCTCAACGACCATTCAACACGTTTGATGTTACGACCGAATTTTGAATGGCTTCATCATGTATTTTGACGTGGTGTTCACTTTCATTAAATATTCCTTCCATGCAGGTCGCTGGGTGAATTACCTTTCAGCCACCCTGATTTGCTTCCGCGGCGATGCCACGGATTAGATATCTAGAGCGGTTCAAAGAGGATGTAACTTCAAATTTTAGTGTGAAAAGATCCTCAAGTTGAAACGCACCGGGACATGAATTCCAGGAACCATTTCCCAGAGGTTGACACAACGTCTCGCCTAACTTCCGGGACCTTTCCCCTGAAATTTTTTCGGGACGGCCGCTGCAAATCCGGAAACGTCTTGGTTGACAGGAACAGCAACTGGATACCAATACAGCAGAGTCAGTGTTACCGGCTCGAGGTATATAAACATCTCTGTCGTTGATCTCTGACCCAGATTTGATCTCTACCCGGCCAAAAGTTTGTTTCTGAGTACTGAGATGATGCCATGGTCCACGAGCGGTCTGCAGTCCCTTGGGCGTTCCACGGACTCTGAATGATTTGCCGGACAACACCGCATAGGTAAGATGATGAGCGCTGAAACCACTGCAAAACCAACTGTCGAGAATAGGAATAGACGCCTCGGCGCGCTCAAATCTCTGTGCGCTGTGTGCCAAGGTGGGAATTCATCGAACAGGATCAAAATTGTTCATTGGATTTTTTGGCATGTACAAGACGTTACCGGGAGTTGTTTGTGCGGAGATATGATACAAATCAATACGAGGAAGGGTGTTTGAGGAGCGTCTTCCCAGCAAAGCATCAGTTCGCAACAACGCTCCTGACGGCAGAGGGATAGGAACAACTCACCCCGCCATCAATCAACACCGTCTCTCCATTCACGAACCAATTCGCCACCAGAAAGAGCGCGAGCGTGCCCATGTCGCGCGGGGCGCCCACACCGGCCTCGGTGGGGACTTCGAACGAGACCCGGAAGGACGCCGGGAGGGTGGAGATACCGTGTTCGTCGGAGGATTGGGTGGTCATCCGCGTCGCAAAGAGGCCTGGAGAGATGATTAGGATGTTCAAGGAGGAAGGTGGAAAAGGTACGGAACGCACCCGGGGCGATGCCGTTCACGCGAATTCCAAGCGGGAGCAGCTCATGTGCGAGTGAGGCAGTCGCATGTCCGAGCGCGCTTTTGGAGAACAGGTACGGGAAGCTGAAGCCGCACGTTGCTGGGTCCTACATTTTTTGTTTCTTTCGGTGGGGCCGCCGACTAACGCCTGCAGACGACAAACCTTCGTCCACCCATTCATCGAAGAGGTCATAATCACCTGGGGCGCAAACTTCTTCGCCGCCGGCGTCTCGGCGGTCTTCCACGCCTCCAACAGGGGCAAAAACGCGAACGTCAACCAGTAAGGCCCTACCGCGTTCGTGTTCAGTGTGTCGGTGAAATCCTCCTGCGAGACGCCGTCGAAGCACGCGGCGACAAAGTCCGCGGCACGGGCGCCTGCGGGGAGAGGCGCGTAGCGGCCGATGGCGATTCCGGCGTTGTTGAAGAGGACTGTAATGGCTTTCTCGCGCGACGCGACGGTCTCGGCGAGGCGCTTTGCCTCTGACTGGGGTTGAATTTTCTCAATACTGCGATGTTTGATTTTTTCAACGACACGCACCTTGAGGCGAATATCCCCCTGTAAACCGTGCATCCGTCCGCGGCTGGGTACGGTTTCGGCAGCAGCGTTGTACGTCGCACATACTCTGAGGCCAATCAGTCCTGTGATAAGTAGAGAGAATGTCCGCCCACTTCTCGAGGTCCTCCTGGGCAGGACCGATGATATACACCGTCGCACCGTTCGCAACGAGCGTCGAGGATATCATCATCCCAATGCCCTGCACACATAGATCGTTTTCAACGATTTATCGATTCGAACTCGTTGAGAGAACACTTACCGTCCCACCGCCCGTCACGACAGCGACGACCCCGCGCAGATCAAAGATATTGCTGGCCGTCAGGGATTCAAGGATAGCGTTGGTTTCAGTCATGGTTGGGGAAGAAGACAAGAGAGCAAGGGCGATTCGGTGGCGTCATAGCTTCATATATGATCGATTGTGGGCCCACTGAGAATCGGCGGCCTCGAATCGATTCTTTAAGCAAAGAGGACGACAGACGATCAAGCCAGGACAGGTGCTCAGTGCTGAAGACGTTTGCGGAGAGCCGCGGTGCAGACCAGGACCTCTCTGAGAGTTAACGACGTGGAATCCGACTCCGACGGCGAAGGAAGGAGGCGCGTTCAGTCACAAACACGTGTGCTGTCACATCACGGACGCGTCGCCGAACTTGATCAAATAGCGACGCAGATAAGTGAAATGACTCAAGAGGGTGATATGAGCCCAGCTCAAAGACGTTAAGCTTCAAGAACATTCGAGGTCCAGGGTCATATTTTTGTGAACCGTATGGTACTGTATGACGCTATCCTCACAGATATCCTCAGCCTACTGCCGGAGCACAAACTGATTGCAAAGGTAAAATCACTCCAACTGCGTGTTACAACATTCAACGTAAAAGGCAGTTGGAGTGTTTGTATGCAAGAATTAACTGTGGATGGACTACCGGATTCATCCGGAAGGTCTGTTCTGTTTCTAAATTCTTGCTCCAAATATAATCCTGGGATCCAGCAGTACAAAAACAGCCTGTTCACGGCAGTTGGGACCACATTTTGTGAGCAGACGAGACACGGGTTGGCGTGTTCAACCTTGGGGAAGGTCCACAATCCTCGGATAACAATACAGTAATAAACCCCTAAGCGCAACAATACCGCGAAACGCAACACAGCGAAACTAAGCGCTCCAAGGCGCGGGGGTGACGTCATTGGGGTTCATACCCCCGTTTTTGAGGTCGCTGAACACGATGGAGAGGTCCCGGGGCTCGAATCGGTGCCCCTTGTGAAGAAATCGAGAGAAACATCCAAAAGTGGCCAAAATTCACCCAAAATCAGAGATTTGACGCCATCCCTCGCCTGTATCCAGTCGGGACGGTGTCATTCGAGCTCATACCCCTGTTTTTGAGCTCTCCAAACACGATGGGTGACATTGCAGGTTGTGGATTGGCCTCCCTCATGACAAAATCGAGGGAAAATGGTCGAAATCACATTAAACACCGGATTTGATGCAACTTTCAGCCACGAACAAAACTCAGTCAATGCATTAGTTGACCCTTGGAGCCCGTGGGCCGCACCATAGGGCTGTGCAAGATGCTATGGTGTCGAGTGGCTCAAAGAAAATGGCAATCATTGCTCGTTTGCCGCTGTTGCGCTTCGTGGTTAAATAGCCAAATCGGGCTCGCGCAGTTTTCTGGCCCGAACTCGGTCAAACGGCACGGAATCACACGATTCTTTGTGTAGGACGGCGGAGGGGAAGCGTACGTATTGTTCTGTGACAAGAAATCGGAAGAAGTATGTTGTCCTCCTCTCGAATTCCGCGAAATACGCTAAATGTTGCGCTTAGGGGTTTATTACTGTATGTCGAAAAACAACAAACGACCAGCAGAACTGAGCAAGTACTGACTCGCGCCGTCGGTGCGTCCTTATATTATCCAGACAGTGCGTTGGGTTTCACTCATCGGCCGTCAACACGTCATATTTCGCGCAAGGGAGTTCCTCCCTTCGAGGAAGAGATGTCCCCAAATCAACAGCGCGTGCACTAGACTCGGTGTTCTTCGCTAGAAAATTTCCATAAACACGAATTAATCCCGGAGAAACCACAAGGAAAAAGGAGGAGAGCGGACCCATTAGGAGTATCCCGCGTCGGTGGATCAATTGATCGGTCGGTGACCAAGGAAGTTGCCGCCTTTCTCACCAAACCTCGTTGTCAAAGATTTTCTGGCCAGTTCGGTCGTATGTGAGCCTGAGAGGTCCTTTCCTTTCTCTTATGTATATTCATTGTTTTCTTTCCTCTCAGCCGCCGCACTCACCCCTTTCACGCCCATGCCGCCGTCTCTAACCTTTCCCGACCCACCTACCGTGCCGCCTGCCCTGAGCCGTCTGTTTGAATCCAATGCGCTCCCAAGTAGCATGGAATCCAATCTCATCGCAGGCTACACCGAAGAACTAGAATCGCAGATTGCATCGGTCGATGAAGCCGCGGTCTTCCTATCGCGCCGTCGTACAGAGCTCTTACAATCTATAAGAAAAGTCCAGACCCTCCGCCGGCCCATACACCGACTGCCTCCAGAAATACTCCAGGAGATATTCACGTTCGCCGTTTCCGCGGCCTTCCATTTTGGCGATATATCGGAGGTCGCCCCTCCGGTGTACAAGTTCGCTCCGTGGTTGCTAACGCGCGTCTGCCATCATTGGTCAACAGTGGCGCTCCAGACTCCCACCCTGTGGGCTATGGTCTTTTTGAGCCTTGACGTGCTGGGGCAGCGGGGAATGGTGCCACTGACCGACCTGCTTCTCGCGCGGTCGAGGAATGTACCCTTGTCGGTCAAGGTCTTTTCTCATACCTTCGAAAACAGTCCTAATCCCATCCTCGATCTCGCCAAATCCCATTCCGACCGTTGGAGAATAGTTGACCTCTATATGACGGTTCCACGCCTAAATCAATTCGTCACTCTCCGCGGCCATCTTTCCTCCCTCACCACGCTTCTCTTCTCCATCGACCTGGCGGAGGAAGAAGAAACTGATTTAGACGCAGAGTTTTGGGACGCCCTTGCAGTTACGCCTAACCTGAGGCATCTCCAAGCTCACTCGTGGAACGAGTTTGGCTTTTGTCCAACTCCATTCACACTCGCATGGGACCAGCTTACCCAGCTTTCCACCACGTTTACTTCAAACACCGAGGCCTTATCCATTCTGGGTAAATTATCAGCCATTGTCGAATGCAAGCTGGCCTTCACTACTACAAATTCTCTTCCTATGGCTTCCACCACCATTCGCCTCCCACACCTTCGCTCTCTTGCCCTGCAGATTGAGGACGACGACTTCCCGGACACTCAGACTGAGACTGTGCGACAGCGCCCCTTCTTGCTTGATTTCCTGGAAACTCCCGCTCTCCAGAGTCTCACCGTCCGCGAAACTGCCGACGAGACGGCAGTCGATGCGCTCATCGCGCGCTCCAACTGCGCTGCGTTTCTCACAGGACTCCGCTTCCACTCCAACTCAAACAACATTGCACAGGATGCGATGCTCCGGCTCGTGGCAAAACTGCCACAGCTCGCTTGGTTGGAGATTGCGGACTTCAACGGAACTCTCCTTCCACGGGCCATGCCGACGTTTATCCGTACCCTCGCATCCCAGTGGGTCGCGAAGGAGCTTTCCGGCGGTCCTTCTCGCCTCACTGTCGGGCTCGTGGATCACACGTACTCGCCCCATGGTGGGGGCGCGCGACCAGCCGAAATCGAACGGATGAAGAAGGACGGGTTGTTCGTCGAAATCTCCAGGATTTCGTTCTTCGCGGGGATCATCATGGAGCCTCTGTTCGAAGGGTTCTAATGTTAAGCATAGAGTAGTGAAAAAAATTCAGATACTCTTCTCTTATAATTACCCGTCCTATAACGGTAACTCGTTCACTGCGTTTTTGCAATCGCGAATGACACAGTATGGTTGTTAGCCGGGGCTCACGCCATTCCATCTCTTACTTACATCGATTTGTTTCCCTTGCATCAGAACAGTTGATTTATACAGACCAGTCCCTCTAAGTACTACAGAGCGCGCAATGGCTTATCCTATATTACACAGCCCTATAATAGTCCCTAGAAATTCTCTAAAGGAGCCCTCAGTAAAAGAGGAATCACGCTAGAATGGATACACACCCTTGCCAAAGAAGAAACGCGCCTTGTCAGGATCACTGTACTGGTTGGACTTCTGGTGAAGTGTCTTGGCGAGACCCGCGGGCCCGCAGAAGAACTACGTCGCAAGGTTAACAATCACAATTTGGGCAACGGCGACAACTCACCACGCCAACATCCGACTCGGGGTGCGTGTCCGCAATAGAGGCGAATACTCGGTCCCAGTTTGGCCGTCCAAAGTGGGTTGGCGCGCGCAGAGATGTGATCGCATCCTTCTCTGCGCCGACATCGTGCACCTACGGGAGAGCTTGAATACAAATAATTATGGGGATCTGGCTGTAACGCACGATAATGTTATTCATGTCGTCCTCCTTGATTCGTGCCGTGAGATAGATGTTTATTTCGATGCGGTTCTGTGTGTCCTGGCTCTCAATGGCGTGTAACAGAGAGTGGAACCACTCGGCAGTCCCAAAATCGCGGATAACCCAGGTGAAATAGACCTGGACAACACTTTCAGAGACCGCACAGGATAGATGTTATGCGGCTGTGTACCTTGGACAGCCGTGTAGGCTTCGAATGGTTGAAGTTGTTCATGCGGTACCAGATAGATTTGAGAATGCTGGGAACAAGGAATATAAGTTTATGTCACGACGAAGAGGTTGAACTTACGAAGCGAAAGGAGTGACACCAATACCGGCGCCGACGAGCAGAACGGTCTCGAAGTTCAAGAATTCCTCCGAGCATGTGCCGAACGGACCGTCGACCATTATGCGGGGAAGCGTACGGTTGACCGGCGGATTGACAACGGTGCTCCCATCAGCGACGTCCTTCTTCGACTCGAAATCGCATCCCACTGCTTTGGCTAAAGCCGTCGTGAAGTCGCCCTCAACACGGATGTGAACGGAGATGTAGTCCTCCTCTGGTGCACTGAGAGGTAAATGAGCGTGGTGAATATTAGCCTCGCTGGGAAGTACTTACCTGGTGAGCGTGAATGGATGCCACTGCAAGTATGATATCTCGGGGCAGTTGATGAAAATATATTCTCCGGCGCGCGTCGTCGTTTTCTCCTTCTTGATCTGTAGCTCCAAGACCTTCGACGGGTGTTGGATGACCTTGGAGATATAGGTGACGTGGCGTGAACGCACTTCACGAAGGATGCGCTCGTAGATCCAAATAAGGCCCCCGACGATCCAATACCGCTGGAGCCCATGTCAGTGGCCAGAACGAGAGCTAAACGAAGAGGAACGTACCCAGAAGACCCCAATAGTGTTGAACGAACAGTACGGTGGTCTGTCGGCCTTTATCATGCAGAACATGCCGTGGAACTGCCAGAGGATGAAAAAAACGAGGAATAAATGATGTGAATCTGCGCTGGTCAGCGGGGCGGGACAGCGAGCGGGGACGACTTACACCAGAATTTCTCAAACCCGCCGTTGTTCGCGCGACGCCGCTTCTCCATGGCGTAGTATACCATGATGCCGAGGGCGATCCACATGAGCCAGCCGGTCCAGAGGGGCCCAATGATGAAGTTGGCGACGATGAAGAAGGTAACGCGCTTGCCAAGGGTTGTGGCGCTAGTGTCGGCCATGGTGAGATGGTAAAGGTTGACTACGTGGGCCAGCGTGTGGACGAGGCTGCCGATGACGATGGCCCACCCCGTGGCTTTGTGCAAGGTGATGTTTTCATCGAAAGGAATGATAGTGCCTATCGGGGAGCGGCGCATAACCGAAATAAAGTTGCGGCAAACGGGAAGGAGGATGAAGATCACGTCGATATGTAACAGCACTGCGGCCGAACGAGCGATGACTGGGAGAATGTTAAAAGATAAATAAATCCCGTGAAGCATGACGCACCGAAAGTTATCCCGTAGGTTGACCTCGCAGTGTTCAAGTTGTCCTTGAGACTATAATGCAACCAGGCAAGACAAGCCGCCAGGAGATGAAGACCCAAGAAGACACCGAAGAACAGGCTTCTGTGGCCTTCGTTGATCATCCAGACGTTGAGCCTTTCGCCGAAGCTCTTGGGCAGCGTGGCCTTGGAGTCGGCGACGGGTTTCACCTTCTGGATACCCTGCAGTCGCCATCGCTCTGACTTGTTGCGTTGAAGATGGCTGGGTCCCTGTATCGGGATATCGGCGTTGGGTTTCATGCCGTGAATATAGTGAAGTTTAGGTCGATACGAAGGAGAGGAACAGGCCGGCCTGTTGATGAGACGGAATGAAGGGAGTGAGACAAAGCAAGAGCGGGGACTTTCGACAGCGGGCCAGCCAGCGAAACGTTGTGTTCAAATAGACCGGGTTCGACTAGACAATTCCCAGACCGGTCCAGAACTGGAGGCGGTTTCCGTGGTAGAGTCCAGACTGATTGAATCGGTCGGCAGCTCGACGGTTATGCGGAGATAAAAACTGCTTGGAGGGCGATGTTTGCTTGCTTTTGAGACATTGGGAAGACACATATCGGCCCACAAGCGGAGAGACGTTTACAATCCATAACCCGCGCTGGGGGACATTGTGAACGTCGCGTAACCATGAAGGGGTCGGCTTTGGATTCACCAACGGCCGGTCTAGTCAATGTTCTGGAGCCTCTCCGCATCAATACATTTCCAGTTTGTTTTGCCGTAGTCGCCAGACGCGTGGTCTGGAATGGCCTGGGATGACTTTGTGATGTTGTTTCTGCTTCGTCGTCAACCGAGCAAGTCAATTTATCCAAATCGTAAACGTTCCTCGGCGGCACAGAAAGATTCGGACAGGTTGTGGTGGAAGCAAGAAGTGAGGTGGTCGGATCAAACCGGCAGGGTACAGCCGTTTCCCCCGATCAGAATTGAGCAACAGTACCTCCCAAAAAGGCAACAAAGCGACTGAAACCATTCGTAAAGGCGGCATGTTAACGAAGGAGCCATTTCAAAGGGCACTACAAAGGAGCAATTTAATAGATTCAATACGAACGAGGTTGGCTAAAATAAGTAAAGTTGGCAGAACGCGCAGTATACCCTAAGACAGAACGGTTTACAGTAGGTTTCATAGTTTGAAGTACGATAGGATGATTTCAGCAGGTCGGGTGGGGATAAACGAGGTTACGATGCAGATTCGGCAGATTCGGCCTGCTGCAGGAGCCTGAGAGCAGACTCAGAGCGCGCACGGATGCTGCATTCGAAGCGGTCGGGCAGCCTGTTCACCATAATGAGCAAGGGTAAGAGCATAGGTGAAATATAATACGCACCGGAAGACAGAATTGTTATAGCGCACCGTCGGCTCAACAGGATTACCACTCGCGTCCGTCGCCTTGGAAATATCCAGGGTCGCAAGGACAGAGGTGATCAGGATCCAAACCGAGGACTCCACTAGGTCACCTCCGGGACAGCGGCGACGACCAAAGCCCTGTGAGAGCGACATTATGAGGAGGACACAGATGTGAAAAGATGAAAGAGACACACGAATACATAACGGCGCGGATCCCGTTTCCTGGCAAGTGCGGGGTCCACCTTTTCCAGGTACCGCTCGGGAATGAACGCCGAAGCGTTTGGGAAAAGTGTTTCGTCGCGTGTAATAGCCCTGGATGACGGAGTAAACGAAACACCCGTAAGAAAACGAAGTGCATGATCGCGAGATAATTAAACATACCAGATGTTGCCAAAGATCTACAGGAGAAGGATAAATTCGAGGAATTTGCGGAGGTGGAACACGCACCAGTGATCCTTTGGGGATGAACATTCCGCGGTAGATGTCGTCCTCCATCAATCTGTGAGGAAGACCTACAGTGTAGATTCAGTAACAATTGACGTTCTCCCACAAATGAACACACCGAGCGGCACCGGTACCTAGAGGCAGTGTTAATGTCGTGTAGAAAAAAGAGAGGTAAATGCCTTACGGCCCATCGATAGGTCTCGCTGACTACTGCATCCACTAGTGAGTAGTAGTAGTGTCAATAAAGGCGGCAGGGATACAGGTTATTAAAAAGCATACCAAACGGCAGGGAAGCGCGGTCGGAGAATGTGGGGAGCCTATCAAGACCCACTACAGAGTCGATTTCCTTCTGAGCGGTGGCGAGCACCTCGGGATGCAACACCATCGCCAGCAAGAAATGGCTGAACATCGTGATCGTCTAATATCACGCCGTCAGGTTTCCAATCGAAAGAGGAGCTTTAACCGAACGACGAACAGTGTCCATGCTGCCGGAATACATCGAGTTGGCGGTGTGCTTGAGATCGAACTCGAAGTGCGGCGAGGATTTCTTCGCTTCGTCCTCCAGCAACATCGAGCAGAACGAAGGCACATAATTTCCGGTTTCCTGCGAGTTGAAGTCAATGAAAGGTGGATCATGATTCGACGAGATCGAAACCCACCAAACTCGATTGAACGAAGTTGTATGGTTGGTTTACAAACCTGGTCCGACGATCAGAAGTAGTAACAAGGAAAGCGAGCGAAGAAAATTACTCCTCCATCCTCGTCTTCCATTGAGCGGCCTTGCGTAAGAAGCCTGAGCCTGGCGCCCACAGCGGCAGATACTTCAATGATGGGAATATGTCGCTAAGGTGAGCGTCAGAAAAGCTGGGAGAGAAGAGGGATGGTCACGCACACAGGCCACTGGCAAAAGTCGTTATTAGCAGTAGGGAAAAGAGATCAAATGAGACGCACGATTCCACCGCCCGACGCGATTTTGTTTGACAAAAGGTCGACGCATCTATCAATCAAAAATAAGAGTTGGTTATGATAGAGCGCCGTCAAGAGACATACTCTTCTCCAAGAGTGAGAAACTTGTCGTTGTTTCCGGATGCTTCGTATCCATATACTACAGAGAGAGTTAACCCGCCCTGTATTCCACATTAGTTTGTGCATCTGCAAAAGTGTAAAACTCAACTTACGGCGTAGCGCCGTGTGTCAGCCATATAATTTGTGGGGTCTGCCACAAGTCTCTTGATGAGAGAGCGTGCCTCTGTTTGCATTAACGGGTGGTACGAAGGGATTACGTGTACGCCGAATGCCTGGTTTATGAGTCTGCGCTGGCGTTTGGAGGCATCACCGTAGCGAGTGAAAGCAACCTGCACCACAGAATATTCGTCAGAATGGCGGAAGAGCAAGAGTATTGAAGGCGGACCATGTTGTCGCAGCCGCAAAGCTCTCCCGCCATTACGAATGCAGGCTTGTCAGCATAGATGTGGCCTTTCCTTTCAAGCAAATCCGTCGTGGCTTCAGGACTATTTGAAGTATAAAAAAATAAGACAAGACAAGGCGGGTGTATCGACTAACCTGTTCAACTGGTGGGAAGACAGACGGATTCAGCGCACGTTTGGATGGGAAAGAGAAACCGAAGCGTACAAAAACGAGCCCCTGGCCGAGTACATGGACATAGACGACGTCGCCTGAGAAGAAGTGGTTCAGCGTCATTACCCGGCTAGATAGTCCAAACCGCTGACCAAACTGTTTAGCCCATTTGTTCGCGACCAACCAGAGCTCTTTCGCGGTGAGATCGCGCACATTGCCGAGGATTGGGAGTGGTGCGGGCCCAGGGGGCAACGGCTCGCGGTGGACCGCGGCTTTGAGTTTCCGGTACCAGATGAGAAGAGAAGCAAGAAACGCGGCAAAGATCCAAGCGGCAAAGGCCATCGCGGGAAGTCGGGGGTAAGATACGAGTAAGTTTCCACTGTGAACTTTGTTGTCCTTCGGCAATATAGCCTATGTCTGAGATTAACTATGTCTGAGATTAATTTGATGTGGGTGTCCAAATGTAGGATCGAACAAGAGTGGGTTTCCAAATGTGGTATCGAACAAGAGAACTGAGACCTCTTATCTACGAGCGGTCGTAGCAACCCACGTTTTAGGTTTTAGAGGCCGAGGTTTGGCCGAGGCAGTCCGTTGCAGTGATAAGCCCAAGGGTCGAATCAATTGCATTTTTTTTCTCTCCTTTTCTGATTGGCGACACACGGCGACCAACCGGAAATACGCGGGTAGGTTGGTGAGTGGGGAAAATGGAGACGGATTGGCAATATCGGTGGTACCTGGAGGAACGTGGACATAGGTTACGTCCTTTGACCCTCAAGGCCTTGAAGAATCTTGCAGTTCAACGAACTCACGAGCACAGAATTCGGAACCGCACCCGCGCGCCGTCGATTTAAGGGGACCAATTGGGAACTGCGTCGAAGTACAAGGGGTCCCTATTGGCTCGGAGGTCCGGATAAGACTCGAGGTAATATTAGAGTTCACGAGGTCCGAACATATGAACTACGTTACTACTTGAAGAGCCAGCGGCCACGATGTTCTGACTCGAGAAAGAACGTAAGGCGGAGGAGGATGTGGCGGTATTGCATGAGTCTTCAACGTGCAGCGGTATGAGACGAGCAACTGGCAGTGGGTGACAATAAGGAACGGCATTTCCGAATTTTCCGATCAAAACGGGACATCCAACATGTCATCTCCTTTCCATCTTCCCAGCCGGCGCATTTGAAAATTTCAACACTCCTAGGCTAAGTCACCGTGACTGAACCACAAAAGACCGCACTCTGTTTTTCTTCTTCCTTTGAGGATTTTAAGGTTGAACGTCGAACTCTAAATTTGGTTCAAGTTGAAGTTTATGTACTAACTCAGAAAACTTCAACCATTCGATGCATTACATTTAGAAGCAGAGAAAACGCAGACTTGGACAAGACTCAGGATAAATTTGATCAGCGCGGTCTGTGCTCACAGTTAATAGCGTGCGCGCGGATATATCTCCTCGTGGAGATGGGCGGGGACCCAGGAATTTCTTTTTTCAACTGGGCTCCGAGTCGTCGGAGTCGCTCATTCATTTCCAATGACCGGTCGACGACGTCCGCACCCCCATGGTGCGGTACGATGGGTCCATCCACAGCCCGGCATGCCAGAATACGATCTTTTTTACACACGACTATAGACACTGACAGATTGCCTGTTCATCGCCAGTTGACCAACGCCACAAAGTTGGGCGCCTAACCGCGCAGATTAAGTTCATATCGATAAGACTCCCGGAACTACGATCGATGTCGATAGAGTCCCTGCACTGTTCAACATATTGAGTCTCGTCCCATGCCAGGATTCTCATGAATGGACATTACGCCGCGTGCGCATTTTCGGACGTGTATATTGCATCCGAGTCGGAACGGCGCAGGGGTTCTGTGTAAACCCGGGAAAAGTTTCAAGGGTTGGCGGCGTTTTGCGAAGGGGCACTGCACTCGAAACATCGGGGGGGGGCGTTCAGGGCGGGTGCACACGATTTGCACGCGCCGCCTTATTTGATTTGGCCCACTCGAATGCTGCGTCGGGGCAGTTAGTATTGTTGTTGTCTTCCTTGGCAAACTGCGATACTTAATCAACGTTAACTTGCGATGAAGTGCACGAGAACGGATGTTATTGATAATAGAGTAAACGGAGGGAATCATCCGTATAATATGACAACGCCCCACCGTGCGCCGACATATCTAGAAACCAGCCGCTTCGGCCAGGCAACGGGATCTCCAGGCCTTCCTGCTCACCCTGGTAGCATCAGTTTCGGCATCCACCCTGACTGCAGCACAACAAGAGTGTGTCCAGCAAAGGAGGCGCCGCATTGGTGGACACCCCAATTGCGTGCCCCATTCGTCGTTGAGTGGAGCTGCAAGGTTGGGTGGCCGTCGCGCAGATCGAGATCGTAACGCAGCAGAGTCGCCGGGTGGGCGACGTGGATCCAGACCCTGAATAGGTCGTTCTGCAGGGGGTGCTCGTGCACGGAGATGTAGATGTGGGCACCGTTCATATGTGGCTCTGGTATGCCGTCGTATGTGGGCTCTTCCCGGCGAGGGAGGGCGTAGCTGTGGACTCTTGGGAGATCCGAAGCGCGGGTGACATTTTTTGGTGGGTTGACGGCATCGACGGGCACCCAGGGTAGTGCGGTGAGCGGACTTAGGACGAGAGTGTCGATATTTTCTCCGCCTCCTTCGTCCTCTTGTCCGGAGAGTGATAGTACCAGGATAGCGTACTCTGGAGCCAACGCAAGGCGACGGAAGTGGGGAGAGAACTCGGGGTCATCTTCGATGTGAACCGTAACATATGTCCCTTGACACCAGTTGAATAACACTACGTCGTTCGTCAACGCAACTGCAGCAAAATCACCGCATACTTGGGGATGATCGTATGGGCTGGTTCCCCGCCCAATGGGAACACGCGCCACAAGCATAGACTGAGATGTTCCAGTCTTCAGATTGAGCATCAATATCTCCACATAACTATGCATATTTCGCGTCAGAGTTCAAAAAAAAAGTAAAACGAGGACGCTCTTACGTTTCATGCACATCGTTACCCACAATACGCTGACAAGCCATCACCACTGCCGTGTCTGGTGTATCCGTCAGCTGCGCAGCCAATGTGGTGACACGAGCGTTCTCCACGCAACATTTGTAGGTCCATATGATCTTTCGCTCGAGGACACTCCAGCAGTCGAGGTGCCAGTGGTTGTGAAACAGATACTCCCCACCAGGAAGCAATTTTACCTCAAGGCACGTCCGGGGAGCGTCCTGTTCTATCGGCAACGAAATTTGCCTGGAAACCAACGCCGGACCGGGGTGCTCGAGCGCCCACATTTGCGGTCCACGTACGGCTCTCTTGGCCTTTTCGACAAGCTGCTCTACTGAAAGCTCGCTCAAAATTTCGCCCTCTTCGCGGTGCACGAATCCTCGGCGCACAAGCTGAGTGATTGCGGTCAACCACACGCTCTTGCTCGAGACGAGTCGATTGAAGGCCTTGTTGATCTGAATGCTTTATTAATCAACAATTCATAGAGAATGGTAATCCCTCAACCTGGCCCATGGCTATAATAGCGGCGATGTCACAAAATTCGAGGATGCGAAGCACGACGTCGTCGACCAAAAGATTGGGCCATGTGGGTGCAATATGATTGTCTGGGGACGTTGCCGGGTTCATCTGGCTCGCGGATAGGCTGCTAGAGAACCGGTAACGCGAAACGCTGTTGTGGTCGCAGTTAAGCGCTTGGAATTGATGGGTGTAAGCACTTACCTTTTTGGGCTTAGACGGCCCGAAGAGCCGGAGAAGCTGAATTTTTATTCAGAGCCCGACGTATGGTATGGAATAACGCAGATAACTGAAAGAATTCCGGAGAATATGGCCGCCTGTAGGGCAGAGAAGCTCGCTCAGGTCGGGTCGTCAATCGCTTCCACCGACGTTCACCTGCACCTCCCCCACCTCCTCCGCCATTCGCTGCACCAGCATTGCAGCTAACTCCGTACCACCTGTAGCACCCGATCCTACGCCCGCGTCCCTAATATATCCCTCGACGATCCCCGTTACCCGCTACCTTCGTCCTTGCCGCCGCTGACGGCGCCAAGTACATTCCCCAGCTATGGCGGTAGATAACTTGCCTAAAACGGGCGCGGCGAAGGCGGATGCCGACGAGGCGACGCGGACACCGCCTGCTCACCCCTCCCGCTGCGGCCGGCAGGCGTCGAGACCGTGCCCCTGGTGATATCTGCAAAACCCGCGCCCGCGACGGCAGCATGAGCAACAAGGTTGGCGGCGTTGCGGAGGAAAAGATTGTCGGCCTCCATCCAGGCTAGCAGTAATAAGAAGGACCTCGGTCCCGCGAGCTCCCACCCCTTGCAGCGCACCAACCAAAAGCGCCTCCCTCTGCGCAAAGCGCCGACACAAGACGCGCTGGCGCGGGAGGACTAAATGGCGGCGCGCGCGGCGGGAAGATCGAGAAGCAAGCGGCGCTCATACGAAATGGAGAGCGAGTGGAAGCTCCATCGTCCCCGCCACAGCATCGAAAAGGACTGGGTCGGGACCGTCGCGGGCGCGTCTCCGATGTCGCCCTCAAGCGACCTCGATGCTCCACCGTCGTCTAGCGCGGCGACTCATAACCGCGGGAGACATATCCGGACGTGAAGGAGGTGGAGACGGCGTCAGCGTCGGCGCGTCCTCACTCGACCGCGAGTGACGTGGCGAAACCCTCTCGTCGTCAGTCCCCGCCGCGGCGTCCCGTCTGGACATGGCCGTTCGGCCTGTACGAGCTGACAGAGCGGCGCCTGCCTCCCCCCTCCACCCAGGTCCGTCTGTCGTCCTCTCTGCGTGCGCGTCATCTGCCCTCTGTCCCTGCCCAGGCCGCGGCACCACCCGCTTCGCCCTCCTCCCCTGCGCGCGCTTCTTATCCACCTCCGCAGCGGCCCTCCCCGACGTTCCTGCAGGCCGAGCGCGCTGGGGAGGCGACGAACAACTGCACGAGACAGGAGGGAAGCGGGTGGTGAATCAAGGGATAGCCGGGGAGGCTTAAGCAGAGATATATTAGCTCAACTGAAAAAGAAAGCGAGTGGGAAACGCGACGTACTGATCTCGGTCTCGCGCATGTACATCGTCCCAGAAGTGG